>CM055443.1:4048046-4568922 GCA_029228465.1 Salix viminalis
AGGGTTTATAAATTATAGCAGAACTCAGGATACTCAAAAGAAGATCATACGTACACAAAGCCACAGGTGCGGAATCCTAATCCAGAGATTTAGAGGGTCCCATTATTCTACACTAGTTCATTATATTATCATGCACAACGACTGATATTTTACAATCTGAACTCCAGAGTTGGATATGATTGCTCTTTACTAGCCATTGCAGGATGCCAAACTGCCATCGCTCTTTGAGGAGTTGAGCAGAGGAGTGGAAGCGTGCTCAGCGTGTGTCATATTCTTCCTTCCACAGACCCATCGAGGGTTCCTACCAAGCAAGATTTGCAAAATCTCCTTCATGTTAGGCCTCTCAGATGGCGAAATGCTCGTACAAAACACCCCGAGTTTGAAAACATCGCCCATCTCATCCACGCAACACGGTTCCTTAATCTCCTCATCTAACACGTCGACTATAGGTTTTTCTTCTTGCATGTGACGCCATGCCCATTTGGCAAGGCATGTATCCTCATCGCCATGATTTGCTGCTTTCCCCGTTGTTAGTTCTAGAAGGACAACTCCGAAGCTATAAACATCAGTCTTCTCATTCACTCTAACTGTTTGAGCATACTCTGCGGTTCAGGTTACAAAATATAACGAGCTTAGACGAAACTATTTGTGGTGGAAAAGGAAACAAATGCAAAAAAGTTGTGGCAATATGAAAAGTGTTATCTTATCACCTGGAGCCATGTAACCGAAGGAACCAGCCACAGCAGACACAGTAGCGAGCTCTCCCTGCTTGACGAGCATCCTTGCTAAGCCGAAATCAGCGATTTTTGCGTTGAAATGAGAATCCAACAGTATATTGCTTGACTTTACATCTCGGTGAACTATTGGAGGCGAGCAGTCGTGATGGAGGTAGCTCAGACCCTGGGCAGCTCCCACTGCAATCTGCAGCCTCTTGGACCAGTCCAGAGCGACATGATTCATCGAAGCTGATGAACTTTCTGCCTTTTTCTCTGAATGCAGCCATTGATCAAGACTATGATTCTCCATATACTCGTAGACAAGAAGTTTCGAGTTATCATTGGAGATACAACAAAGCAACTTCACAATATTCAAATGCCTTAAGGTACCCAGTATCTCAATCTCTGCAAGGAACTCCTTCTCAAGTTTCTGGTCTGAATTTCTGTGATTCGAGATTCTTTTCACAGCTACGGAACCGAATCCATTTGCAGCAACACGATAGACTTGTCCTGATCCACCACTTCCTATCAAGTTTCTTTCTTTCAATCCTGAAAATATGTCTGATTCAGTAAAATTCAACATATGGAAGTGGATGAACTTCCATTCTGGATCCAATAGATGGTTTATCTTCCGGTGAACTCTGATCGTGATGAATGCAAATAACGACGCAAACAGAAAGGCTGCAATCAAACTACTTAATATCAAGGCTAGGAATTGGGTTGAAGTTTTTCTTGGTTTCTGGGGTCTGGAATTGCAAACCTTAAGGTATAGGGATGGCCTTCTTGTACAAAGACCAGGATTGTTCAAGAAACTAGTGGCATAAGCAACATTTTCATACTCGGTGGGGATTTGCCCCATGAGATGATTGGAAGAGAGATTGAGAAAAGGATGCCTCAGAGAACCAAGTTGGGGTGGAATCTTACCGGAAAATTGATTATCTGATAAGTCCAGTGTGACGAGGCCAGGTAGGAAACCAAACTTTTCAGGAATCTGTCCAGAAAGTTGATTTTGACTCAGGTTAAGAATAGTTAGTGACTTCCATGACATGATATCAGATGGAAGTTCTCCGTTAAGCTGGTTCTTATCAAGTAAAAGAACCGTCAGATTACGAAGAGTGGTTAATTCCTGAGGGATAGCACCAGTGAATAGGTTATTGCTCGCGTTGAAGACTACCAGATTCCTCCAAGAATCCCCTTCAATGGTAATACTACCAGAGAACCTGTTGTTACTTATCTCCAGCCGCGAAAGACTAGTTGACACTTCGTTTGGAAGCTCACCGGTGAACGAATTATCATTTATCATCAGCTGTTGCAAATTTGAAGCTGTCCATAAACCAACAGGAATATTGCCGAAAAATGCGTTATTTGAAATTCTTACTATTTGCAAACTGCTGCAATTCTCGAGTGATTTTGGCAACTCTCCACCGAGCTTATTATCAAAAGCTACCACTCCTATTAAGCTACCTCCATGGCATAAATATTCAGGCAGGTTCCCTGTAAGCCTATTGGAAG
This sequence comes from Salix viminalis, assembly GCA_029228465.1. Lineage (NCBI taxonomy): Eukaryota > Viridiplantae > Streptophyta > Magnoliopsida > Malpighiales > Salicaceae > Salix > Salix viminalis. The sequence goes on from CM055443.1 coordinate 4,050,275, forward strand.
GAACCTCGAAGGTTTTAAGGGCTGAGTATCGCCCAAGATCTGGAGGGATTGAACCTGACAGATTGTTGCTAAACACGGAAAAAATTTCCAATGCGGGAAGACGACCAATGCTTTCTGGGATTTCACCAGATAACTGATTAAAGAACAAGTGCAAACCTGATAATTTGTCAAGCTTCCCAAAATCAACAGGTATTGTACCTGTCAGATTGTTCTGCGAAAGATCGACGAAAGTCAAATTCAAAGCTTCAACAACCTGAGGAATTTCCCCAGATAATTTGTTTCTGTAAAGATATAGCAATCTCAAATTCATCAACATGAACAAACTGCCAGGAATATTCCCAGTTAGTTCATTAGATGATAAATCTAAGTGCTCCAATGCCACCATTTCTCCAATCATTTGTGGAATCTCGCCAATCAAATTCGCTCCGGCAATCAACAATTCCTTCAGTTTCTTCAGCTGGGTGAAATTGGAAGGCAACCTTGATGGAGAAAACCCATTGTGAGCCATAGTTAACTGTTCAAGTTTGGACAAGTTTCCGATTTCTGGAGGGAAAGTACCATCAAACAGATTATCATTAAGATAAAGAATTCTTAGCTCTGGTATCCGCCCAATGGCAGCTGGAATGTTGCCAGTGAAGTTGTTAGCACAGAGGTTGAGGTACGTCAGCCTAGACAAGCTGTCAATATCATCAGGAATGGATCCAACAAAGTAGTTTTGAGAGAGGTCCAAGATCTCTAACTTGGAGATGTCGTAGACAGCTACAGGGAACTTTCCACCAATGCTGTTATTGGAAAAATTAAGAACTCTGAGGTTCTTAAGGTCAGAAAGAAAGGGTGGGATAGTTCCAGAGATGTTCTTGTTATCAAGAAGGAGCTGGGTGATGGAGTTATTGGTGCAGACCACTCCTGGCCAAGTGCAATGAGAGGTGTTTGATGGGGTCCAGTGTTCAAGAGACAGCGGGTTTTGCCAGTGTTGTTTCAGTCTTAGTAGAACGGCTTGTTCTTGATCGTGGAATTTGGAGTCTGCATGCTGGAAAAGGAAGCGGATGAGGAAGTGAATTAAAAGGAAAATGGGCTTTTTTCCCGACATTTCGGAGGGTTTGAGTTTGTTGTTCTGGTTTGAACTATGTTGTGCAGGATGAACTCCAGAGAAAGGCTGATTTATAGAGGTGATGATGCAAAGATTTTGGAATCTAGATTTGTTGTATCTAATATTCGACTCGTAGAAGTTAGTGGCGTGAGGAGGGGAGTGCTTTGGTAAACCGATTTGATTGTTAATATACTTTATAAATAAAGCTTATACACGAATAGAGTATACCTTGGTTTCATTCCATTTTGGTTTTTATTTTATTTTAAAAATCCGGAGACCCAATTCTATCAGAAAGAAAAATAATTAACCCTATATGAAGCAACAAAAACAAACCTTTGACTACCAAGTTTCAAGATTCAACAAACACTACTAAAAAATCAGGGCTTGCAATTAAAAAGCTATTAATTAAGTAGATCTAATATGAATTTTACCGGTAATAACAACATTGTCATCCATGTTTTCAACAACCTTTATGATTCTTTTCTTTTAACATGGAGTGGTATCTATCAAAGGAAGAACTCATGGAAAGATGGAGTGTATGGGACCATATGTCAATCCTTTTATTAACAAACTTCACCCACCACTTTCAATTTAAGGACCACATTGGTATCTACATCTACTACTTAAAACTTTTAGCACATAAATTTGAAAAAATCATGAAAAACAAGAGAATTAAGAGAAACTCAAATGAAAATTCCAAATGGGTCACAAAAATATCATAATCTCATACTTAAAGCTTGAGAAATTAAGCAGGCAAACAATTTTACAAAAAAAACAAAGGTGCGGACATGTAAGGAGTTATTGAACAGTAACCATATTGAAGAAAAAAATGGGATGTGTTGGTTGACCTCCTACTTGAAACATTTTTTTTGTTTCTTTATTTCTTTTGTTTTTGAAAATTTTCAATTTAGGTTCCTTGAGGTTTTCTAAAAGGGAAGTTTTTTGGACTATAATTAAATGATGTTTAGTTGAGAATGGAGAATAGAGATACAGTGATTTGGGTGGATTGCAATCTTCTTTTTTATTGTTGGTTTATTTGGTTGAACTTGTTCACTCGATTTCAACTTTTTGAAACCAAAATCAAACCATATTGAATGTTTTTTTCTTGTTTTTATGCTAGTTTTTTTTCTTTGTTCAGTTAAATTTGTTTTTTTTGGTTTTCTTAGTTGGTAAGTTTTTTTAACACTTCTAATAGTTATACTAGAAGGAAAAAAAAGGATATAGAAAATATCTCTCTAAAATGTGTCATGGTTTATTTTTACTGGTTTATAAGACCTTTCAATACTTAAGTTAGCATTGATGATGAAGGAAAAAAACATTAGGAGGTTATGTTGTGTGTATTTACAAAGCAAAGTTTGAAGTGGAGAAAAATGAAGTTTTTTTTTTTATGATGGAAAAGATCTTTTATCTTAAAGTTCAAAATTGTTTATAAGACCTTGAACCTATATGGGTGTTCATGCAAGAGTATAATGGTCTACTTGTCATTTATAAATTTGGACTAGTTGACGAAATGCCTAAAGTGATAACAAAACACTATAAAGGTTGTTGTGTTTTTAGGTTTTATGGGTTGTGTATTATTGATGACAATAATGAGATCATTTTTTTTAGGGACATTTGATTAAAGAACATGTCATCATTTAAAACATATAGGTTTTTCCTCGAGGTTAGTGTTGAGTAGATGAAGTTTGACCAAAAGATTGTGCATTTAGGTTCAAGAAATGGATTTAGGTGTACAAATTTTGTCTATGGTTTGGTCTTTGATGGAATGTTCTCTAACCCTAAATCCAAGGGTATTGTCTTGTTAGATCATATGAACACTACAAGTTCAATCTTGTAGGTTTTATAAAACTTAAATTTCATCCTTCATCAATTACCCCTGTCTCAAAGTGAGATTTCCTCATTTTGAGATGGAATGTTTTTCTTGTATAATGTAATTTGAATGGACATAAACTTTAAATATATGACTTATCAAGTTTAAATTGTTTAGCAATCTTGTTTTAAGAGTTACCTAAATGCACCATGACTTTGGAAAGTGAAGTGATTATGAGTATATAAAAAAATATAAAAAATAGATAATAGATATTCCAAGTTGAATGAGCAACTAACGTGCTTCTTGAGGCGACTAAAATATTATCTAAGATGACTTTAAAAGTTTGCTATATAACCTTTTGTACTAAGTGGAATAATGACTTTATTCCTATGCATGGTGTAACTACACACCTATGAAAGAGTATTTTCTCTAATTTGGTGATGTGATTATAGAAAAACTTCTTTTAAAAATATATATTTTAGGCTAAAATGGATTGCAATTATTAAAATATGTTCCTTTTAGGCTAAAGTGGATTACAAATATAAATAAATTGTAACTCTTGTACATGGAAAGACATATATAATAAAAAGATGCTCTTTTACGACCAAAGTCCCTTTATATAGCTTTAACCAATATAGAATTGTTGTAAAACAAAATTTCAAAAGATAAATGAGGCTATTGTAAAACTAATCCTTAAACTATAAGTCTTGCCTTTTATGAGAATAGTCATATGATCAAGTTAAAGGATGTCATGCTTTTTAGGTATGTGATGGGATTAATAGTATATAATATTGATTTTTAAGGACATGTGTGTTCAATAAATGTTTTCTATCTAATAAAGGTGTATTACTTGTTCTTTTGGGTACATTAATGTTTATAGTTAAAAATTAATGTTTATGAGTAAAGTAATTGTTAAATAATATATGGTTAATCCATTAAAGGAGTATACATAACCGGTTTTATATTAGAAAGTTAGGTTAGCCTAGTGATGGGTACAAGATTAGTTTGAGAGATGAAGATTTTTGTTTATTCCATCAAGAAATGATATAAGGTTAATCTAAGAGGAAAAAATGTTAGTTTGACAATGAGAAATTGACACAACAAGTCCAACTACTTGAGTATATAGTCTATAAATATGAATGCAAGACCAAGTTTTATTGAAAATAAACACACTACTAGATAATATGAAAAAGATACACGTGATTGATCCATTAAAAAAAGAATGAATTAGCAAGTCTCATTAAGGAGGGACACACATGATCATAAAGAAGACGTTGCCAAAGAGAGTCTGGGTAAGGTGGGTACTTTTATACTTGGGCAAGTTAACTCATTATACTTAAATAAATATGACCTTATATTTGGCCAAGGTGTTTTCCTAATAACTAAAAAAGTTTGATGCTTTTATACTAGGGAAAATTGTGTATCTATATAACTAGAAAAGGTGAATCCATTTATACTTAGAGGTTGCTTATTGTACCTTAAGAGATACAACATTTATATCTCGACAATGAGTTTTTTCATTAACGATAAAAGTTGGATGCCTTTATACCTATGAAATATGGCTTTTTAAGCCCAAAGGAATATGATTTCTAAAGGAATAAGGTTTTGTAAGAAATATGACTTTAAGAGGAATATGGTTTTTAAAAGAACATAAATCCCAAAAGAATATGATTATTAGTTCCTAGATGACTTATACTTCTAAAGGAATAAGATTATTAAAGGAATGTGGTTCTAAAATAATCATTTCTCAATGAACACCTGGTATTATTTAGTTGGATGGTCAGGCAATTAAATAATGTATGCATGATGCTCTTGAGCTATAATACCAAACAAGTAAAGTAGACACTTGAGGTTCTTAGTGTACATGCAAAGTACATAGGGAATGTACACTTGAGGCTCTTAGTGTACATGCAAAGTATATAGGGAATGTATGTTTGAGGCTCATAAGTTAGGCTATTAGATAAAAGAATAAATGCTTGATGTTTCTGGTATGCAAACCAATGTATTTTAAGGCTTCTAAGTTATGTGGCTAAATAAATAGAGAACACCACTAAAAATGTTAGTGTTCATATTGAGCTAAAAGAGAATGTATACTTACTAAAGTAAGATGGACCTGGATATAAACATGTTTATTAGATAGACATGTCTTTTGTTGTTCAGCATGTGTTTTACATACCTCATCATTTGACCAAATAACTTCTAGTGGCTTGCTTATTTAGTTATTTTGATAGCTTGATCTAACAAATAGAGCCTTTATAAAGTCGACAAATTTTATTTGCTTATTTAAATAAAAATATGTTTTTTTTTATGTGTTAGAGGTATTTGGTATAAATTGAGCTATATTGTTTGGGTCAATAAAACATGTTGCTCTTGCCTTTCACTTGAATGGTATAATTTTGGAGTACTATTCTTATTCTTTATTTCTTTCTTTCTAATTGATGGTGGATACCTAGTTTTGAGCTTAACTTGGTTACTGAGCTTATTTTCTAGTATCTTTTTTCTTTGTTACGATAACAAGTTGTCCCGATAAGATTTATCAGCTCATAATTGTTTTACTCATTCAATGTGGTTTATTATGCTAAGGTAGTGGAAAATCAATGATATTGAATAAAAAATTAAAGAAAATAGTAGTATGATTTTTTACAAAGAAGTACTTCCCATTTTTTTACTTGGACAAGTCGGGGCTCTAAATGGTTGGTCCAGATTGATCTTCTAAACTAACTTTAATTTCAAAAAACTTTAAGGGGAATTTGTTCGAATATAATATAAAGTCAATGTTCTTCAAGAATTATTATTGGGTTAATCCTAATTTCCATGTGAAAAACATTTCAGGTATGCAGTAAGGCAAACAAACCCAACTAAACTAGATGATTATTTGGATATAGATGCTTTTTATGGTCAATCTATTCAAATAGATATGGTTATCCATACTTGACTTTCCAAGAAATCACCTTGTGTAGAAATACCAAAAATGTTAAATAATTGACACGTGGTTAGTCATACTTGTAGAAAATAATAAAATACATGGAAAAAATATTAATATTTTGAGTGTGTAGTAAATTTTAGTTTAATCATATAATGACTTTAATATTTTGGTTTACTTCTCCTAAATTCTTTTGTCATAATAATTAAAAAAAAATGGTGAGGCTAATAATTAATATCTTCTTAGAAAAGGTGTTGGGGTACATGCTTGCTTGTTAAAAAGATTATATGTGTGTATATTAAAATAAATACATGTATGAGTCATTTAACACATGACAAGACATACTGGTAACAAAATGTCTCTATTATTTTATATGTTTACATTCACGTTTTACATGTCATATAATGGCCAATAAGAATGAAACCATATGGGCATGACAACAATAAGATAAAATATATAGGACAAGTAAAAAAATTATTTTATTTTCTTAACTAGAAGGTGGTGATTATGACCAATCAAATTATATTTTTTTCAAATATATTAATGTGTGTTGTGTGAAGAAGAACAATACTACGGTTCACTAAGAGATTGAAAATATCATTCTCATAAACAGTGTGACTAACGATACTGAATATTTTAGGCATTTATATTTATTGTACGTGACACTAATCTTTTTTAAAGGTCTAAAAAATGGTGGAGGTGCCTTCCTAAGTCATGTGCACATTAAACTCAAACAAATAAAGTTAAGTGGTGTTAGAAAGTGCCTCAATGAGATCATTTTAATGGTTAATACACTATGAAAATAAAAAAGTATATATGTAGAGAGAGAGAGAGAGCTCTCTAAAATATATCAATATATTCCCTATATAAGTTTAGGAGACCCTTTAACATTTAAGTAATCATAATAACCAAAAAAAAAGATATGTGGTTCATATTTGTAGAGCAAAACTTAATTAAAAAAAAATATAAGATTTTTAAGATTCCTAACCGTGAGTTTCAAGGCTATTTACCAAAACCTGAATAATATGGATGTGTTTATACAGTGATACGATAACGATGTGATTGTCAATTATAACTTTAGACTATTTAAGGATACACACCTAAAAGTCACAATAATGTATCATTTCATCCCTCGTTAACAAGAATTTTTACATAGTTTTTTTGGTTTCCATATAGTTTAAAAATATATGTTATACCTTAAAAACTTTCCCATGTTGTTGAAATTTTGTTGTTTGAATGAACCAGGGATGGCAATAGATATTAATGGATTGAGTTTATACTATATTCATACATTATTCTTCAATTAAGACAAATTATTTATTGAGTTTCATGCACTAATTATCTCAATTATTATAATTATAATTATTATTATTATCATATCCCTACCATCGGTATTCATCAAATTCAGGTTAAAATACAATCCTTAACAAAGAGTAACCCTTGATCAACCCGATTAAGTTATTTCTTCCTGGGCTAAATAGCTGTTCGAACTAGAGTGAAAAATGACATGGAGAAGCTCTTCCAAGCACCAGCTACCTGTTTGTGGTCGTAAGCTAAACAACAAGAATGCCATTCCCCACACCATGCCTGCACCATACATCTCTGCATCTTTTGATGACAATACAATAAAAACTTGGAAAAACTTGGAAAATGACAGTCAATTCTTGAATAAAAACACCACCATAGAAAGAAAAAAAAAACTTAAAATCAAAACATGTGTTTTTGCACACCATACATAGTGGAAGACTTGACCACTTTTTTATAGCAGTCCTGCTCGTGCATAGTCAATCAACCTATCAATGGGAGAATTAAAGCCCTGACAGGGAGATGAAAGTGAGAGGAAGAATCTGAGCTAAGAAATGTTTGTGCTAGCTGACATATGCAGGTGAAGTCATCTGTGACAGCTATTTCTGAAGTAAATTTCATCTGGCACATGTCTCAAATTCGAGTCAGGACATGCATCTCAATAAAAGTTTCAGACAGCGAGGGTTTTACTCGCTCACCTAAACCCATAAAGTATGTTTTCCGGGGATAGAGTTTCCTTACATCCAAAAAACATCAACCTACCAATGGGAGAATTGAAGCCCTGACACTGTTTTTTTAACAGGGAGAGGAAAGTGAGAGGAAGAATATGAGCTAAGAAATGTTTGTGCTAGCTGATATATGCAGCTGAAGTAAATTTCATTTGGCACAGGATTGAGGAGAAATAGAAAGCTTTTTCCACAAATAGGCAATATCATCTTTTCACAGTATCTTATATCTGGACAGGTTACAGTATGCAACCTTGAGGGGATGAAAGAAATAGGAAAAACCAGTATCTAAAAATCAGGGGAATATCATCGGCTTTCTCACGTATGATTTCTTCCGATAATGGAGGAAAAACCATTTCCTTCCAAGTTCCAGTCAACCATCCATATCCTTTACATCCTAACAACCAAATAATTGATTTTAGGGTCTTAAACAATCTGGAATTCCTGAGCAAAGCACTCCATGATTGCTCATTTACCATATATCTCCAATAGGAAAAGTATAGTCTCCACTTTGGTCCGCGGGAGTGATAACATCGTTCCGGCTTTATTTGAGAAAAAAATGACAATTAAAATCAGATTTGACAGGCACTAATTTTCCACGATCATAACCCTACAAGCGTTTTAGTCAAGTGAAAGCTCGTTTTGATTGGATGACCATAAGATTGACCCCCAGGAAGGGCTACTATGCTTCTGTACACTTAAGCATCTTCCCCAGTGAAGATGATCCCACCATGAAAGACGAGTTTTCTGAGGACAAATAAATCAGCTGTCAAGCAACGTAACATTCAACTAAACGTGATCCAAACGGTAAGACTATCAACATGAACCAGAAAGAGACTTCAATGGAGGAGCTCCATCCTCCCCGCAGGCAGATTCCTGGAGGCAGGATAAAGCTGAGTCCCTGAGGCAAAAAATCCAGATTATACATCACCAAAGTTATATGACCAACGTCTTGTTTTTTGACGCAGTAATCCATAGTAAGATCTGCATAACCTTCTTTGATAATCACGTTAAATAAATAAATTTAGAGCCCAAAATCATGAGATACAGATTATATAATCAATGCCAGCCCACTGGATAGATTGTTCGCAACCCTAGTGACATACCTGCTAAAATTGTGCAAGATACCGTTTAACAAAACAAAAGGCATCATCCCTGCTCGAGTTTTACCCTGCAGAAGTGTGTTAGATGTGAAACATTGAAGGTGAGGACAGTGGGACACAGCACGTGACACTCAAGACAGACGCGGTTGACTTGACTTGACCTGAAGTCTTGCACCTCAGGTTCTTTTCCATTTGGTTGTTAGAAAATTTCTGTATTTTCCGTGCTCAAAACGGATAAGGTGAGCCGAGCTGGAATTTTGTCAGATAACAGAATCCTGGAAGCCCGCAACAAGCAACGAAGACCAACTGGCCAGGGCCAGAATCCATAAAATTGGAGAGCCGAGAATTTTGTCACCTGATAGTTAGAGACGGTCCAGTCTCAAGATGGAAAAAAAAAGTTGAATCAGGAATTTGATCCATGATCACAGTGACTTCATCGATGATCCGCTAACTTATAGATTGATTCGGTTCACCATCGCAAGGTTCTTTAGCAACTTCAAATAACCAGGCCTTCAGAAGCTGATAAACAAGAAAGCGCAAACAAAAAAGAAATTAAGAGCAATATTAAAACGTGTAGCATTCAGCAAACAGAGAAGCAAAACATCACACCCTGTTAGCTTTATACCTAGGACACTGTCCGGAAAAGTGCATCTCTTCTCTTGTTTTCTCCTACGAGGACTTGAGAGAGGCTCTGAGCCGTCCTCCCATCATTTCCACCAGGCATTTATCATTGTTCTTACAGAGGGTGAAGTGCGATGGAATTTTGTGTCAACCCAACAGTCTCACTCAGCAAACTGTCTTGAGACTCCGAAGCTGATTCTCTGAATGATTTTGTCCATCGTGCAACCGTGCTAATTCATCTGGATATCTCCAACTGCTTTGTTTCAATCTTACCTTCACACTCACTCAAGTATTAGTAACTCGAGCATCATTGGGTCCCAGTCTTGGGACCCGACCATTTTCCTCTCTGTGAGAGATGGCATTCATACTCAGCTAAGAGACTCGAATAGCCACTTAGCGTGCTTTGAATGCGGCTGAGAAACTAACTTTGAATAGCAGGTTACTGGATGACCAAGAAAGCATTACTCAGAAGAAACCATAGAGAAAGACATCTGATGGATTCCTCAAGAGAGTATACTGCAACATTTATGCCCGAGAAAAGATCATCACTTTCTTTGAAGACCTATGAATTATTTCAAACTCGATCTAGAAATTTTTTTCTGTTTGATGTAGTAGGAAACCAGTGAGCTCATCAAAAATCATGTTTCATGCAATGATGTTTGAGACGACAATTTGTAACAGAGGCAGCCACAAGCATTTCTACGTCCGAAACTGTGAGGCACAGTCATTACAAAAATCATAGAATTATCCTAGAAATTTCTCATATTAAACCTCTTTTCCAGTAAGATGATTGAGAGTCAACAAGTCCACATTTTTTATTATATCCAATGCCTACACGCAACCAGCGAAAATCAAGCAGGTTCTTTCATAAGCTTGTTATCGTGAATAATAAGAGAAATTCCAGAGAAATCTTATTAGATAAGATTCTATGTCATATCATAGAATTATGGAATCTCAATCATCAACTCACAAGACAAAAACTTGATCCGTCAAGCAGCTTCAAGGAAGTTAGACAGAATATAACAGCTTGTTAAGCATAATAAAACATTGCAAAATTCTAAGCAAAACCTGCCATTTCTTTTTCTTTTTTTTTTTATACAAGAAAACTCAACCCTACTTTTGTGGTTTAGATGAAGTAAATACCCAACTGTCTCAAACTCTTATAAAAATACATATCCTGAGTCGAACTCAATAACTGTTATACAAATAACAAACCTTTTATCATCATGACAAGATCTTGGAGACAACCTGCCATTTCACCAAGCAGTTTCGAAGCTTCTAAAAGAAGGGGTGTACAGCACCCGAAAAACACATTTCTACAAACATCATATGACAACCAGTATAACAGTATAGCAGCGTTTCAACAGAGCACATTGCAAAACATCACAAACTCAACATCATAATCCAAACACTCATAGTGAAAACTATGTAGTAATTACAATTATTCCTCACACGTCAACAATGCTACCGGTCTAATTCGCAGCCGAATTGGAAGAAGCCAAATTCTCAAGAGAAACATTATTAAGCCTCTCCAGAGTCAAGATAAGAGCTTGAGTACCTAAATTCCCCTTCACCATGAGCCTTGAGAGACAAATAAAGCTGCTGGGCCAGAGCTAATCCTGGCAAAGCAAGTCCCATATTTTGACACTCCTTCAAACAAATCCCTAAATCTTTCACAAAATGATTGACATAAAATCCAGCTTCGAAATCCCTCTTTAAAATTCTACTACCATATAAATCAAGCGACTTCGACCCTGCTGCCCCGGTTGAGATTGCATTTAAATAAGATTCAACATTTAATCCAGCTTTATGGGCATAAATAATTCCCTCTACTAATCCAACCATTGTTGATGCTATCGTTATTTGATTTGCCAATTTTGCGAATTGACCTTTCCCAGTAGCACCCATGTAATTAACCCTACCCCATTAGGGCAAACAGGGGACTTAGCCTGTCGATGACTGTTTTATCTCCTCCTGCAAAAATTGCGAGGCTACCGTTCTTGGCGCCCCGGTCGCCTCCGGATACGGGGGCGTCAACGGAGTGGCAGCCCTTGATAGTGGCGGCTGCTGAAATCTCCGCGGCGAGGGAGGGTTCAGAGGTGGTCATGTCGACGAGGACGCCTCCGGGGCGGAGTCCAGGGAGGGCGCCGGAAGTGGAGTCAAGGAGGACGCTGCGGACGTCGGAGGGAAAGCCGACGATGGAGAAGACGACGTCGGATTGGGAAGCGACAGCGAGAGGTGATTGAGCCAGGCGAGCTCCCATGTCGATCAAGGGTTGGGCCTTTGAAAGAGTCCGGTTGAAGACGGTGACTTCGTAGCCAGCTTTTACTAGATGGCTGCACATGGAGCTGCCCATTACACCAGTTCCGATCCAACCCACGCGTGTGTTTGACGGACTCATGGGCTCGAAGATGGTGGTGGTGGTTGCGGCGGCGGCTGCCATTGTGCGGTGGAGAAGTGGGAGAGAGGATAGGGGGAAGGTTGTGAGAGTTACAGAGAAGGGAGCGTGGAAGAAGCAAGAGTGACAGTCGCATCGCATGTCCTCGAATCTCAAAATGTCTATAATATCTGGTGATGATAGTAGCTTCGGGGCTGTCCAGGATCTGTAAATCTGTTTAGCCTAGGGGCCTTTTGGACATTACAGTACACTTAAATTATGCCGGCTTAACTTATTTTGTCATTGGCTATACATCAGAAAAATTGTTTTTTTAAATAAAAAAAATCGGGTACAGGTGTCAACCTGCCAAGGAGTGGTAAAGAGATGTGGAAAGTGGTGGACATCCATGGCCATCTAATTTTCAATTTATCCGGTTTCCGACTCCGAATGAATTTGGTTTCGTTTACATCATTTAACCAAAGAGGTGTTTGTTATTAGTAATATATTTTCAGGTTTATTTATCTTTAATATTCGTTATATATTTAATTAATAAATCTAATATTTGATTAATAAATCTAAAATAAAGATAAAGTTTTTAGAACAAAGATATTTTATAAGAAAAATTATAAAATCATTATAATTATGAAATTACTATGGCATCAAAGCATTATTTATAAATATTCTTAATCAATACTCTATTAAAACTAGATATTAATTATAGTTGTTGAGATTAATACATATTATGTTTTTTCCTTTATGAAAAAAAATAATTGTTCTTATAAATTGAGGTATAATGGATATCTATAATTAATATGTAGATATTTATCATATAGAATTTACACTAAACTTACTCTTAAGAGAACTCTAAATGGAGTGTGTATATGGAAAAGATCATATGGTTGTTGTCTATAAATATAATTTGTTTAATTAATATTGGAGGTATGAATTTTACATAGTGATAGTATAAATGAGCACATGGTTACATTATATGTATATTTTAGTTCCTATGTAGTGTTGTCCTTTTATTAATAGGCAATATGACATAATGTAATACAACAATATTGATGATATCTTGGATGTTTAATTGTGTACAAGGTGTAATTTTAATTTAGTTGCTTTTATTCTTTTTTATTTTCATTTTTATCTTTGTTGAAATTAATTGAGACTATTCTTAAGTGGAAATATTATGAAATAAATTCTATGGAAATTGGTCTATAAACATAATCAAAAAATTATTTTGGTGAAATGATTGAAGTTGTTAATAACTTGGTATAGTCCAATTACAAAGAAAATTCTGCTGAAAGTTTATATATATATAATTCAGATTTTATAATAATTGGATATTTCATAATGTATAACATGTCATGTGATTAGGTTTATTTATAATTATTGTTGTAGGATGGTGTTATACAATTATCTTATATCAAAATGCTATGTTTTAATGTTATTACATGTTATCATTCATCAAAAATTAAAATGAAATAATTAATCAAGTGTGACTTGATTCTTCATAAGTTTCAGAATTAAGAACTATAATATAATTTAAACTATAAATTATAATTCTAAACCTAAAAAAACCAAGTAAGGACTTGATTGGATAAATAATTAAAATTATATTGAAATATATGTGGTGTCTTGCAAGGGCAAAATGATATTTTATTATTTATTAGGGTTTTAGGGTTTTTGTTATGAATAAATGTTATGTCTTTTATTTTTTGTGTAATAGATAATACATGAAAGGTATGTAAGTTACATAGCACTTACAAACATAAAAGACAAGAGCTAGAACTCAAAGGTATAACAATCATTCTAATCTAAAAGGATTTAGGGATTTTTCACTAGTAACTTATGTAAATTACTATTAAAGATTAGACATTTAATGACTTATGATTTATGACAACCTAAATTTAAGTTATTATTTGAGCTAAGAAAACATCTGATCTTCGTTTAACTTTTATATAAACCCTAAATAATTTCAAATTTGCTTAACATGATCTCAGAACTCCTAATAAAAAATAAATTTACTATTTCCACTCTATGTGTGTTTTGGAAAACCTATAAAAACATAACAACCAACGCACAAACTTGAAGAAACTCTTGTGTGAGATTTGCTATCAACAACAAAATCAACTCAGCTTTTAAGGTTTGTTATCATATATGTTGTTTGTTTCTCAGTTTTGTATGCTCTATTTCTTGACTTTTGGAACATACAGATCTTGAATGTATTAAAAAATGAATGTACTTTTTAGAAAATAATTATTTGTTTTATTTTTAGATGAGTTTGGATTTTGAGGGATCTAAGTTTTTTTTTAATCTAGATTATTGATTTTATGCTTGTTTTGTTCTTGCATAGAGAATTGTAACCTTTTGTTTTACATTAATGTATAGAAAGATAAAACCTTACACTTTTTTATCCATTTTCAATTGCTTTTTTCAAATCAAATGATTTCTGTTATCTCCCTATTCAAGCCAATTTACTCAATTTACTCTCTCAATCTCTCTTCCCATCGTTATGCTTGTCAATTTATTAATCGTTGTCCTGCTTTATCATCAAGCTAGACCATCTTGTCTAACATGGAAATGGAATAGATTGTGGCTCCCTCTCGCGCCTGTCCGCCATAGTAGATTGAAGATGGATTATATCAATTTTTGAAAACTTTCAAGTTATCTGCAAAGCCACCCATGTTGAAAACCACCCAAGGACCTTAAAAAGAATGAGGGGAAATTATTTCAAAGCTTCATGCAAAAAAAGTGGTTTTGGATGGGATGGTGAATTGAAGATGATGATGTTCAAATTATTCTCTCTCTACTTATGATTGTTATCAAATTATGATTTTTTTTTCTTATTTGCTATTTAGGGACATCCTAATCATGGCAAGAATCTTAATAAAAAGATGGAAATGTATGAATATATATCCACTGTTGTTGGAAAAGACATGCCAGCAAGTTTCTTTTCCCATGTCTTATCTTTGGGCTAAAAGCACCGAAGTATATGATATGCACTAGACTCAGAGTTCAGAATGCGCAAGGAAACAGATTGCAGTGGAGGATACAAGAATCGCATCACTGAGTAAAATAGCAATGAACTATTGAGGGTTTCAAAATCAGCAAGTTGGACTCTTCACCATTCGAGTATAAGATTCTAGACAGTATTTTTATGGATATCACAAACAAAACATATGCTCAAGTTTACCAATATAGCACAGCTGCTAACTTAAATAGTCATTGAGAGCACAATTTTGGGAGACAAGCCTGTAACAACGGTGCATATTTATGGCTATAATACAAGCAATAAACTGACAATAACGCAAATGTATTTCTTTTGGTATGCTAAAAATTGCAAACCGATCAAAAGGAAACGCAGTCAACCACACATCCCTTTTCCTCCACCTGAAATTAACACAAATGGGGCAGCAACAATGAATCAGGTAAAGGGTAATGTCAAGTATAAAGTAATCTTTACATGAGTCTGAATAGGAGCCGCCCAATTTTCCAAATGCAGTGGTCAATAATAAATCAGCACAACTAGCTAGCCAAAGTTAACGCCGTTCATTCTCAGCATATTGTATCTCTAGCTATATTTGGTAGCTCAAACAATTCGTCTTGCCCTCCCCCTTTTTTTCTCCATCTTGGTTTTCCTAATGCAAGGAATTTCAATGAGCACAAAACAAATAAACATGTACATTTACTGCTGTTGGTAAATCGCCAGCTTTCCATGACAGAAAGACTCGAAAGATGAGCAACAATACTAGCTTTATATTCAATGTAGCCAAGAACAAATGAATAGATAAGAAATCCACAAATCCATAGATAAGAAATCCACCAAACAAATGCATATATACAAGGAAAAGGCACACAAAAAATCATGGGATTTGTGAAGGGTCAACGAAGCCCTGAGCTAAAAAAATTTGAGTGAATTTCATTCCACATGTTCCTGCCAACTTGTCAAAGAAGCAGATCCTTAAGATCCAATGCAAAGGCAAAAGATAAAGCTACAAAAGTACGCGCTAATTGAAGTAAACATGAGAACATCGAGTTCAAGAACATAGCACAAAATCTTTCAGTAGTCAATAACATTAAAAGATGACTGCACGGCCAAATACAGACTGTTTTTGCAAAACCAAATTTCAACAAGCCAGAGCTTTGTCTCATGACATTGAGATACTATTTCCCATAGTTTAAACCATTAACATTGAGAATTAATCATCGAGAAGAAAACTGTTAATCTCAGCAACAAAAAGCTTTTTTTTCAAAAAAAAGTATAAAATTGGCAGTGCATTATTATACATTGATGCTACTCTGTTTCATAATCCAAACACATATATAAATTTAAAGAGGACAGCAATCAAGTACAGCAAGTTTGGACCTTCGCAAGTTCCAAAATCTTTACCTCCTCATAACAAGTTGATAGGACCCTAAACAAGCTCATCCTTTTCATTTTTTTATTTTACTTGTATTCAAAATTTGGTACTGGTGGAGCATCAAAACTCTCTAAAATCTCAGTCTTGCTTCCACCACTCGCCTCTGATTCCTTCTTCTTCCCTCCTCCAAACCACCCACCGAGCCACGAACCCGACTCCGAACCCACTCACAGATGCACCCTCTTGGGTCTGGGCGTGGGGCTGACCCATGGGAAAACCAGGCCCACCGGCCATAGCTGGAACAGGATCTTCAATCATAGCAGGCATATCCTGTTGAGCACTCATTACCTTATTTAGCATAATTCCAGCTCCTTCAATCAAACCCAGTAAAACGCCACCAAACGCAGCCGCGCGAGCCGAAGCGCCAAGCCCTTGCCGCATGGATAGGAAGCCACCGGTAGCAGCGCCAGCTATGATTGAGTTCCATGGATCTTCCTTCTGCCGGAGGTAAACCATTGAGCAGTCGAAGGCGGAGAAGAGGCCTCCCCAGACGGCAAAGCTTCCACCAACACGCGGAGCGTTCATGCGAACGGCCTGAGTTCCGCCGAAAAGCCGTGTACCGGTCGGAGAGCTGTGGACGCCTTTGATGAAGTGGAAAGCGGAGCCGCCGACGGCTCCCATGCCGAAAGCGCCGCCGATGTCATCGAGAATACGATCAGGACACGGCTCTCGAGAAGTTTCGGGTGTTCCCATAACGGCGATTTTACTGTTTGAGAGGAGGCTTTTGTTAGGTTTGTTCTAGAGAGAAGAAGAGAGAAAGCGCTGGTTGGTTAAGATGAAACGCGTTGATTTTACGAGAGTGTCCCTTGAAACAAAGGGATATTTCCTCTTGTATTTCGCGTTTGTTTTGTCGGCCGCTTTTACGTTGCCTACTTTTGATTTAATTAAACAATTTTCAAAAATAAATTTAATATGAAGTCTATGAATTCGAACGAGTAATTTTAATTTTGTAAGAAATTTCATATATAATTTAGAATGATTATTTTATTTTTATTTATAATTTATAATGATACACTTTATTGATTTCAAATCTATATTATCATTGAGTCAAAATTATTGCAAAAACTAAAAACATACATGGATTAGTTGTGATTTTGTAAGATAGAATTAGTGTTTATTTATTTATTTATTTATTTATTTTTATTATTATTATTATTATTATAAGTGAATATTTTTTATAAATAATTCACTTATAAAAAGATATGAAAATGCAACTCACGACTGTAAATCAAATTACCGAAAATTGAAGTTGTTACAAACATCTATTAGAATTTAGAGTGTAAATTGCTTATTAATTATAAACATTTTACACAGACGAGAATAGTAATTTACATATAGCACCCGTTTGGGTAACCAGCACGTTTGCCGTTTGCCGTTTGCCATTTGGGATGAAGGTTTAGAGCCGTTAGCCTGTTTGGTAACAACAAAACTCCATTTAAAATGTGTGGGACCCACGGTTTTTTAAGTCCCAAACGGCGTTTTTTGAAAAGCACCTGGGAGGTGCTTTTCAAACGCCGGTCGGGACTTGGTTTTGACTGAACGAAAAAAAAAAACACAAAATTACCGTTGGAATTTATTATTCCAAATCAAACCCTCTCCTCAACATCTCTGCTCCCCTCTTCTCAAGTGGTTTCAAATTCTTTCCATAAAAAAGTAACTGCTCATACTTTGCTTTGGGTTCTTGAACCGATTGAAAAAGCTTGATGATCTCTTGAAGCTTTGGAAGCAGTTCGTCAATTGGTTGCAAGGACATGGAGCTTGATGATGATGCAAATAAAGGTTGAGTCTTCGTTGGGATTTTTTGGAAAGAAATGGGTTTGGAGAAAAAACCCAAATGGGAAGATGAAGGCAGCTGAGAGCTTTCAAAGGGGGGGAGATGAAGCAAATGGGTTAGACGAAGCAAATGGGACGAAGCAAAGCAAATGGGAAGCAAATGGGACGAAGCAAATGGGAAGCAAAGCAAATGGGAAGCAAAATACATTTATCAACCAGTGTCGGCAGCAGCTAATATTAAGCTATTAATATTTTTTAATATTAAAATAAAATAATAATATAAAATATTAATATTTTAATATTAAAATAATAAAATATTATTATTATTATTATTAAAATTATGATTATTAATATATATATATATATATATATATATATATATATATATATGTGTGTGTGTGTGTGTAAAATTATTATTATTAAAATGTGTATATTTCCATGCCCTTTTAAGTAATTTTACAAGTTAAAAGCAGTTTGTAAAGTTTGGAAACCAAACACCAAAACTCCTTTTTCTTCAACCTTCAACTCAACCACAGTTTTAACCAAACACTTTCCATTTTTAAAAACTCCATTTTCAAAACTCCATTTTTAAAACTCCATTTTCAAAACTCCATTTTCAACCACAACCGCAACCGCTACCGCTATCCCAAACAGGCCCATAGAATCTAAACTCTATAATATTATAAATAAATCATTCAATTATTGAAAATAAATCCCATATACACAAGTTCTTTCTATAAGAAGTTCTCAAAACAAAAACTTACATTTATGAAAATATTTAAATTTTGAAAATATTTAAGAAATAAAAAGCGCTATTTTTTTTAATGAAATAGAAACACTTGAAAATATCCCAAACATTGACAAAATCTAAATTCAATTTGACAAAATTAAAATTTATTTGAAATGCCTTTTTTGCATAAAATCTAAATTCAATTTGACAGAATTAAAATTTTATTCATTAAAAATGTTTTTTAATCTTAATTTTTTGATAAAGTTTCTAACTTTTTTTATCTTAAATATTTTTTATTTTAAAAAAAATAGAATTTAATGGCCGTGAATTTTGTAGTTTTTTTTTCTCTTACGATTTCTTTGAATGTCAATATTTGTGTTGTTTTGTAGTTTTATGATTTGTTTAACATTTTCAAAGGTGATTTATCACAAAAACTAGTGTTTAGAAAATTTAGTGGCTTAGAATTAATTTTTTTAATTCTGTTATTTGAGCATTTTGAGTTCTTAGTTCATTAAATATACTCAAAGAGCTTAAGTTTTTCAAAAAATAATTATTTTTTTATCCCTAGAATATCTGTAAGAATCTTAATGATTAAGAATTGCATAAAATGTTTTTTATTTATTTAGATATTTGAAACTCAAAATTATTATTATTATTATCATGTTCTTACTCAAACAATCTAGAGTGGATAACTATTGATCGATCAATAAGAATTATGAAGAAATCTGAATTATATAAAGGAAAGAAATAGAACTGACTGGATGAAGTGCTGGATTGAATTTTTTGAAAAACATCGGTGTATTGAAATGAAAAGAAATAAAACTTATATAACCTAATAATACAATTATCCAAAACATGTAAGGATATTTGAGTTGCTGAGAAAGGCAGCCGGATTTACTACTCCGCTATTTCCTCTGTGGCGGCTTCGTCTGAGGTTGAGAGAAACTGCTACACTGAGCAAGATAAGAAGGGAATTATCAGTGGTGAGGATAAATCAAGACAGGGGTTTTGCTCGAGCAATAAGAACCTGTGTGTTGAATCCATCCACCAGGTATTTACTCTTTGAATTGCTTGTTGTTGCTATCATTTCATTCATTATTCTAATGAGCGCAATGTACTCAAATCTAGCAAAGGGCCAATTATTTCCCTTGGCTACCAGGGTTTCTTTAAAACCTAGATGTCTAAAACCCCAGTTTTTACCAATAGGGTGTCATTCAAAAACCTCACTAAACCCTCTAGGTGCCCACTTTACAACACTTTCACATGGTTTTGGCCGCAAATCCCATAAAGTTTGCAGCTTTGTGAAACCATCAAAAACCAATGCTGGATTTCAGTGGAAGGACATAGAAATGGGAGCGATAGCTAGAGCCAAAAGTATTTCAGGAGGGTTTAGAATTAGAACTGTTTTGCATTGTTCTGCTAGAAGTTTCTCTAGATCGTTTTCGCAGAGTGTCGATGAAGGGAGTGGTGTGGTTAGAGCTGGGAAGTCACTTCCTTGGTTGAATTCTAAGAAAGTTAAGGGAGCAAAAGGGCTGGAGAAAGGGGCAGGTGGAAAGAGTAGTCCCTATTCAGGGGGAATCTGTGAAAAGATTGGAGAAAGTTGGTGGTGACTCTTCTTGGGTGAATTCGAGAAAAAGGTTAGAGAAAGGAACCGTTGCTGCGGAAACTGGCTACTCATCCTGGGAGGACTCTTGGAAAAGGTTAGAAGAAGTGGCTGTAGGAAAAAACGATCGATCTTCTTGGGAGGACGTAGCAGAAGCTGCTTCTGGGAGTGAGAATATTCACAAGGTGTGGAATAAAGAAAGTACAAGGAGAAGGGTGGGTGATGGTAAGAACAAGCTAAGTGGTCATGGTTACACTGAAGGGGAAGATAGTGTTGAAGGAGGAGAAGCGGAAGAGGATCTGGAGGTCGTTGATGATCCGAGATGGGATAAGATCAAAAATAGGGTCAGAGGAAGGGTGGGCGTGAGAGGCCAGGCTGAGAAACCTGATTCTCAAAGGTGGAGTAGGCAGGACAATTGGGGTAGAAAGACATGGAAAGAGGCTACGGACTTGACTGTTCCTAAGATTGTCGGTGAAGGGGTTTTTGGGGTGGGTCCTGTTTTGGCTGCATTATCAGCTGGAAGAAGAGAATTCTATGCACTGTATATTCAAGAAGGGCTGGATTTGAGTGGCAATAATAAGAAGAAGAAGGACAAGAAAGGGTTTGAAAAAGTGTTGAGAATGGCTAAGAAAATTGGATTAAGCACAAAGGAAGTTTCAAAGCATGACCTTAATATGATTGTTGATAACCGCCCCCATCAAGGCCTTGTGCTTGATGCATCTCCATTGGAGATGGTGAAGATACAGGAATTAGATGCAGTTTTACCTGATGAAGAAAAGGGTTCTCTTTGGGTAGCCTTGGATGAGGTTACAGATCCTCAGAATCTGGGGGCAATTGTCAGGTCTGCTTACTTCTTTGGGGCTTCAGGGGTGGTGCTATGTGCAAAAAATTCTGCTCCATTGAGCTGGAGTTGTGAGCAAAGCAAGTGCAGGTTCACTTGAACTAATGGAGCTTAGGTATTGCAAAAATATGATGCAATTCTTGGTATCATCAGCTGAAAATGGTTGGCGAGTTCTTGGCGGTTCTGTTTCTTCAAAAGCTGTTTCTCTGAGTGATGTTTTGCCTGGTCAGCCCACAATCCTTGTTTTGGGCAGTGAGGGCACTGGTTTGAGGCCATTAGTGGAGAGATCATGTACTCAATTAGTTCGAATCCCTGGAAACATTTCAGTTGATGCAACTGTGGGAGGAGGTGATGTAGTGGAAGGTGAAGAAATAAATCTCGAGTGCTCAAGTGCAGGGTTCCGGTCCTTTTTGGCCGTTGAGAGCTTGAATGTCAGTGTGGCAGCAGGTGTGCTTCTTCACCATTTAATTGGAAACAACAATGAGAATCACAACTCCATAGGACCTACTTCATGAGAATCAAAACTTGTTTGACAATGGAGGTAGATGAAAAGTATATTATTTTCTGGCATTTTGGAAACATCAAACTTGCATGGGAGCGCTTCCACGTTCCTTCTCCAATTGCAATAGCAAGAGTTTTAATGGCCATGGAATGAAGTTCTTTTTGTCCCGTCAATAATCAAATGCTGCATTGATCTTGTGTTTTTCCTCTTTGCTGCAACACTTGAATCTTCTGCAATATTGTCAAGAGGGATGGGGGTTAGCTTCACCCTCTTCGATTGGTTCATCAGCTAAAATGAGAAATGTTGCCTCTAGAAGTAAACCGTGAGATTCCTGCATTTTTCTGCTTTTGCATTTTCAGCATCCAAGATTCTTTCCATGCCACACGCCCACTTGTTGATTCATTATATCCTACGTTCTTTTGAAATTAATTCCTTTCTAATCCAACATATATCTTCTAAAATAAATATGTAATTTTACAAATATGATTATTTTTTTATTTACTTTCATAATAAGATAAATGAAAAAGGTTGAAAGCCCAAAAGAGTGAAGGATGTCATGTATATTATATAAGAAAAGGCTGCATTTAAAACCAATTTTTACTATAAAAAAAAACTTTTATGCAGAAACTTTCATGTATCTTGACCCCAATTTCTTTTAAATTTAATGTTCTTGAACATATGTTTTGAAATAAAATATTAGATTTAATAAAATAAAATAAAAGTGAAGGGAAAGTAATTGTTTCTGAAATGAAAAAACAATTGTCCTTGACTAAAAATACTTTGAAAATAGGCATCGGGAAATAATTATTGTTTACTATGACATAATTATTTCTTACAAATTGTATGGTGTTAGATTTGTTTGTTTGTTTGTTTTTACAGTAAAAATTACTGATTTAACTCTAAAATAAAATTAGATAATATCTACCATTTAGGGGTATTTGGATCTTTTAATTTTTTGAATATTGTAATTATTTTTATTCTTTTAAGACAAAATAAACACAACTCCTCTCACAAGTTTTTATATTGGCTTGTTGTAAATTTAAAGGTTACTCAATGATATTATTGGAATTGATTTATATTAAATATTATTAAAAAAACATATACAAGTGTATGGATGATCCTCGTGTTATTCAGCTGACGATGTGCGAGGCTATTTTGACAACTAAACATTGTCTTTCACATTAACATTTAAAAGGTTTTAGTGTCCCCGATATAATGAGTTGACATGTGCCCCAAATGCTCCTCTTGTTTGGCAATGATGATCTTTTTCTCTCATCACCTAAAATTTCATGTCAACCCCTTCAAAAATTCAAATCATCCTCTACAATTTATTTTTTCTTCACATCTTGTCATTGTCCTTTTGATTGCTATTTTTTTATTTTGGGATTATATATAAAAATACAAATATTTTTTTTTAATTTCACTCGTTACAAAAATTTTGATGTTTACATAATCTATCAAATTACAAATATTTTTTAATTCACCCCTATGATTTTTAAATTTTATCCTCATTCTTTTGATTGATATTTTTTTTGAATTATTTTTTAAATTTTATTATTTTATATAATTTCATCATCCTTGGGTTTTTTCTATTAAATTTTATACTTATTCATTTTGTTGCTATTTTTTTCTTTTGTATTTTTTTTAAATATCTTTTTCAATGATTTCATTCTTTAAAATTAAATTGATTGAGGTTTGTCAAAAAAAAGTTTATGTTTTCTTCTCTTCTTTTTTTTATCTTCTCTCTTCAAATATTTATTGCTTTATTATCTTTTTATATTGTTTTCCTACTATAGGGTTAGCCTTGAGCTAATGAGAGGATCACAGATTTCAAAGATTAACGTCATTTTACTTTTTTTCTTAAATGATTTATCTTAATTTTATCATTCTAGTTTTTTCATCTTAATCTCAAACCTATGGTTGCATGGTTGTTTAATAAGGTTAGATAGATAGATAGATAGATAGATAGATATCATTTTTCCTTTTGTGTATTATCATTTGTGAAATCTTAATTCCTATATGGGTTTTGAAATTCTTGTGCTCTCTATTGATACCAACTGAACTTTACATTTCATGTGCTTTTGCATATGCTTCCAAGACTCCCCTTGTAGAAGTAGAAAGTCGAGGTGTAACTTCTATTTGATTTTTTATGTAACTTGATACACAAGCAATTTAATAAATGAAGAATTATTTTCTTTTTGCTTTTAATCCACACTTAACAGTCTCATATCAATCATAGCTAGTAAAAGCAAGTCCAATGACAAGAGCTATTTTGGAGAGTCAAATCTTTAAAATGGCTCTTTGAATGATGTATATATGTTTTTTTTGTTGATGTATACTCCAATGGTAAAAATCATTTTGAAGAGCTATTTTTTTATCTGATTTTAAATAAAATTTAATTATTTTGTATATACTTTAATTATACAATTAATAGGAGTAAGTTATATAATTAAATAATTGCTTTTGAAAAATCCTCTAACAATAATTTTTTTTAATTATATTTAAATTAAAAAAAATGAATTAAAATATAATTAAAAGACTCACAAGATTTGAGAGTTGAAATTTAAGCTACTTATTGTATGTTTTTTTTTATGGTTGTTGTATTTGAAGTTAATTAATGTTACTTATTGTCTTAAATTAATAGGATTTTTTTTTAATTATTTTTTTATGCTAACTATTATTATTATTATTATTATTATTATTATTATTATTATTATTATTATTATTATTATATACTCATCATATTAGTAAACCCCTACTAGCCTACCCCTCCCCCCCACATATCTCCCTCCCTCTGCTTGCGTCGCTACTCTCTTCCTCCTCATCCTCCTCTTCACTTCTTCTTCTTCTTCGTTGCCCCCCCTCCATCTCCCTCTGTTGCGTCCTCCCTCTTTTCCCTCTTCCTCCACCACATCACCACTACCACTATTATTATTATTATTATTATTATTATTATTATTATTATTATTATTATTATTATATTATACTACTATCATGTAGTATAACCCCTACTTTAGCCTACCCCTCTCCCCTCCCCCACCCACATATCTCCCTCCCTCGCTTTGCTTGGCTACTCTCTTCCTCCTCATCCTCCTCTTCACTTCTTCTTCATTGCCCCCCCTCCATCTCCCTCTGTTGCGTCCTCCCTCTTTTCCCTCTTCCTCCACCACATCACCACTACCACTACCAATAACCTCGACTCTATTCCCAAACCCATCAATGGTGGCAAGAGAAGGAACAAGTGCAAATGTTGTTGTGTTTTGGTTGCCGAGAGATTTTTGATTATCTGTGTATTTTTGAATTATGGTATTGGTCTTCATTGTTGATTGTTGTTGTTGTTGTGTGTGTTATGTTTCTACAACTGTACATTCCAACGACTCTTTTTATTTTGGCTCTACATCAATCCATTTGTGGGAATGCCTTCTCAATTGAAGAAAAGACAAAATGCCTCTCGGGATGCTTCTCTCGTTGAAGACATTAAATTGAACAATAATAGCTAAAAGTTAAAAATTTTTGGCTTTGCCTTTCGAGATCCCTCTCCCATTGGACTTGCTCTAATAATTTAGATTTCTCTTGTTTTAGCTTCAGAGCTGTGGAAATTGGAAACTAGAACTCATGCTTGTTACTGTTAGTTAACATTTCTATCTCCTAGGTGACATAAATTGCATTTTCAAGTTTAACAAATTTCAGGCCTTGGTTTCATCCATTTAAAATGAAAATTCAATAGCAAGCAACACTCCTATATTGCATCAAAGAAATCACAAAGAAATTAATTAGAGAAATTGATGGTAATTGAAGTAAATATGTTAAAATATATATATTTATTTGTATAGATTGGATTATGAGTATGACAAGTTGAGTTCCGTTGAGATTTTTGTTAATTTATGTAAAGATTTAAATGTAATTTGGTGAATTGAGATACTATTGTTTCATGTGTTTTTGATAATATTCATAGTTGTCAGAGTATAAAGTTGAGATTGTATATGTGTGTGTGTGTATGCCATTTCTTTTAAAGAATGTGTTGCCAAGAATTTTACAAAACATGTCAGTTTATCCATACAAAACACAAGTTGAGATTGTTGTTGCATTGATGACACTGCATAACTATATTAGAAGGAGATCGCAAGATAATTTTGTTTTTGTTGAATATGATTGTAATCCCATTTATATCCCGAATGATTTTTTACTAGATATTATAGCTTACATAAATAGTTAGGGATTGTATAGGCTTTCACGTATGAATTATGTTCGTGAAGGCATTACAAGTAGTTTGTTGGGAGAATAAAAAAAATATCTAATGTACTTAAATGATTAATTATATTATGTTATTATGATTATTAAATCTACAATATGTATGTGTGTGTGAGAGAGAGAGAGAGAGAGAGAGAGAGAGAGATAGATATATATATATATGACATTTAAAATAATTTCACAAGTTGACAACAATATGAAAAATATAGTAACCAAACACACGAAACTGTTTTTTTTTATCTAATCTCAAACTCAATCATGATTTTAACCAAACACTTCAATTTATGTATGAGCCGTATCTAAAAATGCATTTCATGAAACTGTTTTTTTAAACCTCAACCACAACAATAACTGCATACTAAATAGACCCTAAGTGAGCTGATATTGTTAATTTGCTCAATAAAAACAAATAAAATAAAACTGTGAGCAGGATATTTCAAAATTCAAACCTGAGAAGTGGGGGAACGGGAGGCATGATGCGAGAAGGCAAATTGAAAGCCAACAAATAACCCAATAAAAAACGAAGAAGAAGCAAACAGTAGTTGATGACAATTCTAAATGCTTTGAAATTGTTATTTTTTCATCAACATATACAAATTATTTAAAAATATTAAAAAAAATCTAATTTAAAATAAAAATAAAAAAAAATTTCTTCATATTTTTCAAAAGTGCTTCTATATGTACTAGGGGTGAGCATTTTCGGTTCGATTTTTATCAATAAGGAAACCAAACAGATTTTTTTTAAAAAAAAACTGGACCGGTTTAAACCGACTGTTTTTAGTTCAATTTTTTTAACTAAAAATCTGAAAAATAATTTATATTGTTTTTAGATTTTTTTCTTACTGTAACTAAGTTTTCTCTTCTCCCATTTAACTAAAACAGAAGCAAACCAAAAATTTGAACTGAATAAAAAAAAAAAAAAGTTATAGCATATTTTTTTTTATTTGAACCGATTCTGTTTACTTTTGATTTACCGGTTTTTTTCCTTAAAAAACAAAAAAATTGAACCATAAGTTTTTTTCTTTTAAATTCAAATCAGTTCAATCATTTTTTTTTAATAATTTGATTTTTTTTTAATTTTCTCGATTCAATTGATTTTTTCAGTGCTCTTATCACTTCTAAAATATACTATCTAACAGGGTTAGGGCAAGTCCAACGCGGAGAGCCATCCCAGCAGCCAAAGCTAAATTTTAAAATTTTTCAGCTATTTTTGTTCTTTTAACGTCTCCAACGGGAGAGGCATCCCGAGAGGCATTTTGCCTCTTCTTCAGTTGAGAAGGCATTCCTACAGGCGATGGATGCAGAGCCAAAAATAAAAAAGTAGTCGTTGGAATGTTATCGTTGCAACAACAATCAACAAAAAAAGCAACGAAAACACAACAATGAAACACACAACAACAATAATAAAAACACAACAACAACACAACAGGTGGAGATGGAGGGGGGCAACGAAGAAGAAGAAGAAAAAAAGGAAAATAGAAGAAACAGGTGTGGGGGGCAGCAAAGAAGAAGAAAAAGAGGAAGAAAAAGAAGAGGAAAAGAGAAGAAACAAGTGTTGGGAGGGCAGAAGAAGAAGAAGAAGAAGAAGAAGAAGAAGAAGAAGAAGAAGAGGAAAAGAGAAGAAATAGGTGTGGGGGGCGGTTGGAGGGAGAAGAGAAAGATGGGTAGGGTGTTTTTAATTTGTGATTGAAATGAAGGAGATTTGCACGGGGGGTGGGTTTTTATAATAATAATAATAATATTATTATTATTATTATTATTATTAATTATTATAATAATATTTAGCATAAAAAAATAGGGGTATTAATTTGTAATTAATTTGATTCAATTATTTGTAATGAAATATATTTTAATTAATTATGTTTGAACTTATTGGTTATTTGTTAATGTGTTCATTTTTTTTTAAGTTTTTCTAACACTCAAAGACAATAAGTAACATTAATTAATTTCAAATACAACAACCATAAAAAAAAACATAGAAATATTGTGGTTTTTTTAATTATATTTAAATTCATTTTTTTTAAATTAAATATAATTAAAAAAATAATAATTTTATTGTTTGGGAGTTTTTCAAAAGCAATTATTTAATTATATAACTTACTCATATTAATAGTATAATTAAACTATATACAAAATAATTAAATTTTATTTAAAATAAGTTAAAAAAAAATAGACTCTTCAAAATGACTCTTATCATTGGAGAGCACATCTACTCAAGAATCATTTATACACTAATCAAAAAATAATTTTTATAATTTAGCCTTTAAAAATAGACTCTTGTCATTGGACTTGCTCTTAATCGAATATACTGGTAGGTTGTTGTTGAAATTCACAAGAAGTAAAAAGAAAATAGAAAAAAAGCGGTGGCTGGGCCACGTGATAAAGCTGGGATCCATCTGAAGCACGAGCTGGCGACAACTCACCATTGATGGCCTCGATTGACTATCCACCTCCTTCAATATGAGTATTATAATGACGTCAAGAGACATCATGTCATAGAAAAATATTTAAAATTCGAGTTTGAATTAAAAAATATATATATTTTTTATAAAAAAATTAAGATAATTAAAAGTTTTATTTATTTATTTGAATTTATAAAATATATTTTTCAGTAAATATAAAAAATTGAAACTTTGTTTTCGATTTCCATATTGAATTTCTGGTTCCACCCATGTGGCCTCGAAAACATGACACTCGGCATTATTCATGGCTCCACATGGGCTTTCTTGACACCATATCTTTTATTTTTTAAGTTTTATGAAGAAAAATTATGACGTGTTAAATCATTTTTATTCAATTTAAATTTAATAATCAAGATTCGATAATCTTATTCCTTAAAAGAACATAATAGATTCAATTCGTACTTATAATATTGCTTGCTTAATGATGATGGAAATTGTAATTATGATGTATTTATTATCTTTGACTTTGATATTAAAGGGATGTTTGGAAAAGCACTCCAAAATTATTTTTTAAAAAATTAAAAATTAAAATTTTTGTTTTTGCTTTAAATAAAATTTTTTTAGTGTTTTTATTGTGTTTTGATGTGTACTATAAAAAATAATTTTAAAAAAAAAAAAAATATATTATTTTGAATATATTTATAAATAAAAATAACTTAAAAAAGACACTGTAATAACATTGGATTTTCTAATTAAAAAGTGGAGAGAAGACAAAACATATGCCACGTCAATAGCTTAGTCTCGTGACGTTATTTGATAAAAAAAACATTAAAAAAAGTGGGAAAAACAAATGACATGGTGTCATAAAAGGGACAGCGACGAGGGAAGATTCGGATCACGAAGCGGCATCTTTTACCCCTATTTCTCTCTCAAATTAATAAAAATAATAATAATTAAAACAATAATATTCAAGGAGGGAGGGTCCCCTTTTGGCCTTTCACAATCCCGACACGTGCCAACGATCATATAAACACACACGAGCCACTCCCTAAAGTAGTCTCTCGTTATTCAATGGGTCAACTTTATTTTCACCCCTGTAGACTCAACAATATTCCATTTCTACTCCTAAACTCTATGATTTCCCCACATCACCCTTATAGTTTCCAAAATCACCACTAACGGGTGTTTGAAATTGAGGCTGAATCATTAAATTTAGTCAAGATGTGTAGAAGCTTGGTCGAATATTTATTATTTAATCAATATATATATATATATATTTAATATTTATATATATATTGATTAAATAATAAATATTCTCAACATCGCTCAGACTTGTACTCACTAAATATATCTAACGGTCTCTCCCTCTCTCGCAAATCTCTCTCTGCAAATTTTAACTCGCGAGTCGCGAACGAACCGCCGAAACAAAGGGGAGAGAGATAAATGGAAAGCTAAATTAATTACTATTAAATCTTCGGATAAAATATAAGTATAAAAGTTTCGCCTTCTTCGCTCTTCTCTCTTTTTTCAGCCCCTCTTTGATCTCTCCCTTTCTTTCACCTCCATGGAGATTTGAATAAATAAATATATTTACTTGTATTCTTACAGAGATAGAAAGAGAGAACGAGAGAGAGAGGGAGAGAGAGGAAGCAATGTCGGGGGCAATAGATAGTGTCCTCTTCTCTCTGAGTAAAGCATTTTGTAGTCCTCTGGCTGTTTTTGTTCAGATTCAGGTTTGTTTCTTCACTTTCTTTCTATTTCAGATCCACCCCCTTTTGTTCCTTTCTTACAATGCTGACGCTTAACTCCACTTTTCTTTCTCCTGATTTTCTTTTCTTCTGGGAATACAGTGGATTGAATTGAATGGATTTTCATTTTTTTTTATTCTGAATTTCCTTATTGTTTGTCTATCTTATTTATTTATTTACTAGGATCTGATTTTCTTTGGAAGTTATTTTTTTGAAGGAATTACGTAATGGTTTGAACTGGATTGCATGTATTTGAAAGTTTTCAACTTTTTTTTTAATCTTTTTGGGCGATGTTAAATTATCATGACTATGACTGATCGAATGAGATTAGGAAAGAAAATGTTTTATTTTAGAGGCATTAGGTATTGTTTTCGAGTATATCAATAAACATTAGAGTAAGATTTACGCTCTCTCTCTCTCTCTCTTCATATTCTTAATCGTAGAAAAAGCAAAAAGGTGATTTATTTTGGGGTTTTATTTTAATTTTACCAGTTCTTCACCACCCTCTTCTCTCATTCTCTATGTTGTTCCTGATGCAGGGATGTGTAATTTGCTTAACTCTTGCTCTTGGGTGGGCATGCGCTGCTTATGTCAGGTACTAAGATGTACTGAATATAGTTTTTAAAAATGATTTGTAATGTATTTCTCTTTGGTTGTCATTTATTTATGGCTTGTCTTTGCATGCATGAATCGTGTTGTCACCAACATTTTCTTCTTTCTCACAGAAATAGAGAGATCAGACGGATAAAAGATAGTATGAGAGCTGGCAACAGCTTGGCATTTCTTTGTCAAGATATTAATGAACTTGAGCACTCTTATCAGGCCAACCTGCCTAGAGTTTCAGTGGTTATGCCTTTAAAGGGTTTTGGAGAACATAATCTACACAATTGGAGAAGTCAAGTAGGTGTCTTTTCATTCTTTTGCTTCTTCCCCATGAAAGTCGCTAACCCTTTTCTGTTTTGCTGTTGTCTTAATCAAGTTAGTTCAATAACTGATTTTTTTGTTCTTTATTTAGGTGGATAAGAGTTTGAGGCAAATGAGTATGCCCTGCATGTTTCATTGTCTAGTTTTGAAATATTTTCTTCAAGCCATATTTTATGGCTCTATTTGTTTCCTAGATCTGTTGATTCTCAGAAAATAGGCTTCCTTTTCTGCTTTGAGCTGATTTGTAGGCACCTTGATAAGTTTTTTTTTTATGATTTGTTTGTTAGGGTTTATGTCTTCCTGCTTGTTGTAGTTATACTCTTCCTTTACTTTTAACTGGAAGAAGTTATGCAATGTTAAGCGAGTCATTGATTATGACATAGGTATTGTTAAGTGCAGGTAATATCTCTTTATGGAGGTCCTCTAGAATTCCTTTTTGTTGTGGAAAGTACTGAAGACCCTGCTTACCATGCTGTTTCTCGCTTAATATCAGATTTCAAGGTATATTTGCTTTCATTGGCTTACTCTGTGCTTCAAAACATGGATTCTTCATTAACAATACTGAGAGAAATCAAATAGTAATTAGTTGCAGATATATGATTTGACATGTATGCAATTGGTTTTTTAGTTCTCAATTTATTTGTCCATCTTTGAAATTCCATCATTTAATAGAATACCGTTAATTGTATCCATTCATTGTAAAATGTGTCATCTCCATTTATTTTAACAAAAATCACAAGTTTAGCTCCAAGTCAGCAAACAGTCTTGCTAGAATGAAAATATGAAGTATGGACCAACAGATATACTTTTGCACAGAAACACATAGGCTTTCACTTTATTGATGTTGTGAAAAATTAGTAATGCTGCAACTGCATTTTTGTCTTTTGCATCCCTTAAATATATGTTGATTCTGTGAATCACCTTTTTTCTTGATGTGTAATTATATTTCATGTGAGCAGGATAACATCGATGCTAGAGTCGTGGTAGCTGGCTTATCAACGACTTGTAGTCAGAAAATTCACAACCAGTTGGTAAGCAACAAGTTTACCATTAGTTTATTGGTTTCTAGCAACACTTCTTATACTGGTCACCTAATCTCATTTGTGTTCATACTTCTTTTTCGTGTCTTACAATGTGATGCAATGCAGCATTTGTTGCTAGGAGATGGCTATATATAAATTCCAAATTTGTTATTAAGTAGGAGTTTATGCTTAAACTAGCTGCCAAAAGGGATTGATGCCATGTGATGCTTTTGCAAGTTGTATTTTAGAAAACTAGGGCATCGAAAGCTTACATAAAAGCTTGTCCACTTTATGCTTGTTGCATAAATTCTATTTAGTGGTCTCCTCTAGAGCCACACATTTGATTGCAATTTCACTAGTGCATTATTATGCTGTTGTAAAGGTTGGTGTGGAGAAAATGCACAAGGACAGCAAGTATGTGTTGTTTTTGGATGATGATATTAGGCTGCACCCTGGTTCTATTGGGGCCCTCACTGCTGAGATGGAAAAAAATCCTGAGGTATGGGTCTTTGATATGGTCATGTTTGTAATGAGCTGCATTATTTTCATCTTATAATCTCAAGTTTTTGGCAATTGGAATGCAGATATTTATTCAAACTGGATATCCTCTTGATCTACCTTCTGGGAGCTTAGGAAGTTACTGCATCTATGAATATCACATGGTACAGCACCTTATATGAGTTTTCTGTAATTTCAGTAATTCATTTTCTGAGCTTTATGACATTAGTGCTTTTAAAATTATTTATTTCATTATGGTATTACAAGCAAAGTGGCTGCTTCATTCCACTCTATCAGTTCTCATAATCACTAAATGATAGTAGATGACTTGCAGCATTATTTTACTGCAAGTTGGTGAATCAATGAACATATGATACCAGTTACAGCATCATCTGTCCCAAGCATTTTGTTAGAAAACATGTGATGTTGTTAGGGGCAGAGATGTAAGTCCACATGGACTTGAGTTTCTTTCAAGCAAACTACTGGAGTGTGCGCATCTGTGAATTTGTAGGCTGATACTGTTATGACTTTTAATTGCTACCTTGCTTTTGAAAGTACTGAAGCTTTCTTCATTTTATCCTAGTTAATTAACTTGTTCACGTGTCAAATATTTTCTGTCAGCCTTGTTCAATGGGGTTTGCCACCGGTGGAAAAACTTTCTTTCTGTGGGGAGGGTGCATGATGGCAAGTAGCTTCAACTACCTTTCTAAGATTATGTGCATATGGTTGAGATGATTTTTAATTGCTCTAGAATATTTTTCAGATGCATGCTGATGATTTTAGATATGACCACTGTGGTGTGGTATCTGGACTTCGAGATGGGGGATATTCTGATGACATGACGCTTGCAGCTGTAGCCGGTAATCAACTTTCTTTGAAAACTTCATCCTATCATGTGGCACCAAATTTCTTATCGCTAACTTTCATGATTTTTTCATAGGTGCTCATAAGAAGCTCATAACGTCCCCTCCTGTTGCTGTTTTTCCTCACCCCCTATCCAGTGATCTTAGCTTTTCAAGGTTTGTGATATTTTCTAGCTTAGACGTAAATGTGCTATATTTCATTCAATGCTGATTTATTGACTTTGTCTAGGTACTGGAATTACTTGAGGAAGCAAACATTTGTCTTGGAATCATATATGTTTAAGGCTAACTGGATAATGAACCGTGCATTATTTTCTTCTCACTGCTATTTATCATGGGGATTTGTAATGCCATACTTTAATGGCATTGACTCATGTTACAGCAGCACTGCGAATCTATATCCAAGGATATGCTAGGGAGGAAACTACATTTGTTTCTAATGGTGAGCACATCAACCTTTCCTTTTCTGGTAAAGTGTTTATTCAGAACTTTTTTCCCACTGTTAGCGTCAGGTCGGGTTGGGTTTGTTTCGGGGGTGGGGAGTGAGCGGTGTTTATATGGATAAGTTTTGGAATATATTATTTTATATTTTTATTGTTGTGATAACCCTATGAGAGTAAATGTTGGATTATTAAGCATTTGGAGGTGTTTGAGGGTATGATAGTTGTTGCTTCTCTCATAAATACATTAAGAAAATAGTTTTTTTATTTTCTTAAAATTTATTTTTGACATCAACATATCAAAACAATTCAATAACATAAAAAAATAATTGTAAGATTTGTATTCTTCAAAACTCTGGTGAAAAGCAGGTTGCACTGCAACTCTAAACACCTACTAGTACACCTACTAGTAATGCATTAACAAAGATTAAAAGATGATGCTGATGCTTGCTTTTTTTATCATATGGCAATGCAACACCATGCACTTAATTCATCATAACCATATATATACTAAAATGTTTGGAGTAAGCAATGTAAAACCATTACAAATACCCAATTATGTCTAGCCCAGATATGACAGTGCCATGGGTTGGGTCTCTGGCTTTTGAATTCAGGGTACTAGACATTTTTGGCACTTTTGCCTTTGACTATTGATCTATCAATTAAGAATTTCCCTCTTCCCGTTCACATTTGGAGGTTGCAATATGCCCAGAACAAAAAATACATATACTAGGAATAAGAAGTTAGAGACCATTATTACACAAGGGCTTTGATGTTGTTCTTACACGATACACGAAAAAATATATAGTTTTACACTAAGCAAAATGCTTTTCCTCAGGGTTGTTACTAGTCAGCTGCCTAGCTGCATGCACCTTTATTGAACTTTTCTCAATGTGGAACTTGACAAGGATAGAAGTTCACCTATGCAACATACTTTCCCCCGAGGCACCCCGGCTCTCTCTTGCTACTTATAATTGGGTCCTAGTAAGTACTTGTTTATTTGGCACAAATGCGGTCTTGCTAGACTTTATTGTGGACATTATATTATGGTTCAAAACCTTGTTACTGCCTTGTATAAATGTACCCTTTTTGTGAAAAACTGCAACCTGTAATTATATTTCCATTGAAAACCATTGCATTGAATTTTGTATTAGAGAAGTCTATATCCACAACTCAAAACAGAAGAAAATCAACTTACATACTGTACTTGGATCATTATGATGGCAACTTCTTACTAAGAAAAAGGATTTGTCTTTGGCAGGTATTTATTGCAATGCTGGTGGATAACTTTTTATATCCTATATCTGCATTCCGTTCCCATTTTTCTCAGTCTATCAACTGGTCTGGTATCCGGTATTACTTGAAGGATGGAAAGATAAACAAGGTATGTCCTCAAGGTTCTTTTGTAAATTTAGAAAGTGGATCTTTCCCTATTTTAGAAGTAGTACGCTGTAGCTGCACGTGTTTGAGTAGACCAGATTCCAGATTTTAATGAGTTTTAGATACCGGTTTCCCTTTTTTAAAGTTTGTATACCTGTGAAATGATCTTTTTAAAGGGCATGGAGTCCAAAATGAAGATTCCTTCACTTCTCATAGTCCTAGTCATTCATGCTGTTCGTTTTAGATAAAATTATATTGATATAATTTTTGAAACCTTTTGAGTGAGTTGCCATGGAAGAAATAAAATAATCTGTCTTTGTACTCCCAATGCTTGGGTTGTATCATGGTTGAAAGAGGTACAGATTGTGCAATGAAGAAACTGTGTGGTTGGTACTATCTGAGCTGCAGTTTATTTTCTTTTTAAATTTTGCAGATTGAAAGAAGCAAGGATAAGGGTCCCAAACACACAGACTTGGCATGGAAACATTTATATGGGAAGAAGGCAGCTCCTCCCAAAACATTTTTCCTTGGTGGTCTGCTTAGAAGTTTAGAACAGTGGCAACAACCAAAGAAATTCGATGGCTAGAGATGGGTTTGGCAAACAAAAAATCTTATGAATTCCTAGCCACCTTTTAAGATCCTGGTGGGTAGTTAAGGTTTGGGAAACAAATAGTATTGGTGTATTAAATTGTACTCTTGGATAGGTTGGTTTTTTAGCACATTGATTGATTGATTTAGTGATTTAGGAATTTAGTCTCATTTTTTTGTTCCTCGTTCAATCAAACTGACGCTTCAATTCCTCTGATCAGTCTGGGTTTGTTTTGTAATATGCAAACATTTCTTATGTAATTTATTGTTTAAAAATCATATGTGAGTGCTGCCCCAAGGTGGTGTTTGTATTCTCCGCAGTTAACAAATATTCACTAAATTCTTGTGTAATTTGTTTAAATTTCATAGTGCTCCTGTTATTTTTCCCGAGTCTTTCAAGTTTGATACACACTCGGAAATCAGTTTTTAATAGATACGGGCGGGCAGCAGCTTGCATGGGAATGCATGGTTGAACTTCGAAGGATTTATACCCTAATTCTGTAATTGTCAAAACCTTTTATAGTTGACATGGTGCAGCCACATTGTTAGATCTCCATATTTTAGTGTCTTCTCTAGAATGAGTCGATAGATACATGAAATGACACAAAGAAAACTTGTTTGACAATTACCATGTTGTTCGTTCTTGTTATGACCTTGCAATTTCTGATTCGTAAGGCTTACACAATGAAGTCACACCGTTGAATAGAGGTCAACAACTGCTTGATGGTTTCTAAAAAATCATGGATTGTAAGAAGTCAGAATGATACAAATCCAATGTTACATGAACGGCCAAAATAATATTTTTGAAGTACACTTATCCGGAAATTTTACAAACTAAAATTTGCAAAAAGTGTTACTGCTCAAGATCACCAATGTAGAAGTCACCGATCATGTCAAACACTCGTGTGGCATGTTGCGGCCTGCAAGCATGGAATTAAAAATTGGAAAGAGGTTAAGGGTGGCAATCCACTGCAGATAACATGTGGTATATGAATGTAATTGAGCAAATCTATGGATATAACATAAATGGGCAAGATGGAAGGCACACAGAAAAGCCATGTTTAACTGATGAGAAAACGTTGGGAAACGAAAGATTTGATCAGAACATGCTTTCATGGACATAAAAAGAGTTTGAATCCAACAATCATCAAACAGCTGGAATTATATTACAAAGAATATTTGCAACCTGTGTTTCATTGTTAGCAAACTGTAACTATGATGTGGGAAAATTATGATACACTGA
Organism: Salix viminalis; assembly: GCA_029228465.1. Taxonomy (NCBI): domain Eukaryota; kingdom Viridiplantae; phylum Streptophyta; class Magnoliopsida; order Malpighiales; family Salicaceae; genus Salix; species Salix viminalis. The sequence continues at coordinate 4,087,458 of CM055443.1, forward strand.
CATGATTGTTGTACAAGGTTGGAAGGTAATGAATCGAGAATTTCGACATTCCGACGTGGTTTATGTATTGGCTTTAGTATTTCTTGAGGGGGTGCATTTTTCAAAATACAATTAATGTCTGCACCCACTTAAGGGAAAGCTGTGCTACCCCAGCTCAAAGTTTGACAGATCTTTACAACTTGACTAAGTAGTTTAAGCAATCAATATAGGGAGTTGTTATAGTCCAAGCACCGCTGCAATGATCTTATATAATTAAGAGTCAAGACAAGGCTCACAGGGGCAGTCATGTGACAAAGATTCTTTAAATACATGTGCACAGACTCACGGGAAAACATTCATGTTACTACCAGATCAGTTGTAAGTATAGAAAATTAATTTCAGCTTGGTAGATTCATACCCAAAAAATCCGTCAGTTGAATCATCTCCAGCATGTGCTAGGATGGCATCCCCACCTGGGTGTTCTTCTACATATGAGGTAACATCATACACCTGAAATCATTGAAAAACATGTGAAAGAAAAAATAAATTACAACAACATTATCACAAACTCCGGGATTCATGTGGAGAATTAAGCAATGAATTCGGGCCATACCTTGTCCTTAATAATGATCCAACAATCAGTTCTCTTGTGATGTAAAGAGACTTCAGCTTTACTGAAAGTCTTGGATGCCTAGGAGCATGAAAAAAATTGTTCAAGACAACTGAGAGTTCAATAATAGCACTTCCAACATAATAAAACAAGCCAAGGGCCTGTAACTCAAGTAACATTAGTGTCCCTCCTCCCCCTACAAGGTCTCAAGATAGAACCTCTCCTTTGTAACCAAGAAAAAGAAAAGGAACAACAAGATCTGCATTGAACAAGAACTTATATTTGAACAGACCAAAAGAATAAAAATAAAGGAATGCAAGTGAGTCACATCTACGTTCATAAATTAAAGTACTTTCCACATAATAACAGGTGATCTTTAAAACTTAGAATCTATAATATTAAAGTCATAAAAAGTTAAGCAACTGATATATATATATAATCCACAAGCATGCATGCGTCCCCCCTCCCCAAACCCATGCTTCCTTTCTCTTGTTTCAAATGACAAAAATGTGAGAATACTATAGTGAACGAACAGTTTCAGTTAAAAATACAAAAATAATGATCTGACACCTAATAAATAAGCATCAATGCTAATCAGCTCTTTTCAAATTGACAGGGTATAATGAACAAAACCTTAAGTTCTCAGACTAACAAATTGACTTTTTATTGAATGGATATAACAGTATATGGCAATGGCTATTTGATGCACAAATATTGTAGGGTAGGGTTTTTCTCCATATGTTCCTTTCAGCACTACCATAAGTGGGGAATGACATTTTATTAAAAGGGAGATGCCAGCAACGAGAAGCTATCTACCATTAAGAAGTTTAAAAACCAAATCATGCATTTTTGGAGACCTCAAACGCAACATGTTTCAATCAACCAAAATTTCAAGAAAAATATAGCATATAGAAAAAGCTTCATCAGATAATTCTCAAATCAATAATAATTGTTAGGCTGCAAGTATCAGGCTAGAGACACACCTTAGTTTCTGTTAGTATTCGAATAAGTCTTTTCTGCTTTAACTGCATCAGGCAACTCCCAGCAATCAAACAGAGCATATATCAAATTATTGATTAGTGCTTAAAGAAGAAAGCAGGAAGGAAAAGAAAAGAAAAAGTATTACCAGATTTACGATTTCTTGGAATCAAAATAAAAACTCCCAATAAGACCCCAAAAATCAATGCCACCACGGCTATAACCATATCTCTGGCTCAGCCCCTTCGACTGCTCAAAAAAAACAGAATAAAGAAAAAACGACCATCATCATTCAATCCAATGCCATGTTCCATTCATAAATGTCAACTTGAACTCTAATCTAAAAGTAAATAACAAGAAAAAAAGAAGCATTCAAATGCCATTCTCAATGCAAATATTAGTTTCTTAGTTCTCTAATCTTTAACACAAAAGTTTCAAATGGGCATTTGATTTTTCAGCATTTTGAAAGTGATTTAAACTATTCAAAGAATCTTCCTTTTTCTAATGTACTCCTTGAAAAACCAAACAGTTGATAGAAATAAAAGGAAAGTGTAGAGATGCGAAACACCAGATTAAACAGTTCATTACATTAAGCTTAAAAAGAACAGGAGTGGTTTTGCTCGGTGAGACGACAAGACAGCAGGTGAAGTTAAAGAGAGACAGAGAACCTGTAGTAGTGGTGGCAGAAGCGGCGGCGGCAGCAGCAGCTGGTGTTTGTCAAGGAAGCAAGGTTGGCCTGCTTGGTTGTTTCCGATCTCGCCGACGAGTTCCTGTCGCAGAATCTTTCCTGCTGTTGAGTATCATGTGGACGTGTGGCCAGGTAATAATGTCATTCATAAGGTGTCTGGGTCGGGTTTTCCTGAGGTTATGGGTCTGGCCCATGATTAAATTTTAATTCCTCAGGTAATGCGTCTTTTTCTCTGCTTTTCTTTTCGTTTATTCTCCAAAAAGACATTTTTGTTTTCTTGGTGTTCATCAAGACTAGATTGGGTTTGAATAAACTAATTATGTCAATAAAATAAAGTTTTATTAAATTAATATCTTGATTAGCTAAATTATTACCTAACTCAGAGTTAGATTTTAATTTTTTTAGTATTTTAGATCAACCAATCACATTAGTTGAATATTATAGTTTTGTTATTGACTTATCTAGATTATAACTTTAAATTTTTGGTGTTCGGAATTTTGTTAGGATTCTTAATAAAAAAAAATGTTTCTTATAAAAAGATTCACAAAACATGTATGTCCTTAAACCAATCTCTCCTTGTATGAAGCTTGGATGTTCTAAATATCTCTTGAAACAATTCAAATAAAAAAACAATCTGTGGATGAACCAATAAGTTTGACACATACTAAGCCACAATTCTCATTAAGGACAAGGAAGATGAATTTGTACATGATTTGTTGTAGAAAAATACTCTAATTTTTTTTTATGTGTATGTGTGTATAGTTCTAACTAACTTAGAAAACTAATTATATACAAAAAAATCAAAAACCTAATAATTAAAAATATTAATTCTAAATCCCTATATAAGAAATAAGAAAATCTCAACACCTCCTGTTTAAGCTGGTACATAAATATAATTCACGCCCAACTTTTTAAAATTATAAGAACATTTGACTTAAAACTTTATTTTATTGAGAATAACAAAAAAATAATTCTCAAATTTGATCTCAAGTAAATCTATAATTTTCTTTTCTAGTTTTTGTTTAATCAATTACATATCTATCTTTACATGTTTTGTATGAACATGTTGAATTGAATATAGGCAATATCATAATCTGTATCATTATTACAATATAGTCAAACTTTATTGTCTTGATAAAAATATCCAAATCCTACAATAAAAGTCTTAATCATAATGCTTTATAAAGTTCAATTCCCATACAGTATAATTTAACTTATACATTTGAGAGAGCAATGACACCTTGTTTCTTGTTTTTTTATATAACAAAATTATCATCTATGAAGTTAAAACAATAAAAAGTTGATTATTTACCACCCACTACTCTAACCCAGTTAACATTAATATAAGCATTTATGTTTCAACAATCTATATTTTTTAGGAATAAAATTTCATTTTCCAAATGCAATATTTAAATATCACATAAATACATATAACTACATTCAAAAAGATTTTAATACCTTATATGAGCTAAAAAAATCCGATAAAATAAATACAGATTACAATAAAAAAACATGGCATAAATTTTTTGTCTACATTATTAATTTCCTATATTTAGTTGTAGTTGCTCTTTTTAATTATATTTCAATTTCCTAAACAATGTAGAAGTCAGCGTGGGTATAGTTTTTTTGTAACCCTAGCATGGCAATATAAAGTCACGCCAACCAAGTAGAATTTGGAGAGTCATCTCGGAAACCCCTCTCCCTTCCCAAGGTCCAGTAAGTAATATATAGAGCATTGACATTCTTTGTCGAGAGCAAAAGAATTGTGACTTCTATTTCATTCACTTCAAAATTCTAAGAACTCAATTCATTATCAATGACCTCATCTGCCTCTAGTTCAAAAAAAGAAGAACAAACCAACAAGTTTTGTCTTTCACATTCCGAGTCAAAATCTATTTCTAAAGAGAAAGGTGATACAAAGATGAAGAAAAAAACAACAACAAAGAAATCAAAGGAACTCCGAAAGAAAAGTTGATACTGAATGGAAGAGGAAGGAGCCGCATCAATGCAATCTATATTGCTCTCCTAAATTATTCAAAAAATAATTGACAATAGTCAATATATAGGACAAACTCGATCTTATATGAGCCAAACACATCAATTCTCATTCAAAGTCTTTTGTACCTTCCTTATTGGCCATGTTCAAGTGGACTCAACATATAATTTTAGACCTTATTTTACTAACGTGTCAATTAGTTGACAAGCTAACACACCAGTTTATATATAAATAATACCTAAGGTATATTTTATTTGAGATATAAAGATTTCTTTGTAAGATCAAGATACATCGATTCCAATAAAATATTTCAAAGAACATAGTTATTTTATTTCAAAATCTCTAGCTAAGTATTTTTGTGTAAAGCCTTTATTTTTTCAAGATTATTTCATGCAACCATTATATCATGTCATATCTATATCCGAATCTATATAAAATAAGTGCAATTAATTTACCTTGTTATTTTTAAAAAATAATATGTGATATTTGGTGATAAGTTTTAAAAACTTTTCAAATCATGCTCTTGAAGATTGTTTTAATTCATACAATGATTTCTTCAACCAATACAACTTAAAATTATACCTTTCAAGTATCATGCATCCTGTGAGAGATTCATATAGACTTATTTGGAATAATTTTTTAAAAATATATGCATCATTTTGATATCTTTTCTATAGTGAAAAAAAAAGTAGGCCCACAACATAGTGCAAACCACATATCTAGTATATACTAAAATGTATTGGCATTTTATTGTAACAATATACAATGAAGTGCCAAGATCTTTTTATTTATTTATTTTAGTCTTTCAAGTTCTCTAGGACATTTTATTTTATATTCGTTTTTAATTTCAAACTTAGTATTTTTTTTTAAAAAAAAACTTTTATCATCTAACATGAAGCTTTACTAGATATTCAACTTCATAGTTTGTTCCAATTTGTTTTATGTAGAGGTATCTTAGTCTTATAACTCAAGTCATAATTTTTTTGGGTTAGCCATGTTGGCTTAGGTCATATTTTTATCAATTTTTAATTAATTTGTTTTCTCAACTTCATTCCTTAACATTGAGTTGATTGAGGATTGAATTTCATAATTGTTTTTTTAATTTGCTTTCTATGAGATTACTACAGTTTCATGAACTAGATCGTGAATTTTGCGAGTTAACTTAGGTTTTATTTATCCTTTTTTTAATTGAATATTTTCTTCTTCTTAATTTCATCTTTCAACACTGAGTTGATTAGAAATTGAACCTAATATTTATTTTTATGAAGTTATCATAGTCTCTTGATTCAAGTTTGATAGGCCAACCTTAGTTGTCTTAAGTTATTTTCTTACTTGATTTAATTTGATTTTTAGTAGATTTAATCTTTAATTATTGGGTTAATTGAGCTTCATTTTTTTTTTAATTTAATTTGTATGGAGTTATTATATTCTTATAACCCGAGTGACTTGTTAAGCCAATTTACTCAAATTTGTTTTGTCCTTTTTTTAGTTGATTTTTTTTCCTTCAAAATTTTATCCTTAAATATTAGGTTGAATGATAATTACACTCTATAATTTATTTTAGTTTGTGTTCTATAAAGCTATCCTTATTTTAGGACTTGAGTCATGAGTTTGGCTTGTTGACTTAGATAATTTTTTGTATTTTCTTTTTCAACAATGAATTGTTTAAAAATTAAATTTTATATAATATTTATATTAAATTTATATAGATTATTAAATTTATATAAATGTCACAGCCTATTAATGATTGATAAACATTAATTATTATTTTGAACCCAAAAAAGAAAATCATAAACATATTGTAAGTTATTTTTGAAAGATCCACAGAAGTTTCCTAACATATTGGGCCTGGAATATTTTCAATCATCTATATATGGCTTACGGCCTTTAGTTAGGTCCAGGATACATGTGGGACCCAAATTTGCTGTGGATCCGGAAGCAAACACGAGCGTATTTGGAAGTCCAGACCTGAGCCCCGTTGACCAAAGCTATCTCCTTTCGGCTTGGGCCCGGAGTGTATCTTGGTGACCTCACTCGCCATGAACTGCTTCTCGCACTCCCCGTACCTGAGCCTATGCCCCCGAACCACAGAGCCCCAAGCAAGACCACCTTTGATCAAATCTGATCCAAGGGCCACCAATCAAAGGTGACGAATATATCACTAAACAAGTACATCTCCTGGACACGTGTCACAATGAGAATGATCGAATAAAGATAATACAGTTTTACACCGCTAGCTGTCATTCCGAAATAAAAAAAAATATCTTTGTACTAGGGTTATTTTTGTATTTTTAAAGGATAAATTTGTCATTACATATTTATTTAGGAATATTTTCATCTATTTATTTTTTTAGTAAATAATTAAATAACATAAAATACCCTTCAAAGTTTCTATGACTTTCAATTTTATCATTCAATTCAAATTTTAAAATTTTTTATTTTTTCAATGAGAATACTAATTTTAATTTGGCCATTTTCTTTTAATTTTTTAATCGTTTTTCTTATCATTTTTATCAATGTTGTTAAACTTTTTAGTTCTATCATTTAAATCAAGTTAATAATTTTTTTTATTTTTTTCAACAACAACAACAAAGGAAAATAGCTGTAATAATAGTCATGGTAATATAATTAATAATGATGATGTTAATAAAATAATATTAATTTTAATGTTAGTAATGATGATGATATCAATGACAAAAAAAAATTAATAAAATTAATGGGGATAGTGACAAACAATAATAATAAAATTAATGGGGATAATAATAATAATAATAACAATAAAGTTGTGATGGTGATAACAATCAATTTAAATAAAAAATAAAGGGATATTTTTTTCTTCTGGTGTTAGAATGAGAATTAAGATTACCATAGAATTGATATATATCTTGGCCTAGCCTTCGACAGTACGTAAAGAACAGTGCATAAAGCTTTGATATTTTGCCCTTCCACCGAAAGGGTAGAGCAGCAAAAACATCTTATCACACAGGAATAGAATAAGTCACCGAGATAGAGAGAATCAATCACAGCTCTGCTTTCTTTTTGCGAGCATACAAAGTCTCCATTTTACTTTATACTTCTTCCTCTTCGATCCATCACAAACAGCTCTTACCAGACGAAGAAATCGAAGATAATAGCCGCCGGAGAGTTAGTAGCCTGTCCCATTTGCTCAGAAAAGCCATCGACAAAAAAATGGGCTGTCTGAGCCGTAAAAGATCCAAAACCACTTCTAACATGAAAACTACCACACCCTGAAGCTGCTTTCCTATCACAGCAACAAAACCCATCAGGACCCAGGAATCTCAAACAAGAACTTCTCTTGCAAATCCCAGCATGTACAGTTCACCTAATGGAAGCAGGAGAAGCTCTGGAACTTGCCAAGGGAGACTTCAGTATTGTTAGAATCCTTGAGGATGATATTTCGCTTGCCACTGTAGTAAAAATTGGTGATGATCTTCAGTGGCCTTTGACAAAAGATGAGCCAGTAGTTAAGCTTGATTTGTTGCATTATTTGTTCTCTTTGCCAATGAAAGATGGCGACCCTTTGAGCTATGGAGTCGCATTCATGGAGGAGTATGGAAGCAGTTTGGGTTTGCTGGACTCTTTTCTTTGTGAGCTCTCATGCTTTTCTGGGGCGGAAGCTTCATCAGCTAGAAGTACTAGAAATGTTGACTGGAAAGAGTTTGCTCCAAATGTTGAGTATTATAACAATTTTTTGGCCAAGGCTATTGCTGGAGGTACTGGTCAGGTTGTCAAGGGGATCTTCAAATGTAGCAATGCCTACACTAACCAGGTATGCTTTATTACGAATCATTGCTTCTTTCTGTTTCTGTATCAGTATTATTTATCTGAGCTCAATTTATGGTTCGTTGTGTGATAATTGAGTCTTAGATCTCAATAATTGAAACAGAAAAAATGTTAGTTTGTTTATGTAAAGAAGCGCCATCATTCATATTGCTACGGACAGTGATTCTAAGATGTCCAATTAAGCAGCAGATTCTGGGGTGAATGATCTGATCAATGAATATTCGATCCTTTGGTCAACTTGGAATCGATTCAAATCAAAGCAATGTTTTTTTTTCTATTATCATTTGATATCTGAACTATTAATCATTTCATTTTGCAAGCAGGTCCACAAGGGAGGGGAAATGATTTTATCCAGAGCTGCAGAGCAGAAAAATGGTGCCATGGAAACAGGAAGGAGCAGCAGCAGAAGTGCTGGGGTCCACAAAGAAGAGCAAAGTCAACAAAAGCATAAAACGGTATCCTAAGATAAGACCAATTTCAATTACAAATGAGAACATCCTTCTTTTCAAATCAAATGCTTTAATGGTTGCTTTTTACTGTTCATCACATAGTGTGAGAAAGCTGTCCAGGATGACAGAAAAGCTAAGCAAAACGATGCTTACTGGTGTTGGCATGGCCACCGGCTCAGTAATCACACCTCTGGTCAAATCCCAAGCTGGAAAGGCATTCCTATCCATGGTCCCAGGAGAAGTGCTCCTGGCTTCACTTGATGCTGTCAGTAAGTTCTGAAAAGCTAAATTAGCGATCTTATTCTCTTCCTGCAAATGTGTTATGACGTTTTCTGATTTTCCAAACCGCAGACAAGATTATGGATGCAGCGGAAGTTGCTGAGAGACAAGCTTTATCTGCAACCTCAAAGGCTACATCCAGAATGATCAGTGATAGGTAATGACTCTCCAAACGCAATTATAATCTGATAAAAAGGTGGTGTAGTTTAGTTTAAAGATAAAATCCCAGTTATAAATTATCAACCGACATTATAAATACATTCATTCAGAAAAACTCTCTTTGCCAAGTTCATTTCCCTTCCTTTCTGGCATTATATTTCTCCATCCAGTAATGACTAAGCTTTACCACGTTCATTTTTCCTTGCTAACTTCATTGCTATTTTGAGCAAAAGGTTTGGAGAAAGCGCAGGGGAGGCAGCTGAGGATGCGTTTGCAACTGCGGGGCATTGTGTGTGCATTGCCTGGAATGTATTCAAGATACGGAAAGCCGTCAATCCGGCATCATCTATTTCCACAGGAGTGCTTAAGAGTGCAGCAAGGAATACAAAGAAGAGTTATTAGCCTGTGTGTGGAGTGGAGTGTATTGATCTTGAAGAACTTATTTGACCATTTTGCTCAATTGGTTCAAAGAACTGGTCACCAGTGCCACAAATTGTTGTCAAGCTTGAATAATATGACAGAATGCTTTGTTTTTTTTAGTATATTTTAACGATTATAATTTTCTATCTTCCAATTAAATAATTCAAAATAAATCATTTCTAAATGATTTAATTGATTGGAATTTTTTCATCTGCCGACTATATAACTGTCAAAACAATTAAACACGCCAAGCAATCAATCAATTACAGTTTTGCAATCTGTGAATTAAATAAATTGACAAACAGTTGAAACAAGCTCACCCCTTAATTAATTGGCTATAAAATACAATTAACTCCTCTTGATGATGAATTTTATTGATTATAATTTTGCGAGTTGCCAATTAAATTATTATCCAAGCAGGTAAAACAATACCAGCAATCAATCAGATCGATGTAGACAACAAATAACTAATCTTTAATAGATTTTAGCGGTTGCAATTTTTCTATCTGCCGATTAAATAATTCATTGCCGTTAAAACAAACCCAACCATCAGCCAGTTGGCTACAAGAAACAATTAATTCATCTTTTTAATTCATTTAATTGATTGCAAATTTCCGATCTACCAATTAAATAATTAACAAAATAATTGAAAACACGTCCAACAATCAATCAATTATAGTTTTCCAATATACGAATTAAATAAAAAAAACAAACAGTTTAAACAAGCTCACCCCTTAATGAATTGGCTATAAAATACAATTAAACTCATCTTTGATAGATTTTATCGATTACAATTTTGAGAGTTGCTAATTAAATTATTATCCGACCAATTAAAATAATAGCAGCAATCAACTAGTTCGATGTGGATAACAAAGAACTCATCTTCAATAGATTTTAGCGATTATAATTTTTTATTTGCCAATTAAATAATTCATTTACAGTTAAAATAATCAATCAATTTGCTATGTTAAAAAAGCCCAACGCAACACATGAGCTAGACAACTCATTTGATTTAAACAAGAGAGACTGAGATACAATTAACTTAAATAAAAAAAATAATGGGATATTTTTTTAGAATGAGAATTGAGATTACCATAGAATTGATTTATATCTTGGCCAATCCTTCGAAAATACGTAAAGAACAGTACATCCAGCTCTGATATTTTGCTCTTGCATTCCACCGCAAGGGTTACGTATAGTAAAATAAATATCTTATCTATCACTCAGGAATAGAATAAAAGTCACACGAGAAAGAGAGAATCAATCACAGCGCAGCTTTCTTTTCGCGAACATACAAAATATCCATTTTACTTCATACTTCGTCCTCTTCCTTCCATCACAAACAGCTCTTCCCAGACGAAGAAATCGAAGATCATAGCCCCCGGAGAGTTACTAGCCTGTCCCATCTGCTCAGAAAAGCCATCAACAAAAAAATGGGCTGTCTGAGCCGTAAAAGATCCAAATCTAACAAGAAAACTACCACACCTGAAGCCGCTTTCCTATCACAGCAACAAAACCCATCAGGACCCAGGAATCTCAAACAAGAAGTTCTCTTGCAAATCCCAGCATGCACAGTTCACCTAATGGAAGCAGGAGAAGCTTTGGAACTTGCCAAGGGAGACTTCAGTATTGTTAGAATCCATGAAGATAATATTTCGCTTGCCAACGTAGTAAAAATCGGTGATGATCTTCAGTGGCCTCTGACAAAAGATGAGCCAGTAGTTAAGCTTGATGCGTTGGATTATTTGTTCTCATTTGCCAATGAAAGATGGCGACTCTTTGAGCTATGGAGTCGCATTCCTGGAGGAGTATGGAAGCAGTTTGGGATTGCTCGACTCTTTTCTTTGTGAGCTCTCATGCTTTTCTGGGGCGGAAGCTTCATCAGCTAGAGATACTAGAAATATTGACTGGAAAGAGTTTGCTCCAAATGTTGACTATTATAACAATTTTTTGTCCAAGGCTATTGCTGGAGGTACTGGTCAGGTTGTCAAGGGGATCTTCAAATGTAGCAATGCTTACACTAACAAGGTTTGCTTTATTACGAATCATTGTTTCTTTCTGTTTCTGTATGATCAGTATTATTTATATGAACTCAATTTATGGTTCGTTGTGTGATAATTGAGTCTTAGATCTCAATAATTGAAACAAAAAAAAATGCTACCGCCATCATTCATATTGCTACGGACAGTGATTCTAAGATGTCAATTGAGCAGCAGATTCTGGGGTGAATGATCTGATCAATGAATATTCGATCCTGTCGTCAACTTGGAATCGATTCAAATCAAAGCAATGTTTTTTTTTCTATTATCATTTGATATGTGAACTATTAATCATTTCATTTTGCAAGCAGGTCCACAAGGGAGGGGAAATGATTTTATCCAGAGCTGCAGAGGAGAAAAATGGTGGCATGGAAACAGTAATCAGCAGCAGCAACAAAAGAACTGGGTCCACAAAGAAGAGCAAAGTCAACAAAAGCATAAAACGGTATCCTAAGATAAGACCAATTTCAATCACAAATGAGAACATCTTCTTTTCCAAATCAAATGTTTAATGATTGCCTTTTTACTGTTCATCACATAGTGTGAGGAAGCTGTCCAGGATGACAGAGAAGCTAAGCAAAACTATGCTTTCTGGTGTTGGCCTGGCCACCGGCTCAGTAATCAAACCTATGGTCAAATCTCAAGCTGGAAAGGCATTCCTATCCATGGTCCCAGGAGAAGTGATCCTGGCTTCTCTTGATGCTGTCAGTAAGTACTGAATCTAAAATTGCCATCTTATCTCTCTTCCTTCAAATATGCTATAACTTTTTCTGATTTTCCAAACCGCAGACAAGATTATAGATGCAGCGGAAGTTGCTGAGAGACAAGCTTTATCTGCAACCTCAAAAGCTACATCCAGAATGATCAGTAACAGGTAACGACTCTCCAAACGCAATTATAATCTGATATAAAAGGTGGTGTAGTTTAGTTTAAAGATAAATTCCCAGTTGTAAATTATCAATTGACATTATAAATACATTCACTCAGAAAAAAGTTTCACCTCTATACCAAGTTCATTTCCCCTCATGCTGGCATTATATTTCTGCATCCAGTGACGACTTAGCTTTACCACGTTCATTTTTCCTCGGCTAACTTCATTGCTATTTTGAGCAAAAGGTTTGGAGAAAACGCGGGGGAGGGAGCAGAGGATGCGTTTGCAACTGCGGGGCATTGTGCGTGCATTGCCTGGAATGTATTCAAGATACGGAGAGCCATCAATCCGGCAACATCTGTTTCCACAGGAGTGCTTAAGAGTGCAGTAAGGAATAGAAAGAAGAGTGCACGTAAGGAATAGAAAGAAGAGTTATTAGCCTGTGTGCGGGGTGTATTTATCTTGAAGAACTTATTTGACCATTTTGCTCAATTGGTTCAAAGAACTAGTCACTGTTAGAGTATACATACAGTATAAATAAATGAATATGTGTACTGCAAAGTATGTATGTAGGTGGTTCTTGTGTGGTGTATGTAGCTAATGTAGACTTCTATAAATAGTGATTGTTGATCACGTGAATAATACAATGAAAAATAGAGTATACAATTCAAAATTTGCTTTTCCCTCTCTTCTATCTCTTGTCTTCTCTTCTCTGTAACCTGCAATATCTTCTTCTTCTTCTTAATTGTTTTATTTCTTGATTGATCCAATTTTCTGATCATTCTATTCACAATTAATAAAAAATATCTCTGGATCTATTCCAGATCCAGATCGATGGAACGCATCTTCGTCTTCTTCACCAGTAGAGAGCAATTTCTTCGAGCTTGACGATCCAGATCCCGCAGTAGAGGTTTCACCGGCACTCGAAATCGACGATGAGTTGTCGAGATCGTTACCGTATGATTGTTCAACGCGCTCTTCGTTGAATTCTTGCTTTATAAAGAGAAAATATTGGACACAGAGAGACTCTAAGAATCATCACAAAGAAGCAGCAGAACCGGCAGCGACAACAGCTGTCTGTCGAAACGCTGAAAGGAAACAAGGCAAGCTAAACACGGTCGATGAATAGGCAAAAGCTTATAATAATGAGGAAGAAGGTGGACGAGAGAATCAGAACTCATAGAAAATGGCGTCAAATTACGCCACCGTTCTCTCTTCCTTATCATCGACGACAAGTCACGTGACCAGATTGTGAACCTTCATTATATGCTAAGCAAGGCAGTGGTGAAATCTAGACCGTCCATTTTATGGTGATACAAGGATAAACTTGAACTTAGCAGTCACAAGAAAACCAAAGGTAGAAAATGAAATTCAAAATTCCGGCTCCCCTCTCATCCCCTCTCTTCAGGTTCCCCTCTCTTCTCTCTTTCTTACCCAAACAAATGGAGTTCAAATCAAGAAATAGACAAATAAAATTTCTTCCCTTCATGCTCTCTCTTCTCTGCCATCCGAGCATTGTTCTTTTTTTTTCTCAATCTCTCAATTTCTCAAATCTTCTCAATCAAATTCAAATTCATCTTTCTTTCCTTTTGATTTTCTCTTCTCCTCTCCTTCTTCTCTCTCTTTTCCAAACTGATTTCTATCAAAAGAATTAAGTACTCTTTTATTTCGAATTCATTGTTGCAATCATGTAAGCTTTCAGTGACCATTATATTAGCAATCATAGAGTTTGGACCTGAGATTACAAAAGAACAAACCTCTTAATCCTAAGCTTTTATGCTAGACCACCTATTAGATGGTTATGTGGTGGGTTATCTTAATTCTTCTGGTTATTGATGTATGAAAACTCCAATTCAAGCTCGCATTCTGCACCAACAAAAGTAGCACAACCTTTCAACATAGGAGGTGAAACAAATAACTCTACCTGAAGATAAAATTATTTCTTCTAGCTCAATATTTCTCCAATTCAGATCATGAATAAAATAAGTTAAATAATTTTTTTCAAAAACATTTTCTGCAAACATGAACAATTTTTTGAGCGAAAAAAAATCATAAATCGACCAAAATATCGCTGGTTTTATAGGGGATGATTAGAGTTGATAATAGTGGTAATTAATTTTGTTTTTAAGAATTAATATATTATATACCATTATAAAAAGAGAGGAAGGAAGAGTTCTTAAAAATGTTTTTCTAGATTTAAGATTCTTTCTCACCTTAGATTTTAGTGCATTTTTCTCAAGTTTTGAGCTTTGACTTACCTCCCAAATCTAAAGCTTATATTTATTTTGTTGAGAGATTACGTACTTTTCACCAAGTGAGGTGTAATAAAGTTTTAAATAAATGACTATCTTGGACAATAACAGTGATTTAAATTTCCACTGGTATAAGTGATCTCCAAAATTTTCTCTCGCAAGTGATAAGAATCTACTCGTATGCTGTTGATTGTGAGAAATTTAAACATGGTGACAGAAAATCTGAGCAAAGCTACACTTGATGTTGTTAGGGTTACCACTGGATCTGTGATGGCACCCATGACAAGTTCCCGGACAGGAAAGATCCTCCTAGCTTCGGTTCCAGGCGAGGTCCTCTTGGCTGCACTCGATACTGGTAGTAAGCAAATCCCACACCTGCAATTTCTATGTATTCATGGCTCAGGATGCTGTGTAAAATATATTGTCATAGATAGTTCCAATTAGTAGTTTCTTGACCTCTTAAATACATTTACTCTTTGATTTTCTGCAACTGATGTGTGCTAGGAAATCAACAAATGTTTTTGAAATATATAACGAGTCAATAATCTATCATGAGTACAATTTGAAATATTACAGATTCACAATTATAATTATTTTAATATTCAAAGTGTTTTTATAAATTGAAAATTGATGGATTTGTCATTAATTAGCTGTTGCAATGTATAAATTTGAAAAGTAGACACTGATGGCAAGGTTGTCAAAATCGAGATTTTGACACGAATCGGAAAGGGCTCCGAAAAATCGGATCGTAAAATCGTAAGATCGTACTCGAATTTGTCCGTACAAAAATCGTAAAATCACAGCTAAAATCGCATGAGAAGAAAAATCGTAAAATCGTATGTAAAATATTTCTGAATACAAAATAGCATAA
Source organism: Salix viminalis (assembly GCA_029228465.1). Lineage (NCBI taxonomy): Eukaryota > Viridiplantae > Streptophyta > Magnoliopsida > Malpighiales > Salicaceae > Salix > Salix viminalis. The sequence continues at coordinate 4,102,853 of CM055443.1, forward strand.
TTATGGATATTTTTTTATGATTGTTGTAATTTGAACTACTTATTTTATGTTTTTCAAGTAATTGTATATTTTTTTATGATTATTGTATTTGAAATTAATTAATGTTATTTATTATCTTAAATTAATAGATTTATTATTATTATTATTATTATCAATTTATCATAACCCCTCCCCCGTATATATTATTAACCCCTCCCCCGTATATATTATTATTAATAATAATAATAATAATTTATAACCCCCCCGTGAAAGTAGAAATTTCATTTTTATATTATTATTATTATTATAATTTATAACTTCTAGTATAAAAGGCCCCCCATTAACTAACCCTAAATCCTTCTCTTCTCTCACGCCGCCGCACCTGAAAGTTGATTGTCTACACTGCTTTTTTCTGGTTTTCGATCTCTTGTTTTGTACTTGCCATCATTCTAAATGTCACCTTCCTTTACTTCCCTGTATTAAATCGACCGAGTTCATCACTCAAGGCTTATCTTAATGACTGGAATGGTAGAGGCTGGGCATTTTTGGCTGGCCTGCTCTGTGGATTTCGGAATGGTCTCCAGTTCATGGGAGGCCAAGCTGCGGGATATGCAGCAGCAGAAACGAAAAATTGAAAACCTTGAACTCGTAAAATCGGACCGATTCGGTCTGATTTTATGAGTCAACCCGAGTTTGACCTGTTTCGATTTTTCTTTCCGTTCAACCAGGTTTGCTGAGCCAACTCGCAAACTCGTACGAGTTTGCGAGTTGACTCGCGAGTTTGATTACCATGACTGATGGTTGTTTTTTTGCAATATATAACAAAAATAAATGATTATTTTTTTCATTAATTTATGGTTGTTTTGAGAATTGTCACTTTATTTATTTATTTTGTTTTATTGATCTCATAAATTTATTTATTTTTTCTCAATTTAAATTTCAACATTAAGTTTGTTAAAAATAAAATTTTATATTTTTTTATCTATTTTTTATGGGGTTATCCTAATTCCATAATGAAAGCTACAAGTTTAGCAAGTTGATTTGAATTAACCATGTTTTTTTTTTATCCTTTTTTAATTGGGATATCATAATTTTATGATTTGGGTTATAGGCTTAACAAGTTAACTCATTTTGGTCTTTTTTTAAAAGAAAATTTATTTTTGAATTTCACCCCCTAACAATTCATTTTTTTTCTATTTCAACCTTTAATATTGGATTTGTAAATAGATTTTGTATTTTTTTTCTTGCTTTTTATGATGTTATCACATTTTTGTGACCTAGATTCAAGAGTTTAACATGTTAACTCAGGTTGATTTTTATTTTTTTTCTAGGTTCTTCTTTTATTTGTTTTTTTACTCTTTAATATTGAGTTGTTTGAGCTTCATATTTTTTTATTAGCTTTCAATGGGGTTATCTTGATTTTATGATACAAGTTATGAGTTTGGTATGTTAACTTAGGTTGACTCATTTATTTATTTTTATCATTTTAACTAATTTAACAATTCTTTTTTAATTCCATCATTAACATTAGACTGATTAAATAACTTTATAATTTATTTTTATTTGCTTTCTAAAGAGTTATAAATACCTTATGATATGTCACTATCTCAATGCTTGAAGAAATACCATCCAATATATCATGTTTTAATAGTTTTAAATAATATATTCCCTAACTTGCATTATATTTTGAGTTTGTAATTACATTTATTTTTATTATAAAACATGTTAGCTTGAACTTTTTTTATGCTAAGAAAACTAATTTACTATTTCACAACGGTACTTTTGCTATTATAATGTCACATGAGAGACAATTTAGTATTTCACAAAATATAAAGATAATAAAACACAAAAATGCATGTTAAAATGACAAAAATACCCTTTAAAACAAAAAATTTAAAGCTAGAGTCAAGGTTTTGTCTAGTCTTTTCACAATGTTTTTTTAAACTAACTTATGAACAATTTGGTATTTAGCTATATACAAAAAGGTGGTGCACATGGGGCGCACTGGATGACTCATTAGAGACATTTGCTCATTTATAAAAATGCGTGCAATGCCTCTCGACATCCAATAAATCTTTTTCTCCATGTAATTGGTAGTGTCGTCATGTGTGGAAAGACGTTTAATAAAATTGATGATCTGATTTGTCGCAAATAGACCTTTATTGTTTGTATTCTTTTTTTTATTTTGTTTTTCTCTCTCCTTCCTTAAGAAATTATAGTTTCACTCTCTTTGTTGTTAGTGTTTCAACTTCAATTTTTACTCTTTTAATTTTTTTCTTTCTTGTCCCTTTTATAATTTTGTTTTTTCAATTTCATTATTGAGTCCTAATTGACCAAACATTATAATTTCTAATTAATGTCCTGAAGAAAGTATTTTCCTCGACTGTAACCTGATATGTGGCCACATGCACAAAACAATTGAAGCTTATTATATCACATGGGAGGGATCCTCGAAAGAGATCTTTTGTCCTAGAGAAATGAAAGACCATTTTTTATTATTTATTTATTTATTTCTCGAGATCAAAGGAGGACCACTTTGAATTTTAAATAAAATTGAAATCCTGGGAGCCATTAGGTAATCCCTATTAATTTATTTGGGTTCAATCACCCCCAGTGGTGCTCTCCAGCGCGGCACCATTTCTTTCGATCCAGCTCAGGGCCACAAACGGGTAGGTGAAGATTTTCAAGATAACACAATCAATTTCTATATCTTTAACTCCCAAGTCAAATACATATTTTTACTGTTAAAAAGCTTCAACAAAACTCTTGGTCAAAATTTTCTATATTTTATTGACTTTGAGAGAAAAAAACTTATTTTTACTTTGCAAAAATTTAAATTTATTTAGTTTTTTAGATGATAATATATTTATACACAAACGCACACCTGTTGCACCAACCACATGTATAAATATACTTTAAAAGGAATCACAAACAACTTTACTTCACATATGTTAATGGAAGGTTATCCTTAAGGACATGACGTGATGACAAATAATTTATAATCTATACAGCAGATCTCGAGTTCAAGTCAGGGTGTGCACCCTTTGTCAGAATCTAGGACAATCGAAGTTCTACTCGCTCACATTAACTCATATAATACATTTTTTGAGAAGTGAAGTTTTCTCGCATAAAAAAAAGTTATTGAAAGGTTACAAAATACATAAAGAAATGTTTAATTTTTTTTTTAAAGGACTCCTAGTTTTACTGTAGTATCAATTACTTCTCATTATCTCACATATCATTATGGATTGGAGCGATGATTTTTTTAAATTTCAATTTGGTCTTTATATTTTTATTTTGTATAATTTGATGCTCACTGAATTTTGGCATAGAAAGAGAGTTATCATTAGCGAATATTCTGGCCACCAGAATAGTCAAATTTTGTTTTTGTGTCAAATCGTTTCGTATAATAAAAAAAAAGTTCATATTATATATTTTTTTTTAACTTTGAAAGTATCTAAACACATATGTAACCTCAAAAAAGATTTTGGATTTTGGATTTTAAGGTGTTTTTTTGTATGTCATAAATTGATTTAGCAAGGTTCATAGAGTATTGTTTAAGTATTTTAGGTTATAAAATAGGTTGAAACTGGTTTAATGGATGAAACAAATACGAGCCCTGTTTTTATGGCAATCATAGTGTTTTGATTATGGAAACCCAGACACTGTGTTATTTATCTTTTCCAAATAATTGAGGTGAAAAACATATCATCTACCATATTAATTACCTAAAGAGCTAAAAGAGCTCGGTTTTCTACTGTAGCCAGTGACTCATAATCACTATTCATTGGCAATTTGCTCCTGTGCATCGCGGCGCGGGTCTGCCTTTTTTTTTTTTTGCTTTTTCATCAGTGTATTAACCAAAAAGCCCCCCGAAAACTACAAAAAACGCCGCCGGTTTCAGGGGCTGGACGGTCATTGACCATTCCCGGTCCGGTCCGGTTCGTCCGACCGGATTTTTTATTTTTTAATATTTCATTGAACAGTGGATTAACGGATTTGTCCCTCAAAAAGGACAAAAAACAGGTCTGAGGGGGAGGGGCTTCACGGTAATTAGCCAATATTTTATTATTATTTTCCATTGACATCTATTGGCACGTCTTCGGACGCGCCGTTCGTTGCAGCGCTAACGCGTTCTTCGGGCGGCGCGTGCGGCGTCCTACGGCGTCGAAAAATGACCAACCAACGTCTAGAATGATTTTTAGGCATGTTCTCTTCCACCTGGGGTGGCGCGTGTAACACTATGATGTCCGGGAAACGTGTCAATGGTCGTTTGAATTCCTCCCCCCCAATTTCTCTCTCCTGCCTGCGCTAGATGACGTCAGCTAAGCTGTTTTTTATCAAAATTCAGTTCAGTCCCTGAACGTTGTAATTTGGTTTTCTTGCCCTCAATGCTATTATATAGGTTTTGATTTGATTCAATTGCGTCCTTCAATTGCAATTGATTATATATTGGACTTTCAATTCGGTCCTCATTCTTTTAATTGTTCGGGTTGGGCTGAAATTTTTAATATTTTTGGTATCAAAGTTTTGATGGATCTCAATTTGATCCTTCCATGCAAATTTATTATAAATCCTTAATATTTTTGGTCCCAAAGTTTGATTTCTTTCAATTTTATCCTTCTATGCAATTTAATTATGGATTTTAGTTTCATTTCGGTCTCATTTCTTTTAATTTCAGGTTATGTTTTCAATTATTTAATTTGAATGTTTGGATTTGCTTCAATTTTGTTCTTAAAATTACATGTATTATTTAAAGTATGTCAAATTCATTATATATTTGTGTATTTATGTCAAATTAAAGTATGTTAAACTAATTACATATTTTAATATTTATTGAATATTATCGCCTAAGAATGTATATAGCAAGAGAAAAAATTATCTAGGATTTTCTTAAGAAAAAAATTTAATATCAGTATTCTTAAATACATTTAATATAATAATACAAGCAATAAATCTTATAAAAAAAAAATTGTCTTCAAATTTTAATTTTGTGCTCTATTTTTTAAAGTTTATTTCTTAAAAAATATTTATAATATTTTGGTTTTTAATATTTAATATCTAATATTACTGGGCAAAAAATACAACTAAAAAAAAGGACAAATTTACCTAAATTATCTACAATTAAAAAATATTTGATTTACTTCCCGTTTCGATTACACTGTTTATTTTAGACGGCAAATAAGTAATTATAGCATGCAAAAAATTTAGGTTTATTTCTAAAAAACAAATTATAATATTTTTATTTATAATGTGTCAGATCTAATACTACAAGAGAAAAAAGGCAACTCATAATTTTTTTTGACAAATTTACCTGGATGATCTATAATTAAAAAATCTACGATCCACTTCCCATTTCGATTACATTATAAAGTATATGAGACTAATTATATGTTTTAATATTTATTGAGTATTATCGCCTAAAAAATATATAGAGAGAAAAAAAATGACCTAAAATGACCTACGATTTCTTGCAAAAAAAATTAATATCGGTATTCTTAAATACATTTAATATAATAATATGATTAATAAATCTTATAGATATAACTTTGGCTTTGAATTTAAATTTCTATTTTATACTCTTTTTTTTGTTCTTTTAATAAACTGTGACTTTTTTTTCATATTTTTTTTTAATAACCGTCGTGTCCAAGTCTTTTTTTTTTAACCGGGTTTCTTTTTTTGTGTTTTTTTAACCAGAGTATCCGTGATAACAAATTTCTAACAAATTATTTCACCTTCTTAGCAAATTTTCTAACAAATTTTATCAAAAGTTTTTTTTAGCAATAGCAATATTCAATCACTTTTTGATTGAAAAAAATTATTTTTAATAGATTTTATCAATTATAATTTTACTAATTAAATATTAAAATAACAAAATACAACATTTATAAAATCAATCAATTTTTTATATAAATAAAAAAGCCCAATGGAGCGAGCAAATTGGCTCGTTCAAAAACTAAAATTAAAAGCCTACGAGCATGAAGACTTTCTTAACAAGTCAACTGCTTGGCATAACACTGAACTCATTCCTTTCTTTTTTCTTTAATTCTTGTTTTTGTAATTAATACTGTAGTTTATATGTTTTTTTTTACAATAGTTTTTATGTTTTAATTAATACCTATTCTATATAATTGTTTTGGCTTATTAATCCTTTTTTTAAATAGGGATTAATGTTTAATTATATTAGATGTGTTTAATTTTTTAAGAGGTTCATATGATTCATATGTAATTTTATTATATTTTATATACATATAGATTTATTTTTAAAAATAAAAGATATTTACTTTTTTATAATATTTTCAATATGTGTAACATTACATACTATTTCACATCCTTTTATTTTATTCAATAAATTTTACGTGTGTATTGATTTCTATTACTAATTAATGTTAATAAATTAATTTCTTAAACTCAACTAGATAAATGACTCATGTTGCAATATAAATATCTTGATATATATATATATATATTTATCTCTCAATGTTATGAATTTTTTTTACGTATTGTTAATAACTATTATTTATCTATTTACACAATAATTCTTGATGTATTTAATTAGATGTGTGCATACTTGTTTTATTTACAGTTAAAAACTTTTTTATGTAAACAATCGTGTTGAAAAATCTACATTCAACATATTTAATTTTTTTTCTTTGACTATTTTATGAAAAATTTATTGTTTTTAAATTTACTATTCAATTCAAGTTTATGTTGTATTTATTTTATTAATGTTATCTTGATCCTCATTGTTTGGATTTGTTTTTGTTTTTTTTAATGTTTTATGTACTTTTAAATTTAACTCTCAAATTAAATATTTGTCTTTGTTTGAATTTATTTTCTATTTTGAATTTAACCCTCTTTGTTTTAATTGCATTTTTTTTTCTATATTTCTTTTTCAATTTAATGTAGAAATTGAGCTTCATGATTCTTTTTTTCATGAATAGTGTTTTTTGTTTGATAATTAAGTCATGAATTTATAAAATTAACATGGGTTAAGTTTTGTTTTTAATCTTAGTTTTTGAAATCGTTGTTTGATAATTTTTTTTTTAAATAGCTTTGTGATTTGTTGATTTTCTTTTATTGAATTATCCTAGTCTAATGATCTAAGATGCATAACAGATATGTAATCAAGATATATTTCATATTCAAGTCATGAGTTTCACGTGTTAGTCTATTTATGCTTAAGGTAATATTTTTTTATAAAATTATTAGTGGTTGTACCATCTTATTTTTTATTATATTATATAATTAATCAAAATTTAACTTGATTATTGAATTTATTTTATTTAAAACTAAAAAAATATTTCTTGAATATTTTTATGTTAATTTTTTCTATTAATATATCTATAAAATGTCGTAGCTGTTATAAAAACATTCATGTTGATGCTCCAGACATCGATATAAACTAAAGTCAAAATTTTTGTTTAAATGCAGTGCCAAACAGATACAAAGACTAGTTTAAATCAAGTTTCATTTTAAAAATAAATGTGAGAGTTAACCTCATCAAATTTAGGTAAACAATTGGATTAGCATGTAATTTAAGTGACTTAATCAAAACATGAGTGAGATCTGATCAACTTTTATTTAATTTTAATTAAAATAATAATAATCTAAATTAATTCATCAAATTGACATGTCGAGACTTACACTAACTTTCGAGTCCTGACCAAGTATTGTAACTACGAGAATTACTACTACTTTACTAGGAAAAATGTGACCATAATTTGGATTTTTTAAAAGAAATTAGCTTACCAAGTTAAAAGTTTTAGTAGAATAACACAATTTCAAAAAATCTTTGAGAAAATAGTATATTTTTAACTTATCATGTTTGTAAAGCATGATATTTACTGAATATCGCTATTAAAAAATGCGACAAAATAATTGTCGTGTTTTAAAATAGTAAAATTTAAATATCTCATGTTTTTTAAGCATGTCAACTTAACATATAGTCTTTGTCAATTCTCTAGCTCAGTTGGTCGACGAGTAGATTTTGTTATATGAGACGATTGAATGTTTTATACAATGACAATAATTTTATGAATTTTTTCTTGCAAAAATATTATATGAGTCAGAATATACATCTTTGCCCATCTTATAGACTAAAATTCAGGCTACAATTAAAATATTAAAAATTTATTGCTCACACAATAATTGTTTTTTGTTTTTCAAAGTCAATGATGGGATCAGGTTTGCAATGACAAGTAATTATGACGAGTTAAGTGTGTATATTAACAAAAACACTAAACGGCATCGGTCATTTACTGTTCATTACTTTAGCACCAGACTTATGTGCACTGTGCATTGGCAATTTCACCCGGTGCATCGCGGGTGCACCTCTGCCTTTTTTTTTTCATTTTTTCTACAGTGTATTGTCGAAAAAAGCCCCCGAAAAAGACAAAAAACGCCGCCGGTTTCAGGGGCTCATAGATAATTGGCCATTCCGGTCCGGTTCGGCCGGCCGATTTCTTGTTTTTTTTGAATATTTCTTCAAATAGTGCAGTCACCGTTTTAGCCCTCGAAAACGACAAAATTACACACAGGATGGGAGGGCGAAACGGTAATTACCCAAATTTTTTATTATTTTTCGATCCGGATTACTGTTGGCGCGTCGCATCACGCACCGTCCATTTCCGCGCGCACGCGTGTTTCGGGCGGCGCGTGCTCTGTCATACGGCGTCCAAAAATGATCAACCGGCGTCTAGAACGATGTTCCGTCATGCTCTCTTCCACATGGGGCGGCGCATGTATACATGTGATACACAAGTACGTGTCAATGGGCGTTTGAATTTCCCCCCTTCATTTCTCTCTCCTCCTGCGCAAGCTGACGTTAGCGAATATGACGTCAGCGAATATGTCAATGGGCGTTCATTTCAGTCCCTGCACTTCGAATATGTTGTTCTGGCCCTTATTGCAATTATAGAAGTTTTGATTTGTTTCAATTGCATCCTTCAATTCAAAATCATTATAATATATAGTTTCAGTTCGGTCCTCCTACTTTTAATTTCTGGATTGGCTGTAAATAGCTCAATAAATTCGGTACACAAGTTTCGATTTTTTCAAATTTGTCCTTTGATTTAAATTGATAATAAATGTGGTTTCCATTTCAACCCTTGGAGTTTTAATTTTTCAATTTAATCCCTTTATATTTGATTTTCATTTCAGTCCTTATACTTTTATTTTTTTATGTTTTAAGAATAATCTCTACTTTTGTCCATATATATATAAATAAGTGTACTTACCATAATAATAATAATAATAATAATAATAATAATAATAATAATAATAATAATAATAATAATAATAATAATAATAATAATTTAATTGTTTTTCTTGCTTACTCTTTTGTTAATATTTTGTTTTTTCTCCGTATAAATTAATAATTTTTTTATTGTTTTGACAGTAATGGCAATGATATTTATTTTTTTTCCTTTTGTTAAAGTTTGTAGGATATTTTTAGTCTTTTATTAATTATATGTTCTAATATTTATTGCATATTATCTCATAAGAATATATATATGGAGAAGAAAACATGACCTAAAATTTTTTGAATAAAAAAAATTAATATCAGTATTCTTAAATACATTTAATATAATCATATAATGAATAATCGGATAGCAAAAAAAAAATTTGTCTTCGAATTTTAATTTTGTATTTAACACAATAATAATAATAATAATAATAATAATAATAATAATAATAATAATAATAATAATAATAATAATAATAATAATAATAATAATAATAATAATAATAATTTAATTGTTTTTCTTGCTTACTCTTTTGTTAATATTTTTTTCTCTCCGTATAATTTAATAATTTTTATTGTTTTGACAGAAATGGCAATGATATTTATTTTTTTTTCCTTTTGTTAAAGTTTCTAGGATATTTTTAGTCTTTTATTAATTATATGTTCTAATATTTATTGAATATTATCTCATAGGAATATATATAGGGAGAAAAAAACATGACCTAGGATTTTTTGAATAAAAACAATTAATATCAGTATTCTTAAATATATTTAATATAATCATATAATGAATAAATCGGATAACAAAAAAAAATTGTCTTCGAATTTTAATTATGTACTTAACACAATAATAATAATAATAATAATATAATAATAATAATAATAATAATAATAATAATAATAATAATAATAATAATTTAATTGTTTTTCTTGCTTTCTCTTTTGGTAATGTTTTTTTTTCTCCATATAATTTAATAATTTTTATTGTTTTGACAGAAATGACAATGATATTTATTTTTTTTCCTTTTGTTAAAGTTTCTAGGATATTTTTTAGTCTTTCATTAATTATATGTTCTAATATTTATTGAATATTATCTCATAGGAATATATATAGGTAGAAGAAAACATGACCTAGGATTTTTTGAATAAAAAAAATTAATATCAGTATTCTTAAATACATTTAATATAATCATATAATGAATAAATCGGATAGCAAAAAAAAATTTGTCTTCGAATTTTAATTTTGTACTTAACACAACAACAACAACAACAACAACAACAACAACAACAACAACAACAATAATAATAATAATTTTATTGTTTTTCTTGCTTACTCTTTTGTTAATATTTTTTTTTCTCTGTATAATTTAATAATTTTTATTGTTTTGACAGAAATGACAATGATATTTATTTTTTTTCCTTTTGTTAAAGTTTCTAGGATATTTTTAGTATTTCATTAATTATATGTTCTAATATTTATTGAATATTATCTCATAGGAATATATATAGGGAGAAAAAAACTTGACCTAGGATTTTTTTTAATAAAAAAAATTAATATCAGTATTCTTAAAGACATTTAATATAATCATATAATGAATAAATCGGATAACAAAAAAAACAAATTGTCTTCGAATTTTAATTTTGTACTTAACACAATAATAATAATAATAATAATAATAATAATAATAATAATAATAATAATAATAATAATTTAATTGTTTTTCTTGCTTACTCTTTTGTTAATATTTTTTTTCCTCCGTATAATTTAATAATTTTTATTGTTTTGACAGTAAGATAAATTTTTTTCTTTTGTTAAAGTTTCTAGGATATTTTTAGTCTTTCATTAATTATAAGTTCTAATATTTATTGGATATTATCTCATAGAAATATATATAGGGAGAAGAAAACATGACCTAGAATTTTTTGAATAAAAAAAAATTAATATCAGTATTCTGAAAAACATTTAATATGATCATATAATGAATAAATTGGATAAGATAAAAAAAAATACAAATTTACTTAGATTATCTACAATTAAAAAATATACGGGTCACTTTCCATTTTTATTACATAGATTTTATCAATTATAATTATACTAACTAAATATTAAAATAATAAATACAATACATATAAAAACAATCAATTTTCTATATAGATAAAAAAAAGCCGCCGCATCGCGCGGGTATACCGCTCGTATCATAACTATATAAGAATCTATTTCAGACAATTAATAGACTAGTGAGACAAATCTAGATCCAAAAAGACCTGAATGATAGCTTAAAAGAATCATAACTTTTGATTCGACTGTTTAATCACGCTCAAATTTTACCAGGAATTTGTCAATGTAGTTTTTCTTAGAGTTAGCTATGAAATCACCATTGCGACCATCAAAACTTTAGATCCCAAAAATATAATCTTGGAGCCTTGAATTTAACAGTTTTGTGATTTTCCTTATTATTTTTGAACCAATTGATGTCATAGTTGAATTTAATTAATCTCGCAGTTGTGAGCTACAACATCAATTAAAATTTTGTCGTGATTTCTAACTGAAATATCTAAATGATATCACAATTCACACATATAGTATTTAATCAAATATCCCATTTCACAACTGCAATATCTAAAAATATATTCTTTCGCTAAAATTTTGTGCTACTATATTATTATTATTTTTTTTTTTTTTTTGTATGCTGCCATATTTGTTTCAATAATTTGTGGCTTGGCCCACTCAATTTTAAATATCACATTTATGTCACACGTCTATATAGAACAAATGTCAACTACTATCAATGGAGGCAATTTAAAAGCAGCTAGGTGATAATTTATGGAAAAAAAAATCCAGCTAGCTGTACCTTCTAACAGGAAAAAAGAAAAAGAAAAAGAAAAAGAAGAAGAAGCGTGGTCCAAAATAGAAGTTGAAGAACATTCCACGTTTTAAACCAGAGAAGTCTCCTCCTGTCTTCCTTGAACGTCATGTCCAATGGTTGCTATTATTTTTCCTGGAGGTTATATCTATCTATCTATCTATATATATATCGGTTTAGCCTCTCAATATTTATCCTCAAGCACCTGTCTCCGAAGGAGAAAACTCTTGTAAGTTTTAATCTGCTCGCATAAACAGTCATCTATTTCTCTTTATTTGCACAACTCAGTAATGGGGAACAATACCTCAGCCACAAAAGAGGCATTACCCATTGATACCTCATTCAAGCTTCCTTCTCCATTACCATCTTTACCACAAGGTTAGTTTTCTGTTCTTTTCTCTTCTGCCCTTGCAACATCTTACTATATTTGATTTTGCTATTTCATGTTTCTTCTCGGAAACTTATAAGATGCATAAATCGTGTACAGGTGAAGGCTTCGGGAATGGAGTCATTAATCTAGGGGGTGGATTGCAGGTGTGTCAGATTGTTTCTCTTAGCAAGATCTGGGCTACAAATGAAGGGGGACCTGGTAATCTTGGAGCCACCTTCTTCGAGCCTGAACAGGTGCCACAAGGCTTCTCTATGCTGGGTTGCTACAGCCAACCCAACAACAGGATGCTCCATGGATGGGTTCTTGCAGGGAAAGATGACACAGGTGAAGCCTTGAAGAAACCGATCGATTACACTCTTGTTTGGAGCAGTGGATCCTTGCAGATCAAGCAAGAAGGTGTCGGCTACATTTGGCTGCCTACTCCTCCCTGCCGGCTACAAAGCTCTAGGCTGTGTAGTCACCACCTCCCCGGAAAAGCCTTCCCTGGAAAAAGTCCGATGCGCTCGGTCTGACCTGACCGACGAGTGTCAGGCTGACAAATGGATATGGGGACAGGGCAAGGAAAGCGATCCAAATGGTTTCAACGTTTTCAGCCTCCGGCCAAGCAGCAGAGGAGCTCAAGCTATGGGTGTCTCTGCTGGCACATTTGTAGCCCAGGAAACTACCAGTGCTTCTATTTCTCTAGCATGCTTGAAGAATATTGCGTCGGATCTATCTTGCATGCCTACTCTGGACCAAGTCCAAGCAATATTCCAGGCCTACTCTCCTCGGATATATTTCCATTCCCGATGAAGAATACCTTCCTTCCTCAGCAAGCTGGTATTTCACCAATGGAGCATTACTGTATAAGAAAGATGAAGAGTCCACACCTGCCCCGATCGAGCCGACCGGCTCGAGCCTTCCTCAAGGTGGCTCCAACGATGGTCTCTACTGGCTGGATCTGCCCATGGAGGAAGCAGAAAGGGAGAGGGTAAAGCGAGGAGATTTACAATCCTGCCATGTCTATCTGCAAATAAAACCAATGCTCGGAGCCACATTTACTGATATTGTCGCGTGGCTTTTCTACCCTTTCAACGGTCCTTCCAGGGCTAAAGTTGATCTTATCAACGTTCCACTGGGAAAAACAGGGCAGCATGTTGGTGACTGGGAGCACGCCACGTTGAGGATCAGTAATTTCAATGGCCAGCTCCGCGCAATCTATCTGTCGGCGCACAGCGGCGGCGCATGGTATGATGCTTCCGAGCTCGAGTTTCAGAGCGGGAACAGAGCCGTCGCCTATTCATCGTTGAATGGCCATGCGATGTACGCCAAGCCAGGTCTGGTTTTACAGGGGAGTGGGAACATAGGAATAAGGAATGATACCGCCAAGAGTGAGAAATTCATCGATACCGGAGCAAGATTTTCAGTGGTGGCAGCTGAGTACATGGGGTCGAGCATCATCGAGCCACCGTGGCTCAACTATCTGAGGAAATGGGGTCCAAATATTACCTATGATATTGCCGAAGAGGTCGCGACGGTGGAGAACCTCTTGCCGGGAAAGCTCAAATCTGCTTTCGACAAGGTCGTGAAGAGTCTGCCGAGAGAAATATTTGGGGAAGAAGGTCCAACGGGTCCCAAATTGAAAAGAAATTGGATTGGAGATGAAGTCTGAAAGAAGATTACAAGCCAGATTGCTTCCAAGTTCTTTTCACAGCTGTTGAGTGATCGTAGCTGCTTGATAAAGCTACATCGTGTGTGCTTTTGTTTTTATGTAAAGAGTCGGTCAAATTACGAGGTGATTGAAACAAAAGTGGATAATTTTAGAACCCATTTGAATATCTCTAGTATTCCGACAACAAGCTTATTTTGCCAAAGGAAGTGCTAATCCCTCCACTTTAAGATATATATATTTAAATCTCCATAAGTTTATTCGCCCGAGAACACAAAAAATTATTAATTATTAATCAATCAAAGATTGTGAAAATAACATATAATATCATAAATAGTAAAATTAAACATGACTTCTCATCTAAAAAATGTAAATAAACCATCTAGTAGATGGTAAAAGCTTGAGACTAAAAGGGGTTTGCTCTCTCTGTAGTCTTAATTTCAAGCCATGTGGTTCCTAATATGATAGTCTATTGGAAGATTATATGGTCCTTAAATTAGTACCCATGAGATTAAAAAAAATACGCACAAGCTGCCTCGGACACACATGTTAATAGATTTAAAAGTATTTTTTTTTAAAAAATGAATTTTTTTTTATGTTTTATTTTAAACTAATTATTTTTTGGTGTTTTTAGATCATTTTCATATACTGATATCAAAAATAATTTTCTTAAAAATAAAAAATATTATTTAAATGTATTTCTGAATAAAAGAAAAATACTTTCAAAAACCATATCAACCACACTCTCAACCAGGCACCAAATGTGTGTAGTAATGAGGTAACTTTTATGATTACAGTTTTAAAAAATAGATTTAAAAAGAAATACACTTACAACCATGATTATAATAAGTAGATTAAAAGAACTATATGTTTTGTTAAAACTGCTAATGAGATAAAATTTGCGAATAAAAAAGCAAGTTGTCATAAATAAAAATCAAGTTACTTTAACTTTACAAAATAAAGCTTGAAACGTAATTATATGTGGGGTTAACTGCAAAAATTATTTGACTATTCAAACTTCTTTTCATCTTCTTAATAATTGGACAGAATAATAGCTACAAATTGTCTCTAACTTTCAATGTCACTTTAATCTTTAAATGATTTATCAGGGGAGGAGCAGATCACTGTGTTTAATCTACATCCTAATGAATTGGTAGGATGACAATAGTATAATCAACCAATAACAATCTGTCGAGGTAAACTATACAAGTTGTGTCAATTGTTCCCTAAATTTTAAATGGGTTTGTATGTATTCAACTCTTAAAAAATGACTTAATGCAATTTTTTTTTGCTAAATTGTAGAATATTCGACGGATATAACTTTTGCACCATAATATTTTGTACAACTTGATCCTGAAACTAAGTTGAAACCTCCGCATCAATGAACTAAGTTGAATTGATCAGGGTTGTCAATACCGTTTCGTTCTGGCTGGAACGTTTTGTGCTATTAAAAAAATCAAAACAAAACGGTGTTGTTTTAGTCTCGATTTTAATTCTAGTCCGTTCCAGAAATATCGGCCAAATTCCTGCCGTAACGTCTCGGTACCATAACGGTCTTAAAATCCTCCTTATTTTGATTAACTTGTGATTGCGTTTCTAATTTTGATTTTATGTTTGTTTGACTTTATGTTTATATTATATAATTTAAAGTTAATTTATCTTGAATTTTAATTATGCTTGTTAAATTAATATTTTAATTTTTTTTCATATATATATAATTAATTATATATGAACAGTATAATCCCGAAACGGCACGTCAAAATACTCCGAAACCAAAACGTTTCGTACCAATAGAAAAACCGAAACAATATTGACATCCTTGGAAATGACACTAATCTCTCTCTCTCTCTCTCTCTCTCTCTCTCTATATATATATATATATATATATATATATATATATATATACACACACACACAGACACATACACATACAGGGATAGAGACAGAGACAGAGACATGGAAACTGCCTTCAGACAGCAACTAGGTAGGGCTCAAGCATGGAAATGCCGATGATTAATGTGAAAGTGAAACCTAATTCAACTATGGCTGCTTTGAAAATGTCCTTCCTGGTGGCTCTTCGAAATATATAAATGAGGTGTATATACATGGCTGGCTAAGGATGTTTGACTTCCAATATGACGATAGATTATAGAAAATTAGATCGAAGAAGAAACCTAATTGTAAACACTTTTCAAGAAAACAAGGACTTATAAGCAAATCAAATTAAAACTTTGACAAGCATGCAATCATATTTCCGTAATTGTTTATGAGTTCTCTTCCAGGGCGGTTACAGTCAAAGCCCAGCTGCATGCGGGGGAGATCACAGCGAAGAAAGTAAATTTGAAGAAGCCATTTTTCTATCTTTTATTTATTTATTTATTTATTTATTTCGTGGCTGCTATCCTTTCATCGGCCTTGACCCATCTCAAACTCGACTCCTTAATAAAATATAACTTAAATATAAAACTTGTTATTTTCTATCACCTTCATGATATATAATAATAGCTAAAGAAACTGAATATCTGATAACATATATTAAATTCGTATTCCATTCAATCATAACTCATTAATTTACAAAATTTCGTATAATTGCACTATATATATATATATTATTGTATGGTTTTTTAAATAAAATATATTTATATTTGACAAAACTTTGATATAATACAAACATGTATATGATTGATAAATTTTAGCATTAATTCTTATTTCATAAAAATGATATATTTGATCATATATGAAATTAATTCAATTTATGAAATCTCTTACAACTTGTTTTTCCTTTCAAGATTTCACATAATCTTTTAGACAATCTTGTACATGACTCCTTTATAAGCTTGAAACTCATGAGCCTTCATGCAATATTCAAGCTTGACTCCTTTATATAACAAGCATTAAAACTAGTCTTTCAGATTTTTATTATACCTTAACAAAAGAGTTTGATCAGAAACTTTACAAAGTGGAGTTTTGCATGAATCACAAAGGGATGATGTTTTAATGGATTAAAAAGATTTATTTCGGGCAAATATCATATATATATACACATTAAAAGCAAAATTTAGGGTAAATTAACCTCACTCTTGTAATCGTGGATTTGTCATTTTATAATGCAATAGATAGAGTAGGTGTGGAGGCCATTACAATAAAATTTTAATTTTTTTTAACTTACTTTATGTATACATACAAACTTATTATATTAACTCTTTTATTAATTTATAAACATTCATTGATATTTGAATTTTTAATATTTTAGACATGATGCAGCGTAACATAACAATATTAACAAAAGCTAAACTACTTTTGGAAATTATTATTCATCTAGATTTATTTGTATTGTTCATCGAAATAGTATAATAATGACTTTGTCCCTCCACTGAAAAAACTTAGCATGGGTTTTTAAGGGTATTTTGATATTTTCACAAGGTCTATTAGTCATTAATATACTAATCAAGGATAAATAAGTCTTTTCTATTTTAAATGTCAATAAAAATACTAAAATACATTTGAAAGAAAAAAATATAAAACTGGCAACAAGGGGTAATTTTGTATTTTTACGATGGTTTTTTTCATTGTTATTAATTTATTTGAGAAATATATGATCTTTGAACTTTATTCTTATTTAACTTTGGATTTATATTAGTTAGTTACGAGCTAACTTGTCAACGCACTGTGCCGAGCTTTTTTCTATATACTGATTGATTTTATGCGTGTTATAATTGGTTAATTTAATATTTAATTAGTAAAATTGTAATTGATAAAATCTATC
Source organism: Salix viminalis (assembly GCA_029228465.1). Lineage (NCBI taxonomy): Eukaryota > Viridiplantae > Streptophyta > Magnoliopsida > Malpighiales > Salicaceae > Salix > Salix viminalis. The sequence goes on from CM055443.1 coordinate 4,120,748, forward strand.
AGAAATTAGTTTTTTCTTCCTAAAAGTGATTGAATGTTGTTATTGTTAAAACTATTTTGATTATTATTTAATCGTTAGATTTTACATTTAGAATAAAAAAAAATATGTTAAAATGAGTCACGTGCTCCGTGTAACATATTGCCTGATTGTTGTGTATGTTTTATTTATGTCATGAACGATTCCATTAGCAAATAGTAAAATTACAATCGATAAATTTTAGCACAGATAAGTGATTTGTTTTACACAACAAACAATTTGATTGATGGTTTTTTTTACTACTTTGATAATAATTTAATTGGTAGATAGCAAAACCGCAATTGATCAAATTGACTAAAGATATATTATTTGTTGTTTGCAACATACTGATTGTTTGTTGGGCATATTGTAACTATTTGACGAATAATTTATTTGACAGATAACAAAAATGCAACTACTAAAATTTACCAAAGACTATTTTTTCAGATTTTTTCTTAATATTATCATATTAAAAGTATTTTAGAACACTGAGATTAAATTAATGTGAGATTTATAAAGAAAAATTTAACTCTTGAATTTTAGGTTGTTTTTGTAAAAAAAAAATACAATATTTTTATGTATAATATTTCAGATCTAATATTACTGGGGAAAAAAAATGGGTAGACAAATTTACCCAAGCTATCTACAATTAAAAAATTATAAACCACATATAGGAAGAAAAAAATCAATTAGTTTTCTACATAGAAAAAAGCATAGCGCAACGCACGGGCAAGTCGCCTCGTAATTTTACTATTCCAATTGATAATGACTTCGAGTCTAGATAAATAGTGAAAATTCACTACTCATCACTTTTTAATTTGCCAATCTCTTTAAGCTTTTTTAGTAATGAAAATATAATACTATAATAATATAATATACTTGGTGAGCAGAAAATCATCTCTCAATCCCGACTGTCTCAATCCCGACTGAATTGGATGGCTCCTTTAGCCATTAAAAATCAAAAATTGTTTTCGTCGATTGTGTTATTCGAACTCTCGCCTTCGTTGGTAGCGCACACCTTGACCACTCAACCAAGCAACTTCGTTCATTCATAGTATAACAATAATAATTATATTATTATGAAATTTTACTATTCAAGTCCGCAGTATTTTTTAGTGTAGATGAACAGTGTAAAGTGTTTTTTTTTTTTTTTTTTAAGATTCTTCATTGACCTTTTAGAACTTATCAAAGATATGATCTTTATGACCATATACCTTTGGTTTTTGGTTTCAATAATCATAAGGTAAATTTTTGAAGAAGATGTTTGGGAGTGTGACTGCACCAGAGGTTGGGAAAAAGTAGTGGATGAGGTGTTTGGTAATGGCTAAAAAGTGGAAAAAAACAGTGGGCCCCATATCTAAAAATAAGTAAACCTTGGTTGCATGAAAAACAACTTTTTATTTGAATCAAGTTAAACTACTAAAGGGGAAAATATGTTGAGATTTTGTTAGAATTTATACATATATAAATAAAAAAATATTTAAAAAAATTGGGTCATTATAGTTGATATCGTTTTTGGGTTTGAATAGTTCAAATCAATGTTGTTAAAATTATGGTTTTAAGAGTAAAATAAACAAACCTGGTAAAATTGAGTTAAAAAATTGAGTTAAAAAATTGAGTCATATTAAAATCAGATAGAATTGTAAAAATCAGACCGTATTGGTCCGATTTAACGATACCGGCTCATCCATCCTCTCCTCTCACTGTCTTCTTATTGTCTTCTCAGTTCTCATCCCTGTCGGCTCATCAACTCTTCAGTAATCCCTGTCTGATTTTGAAAAAAATAAATAAAAACAAATCTTTCTCTGCCCGGACGTGTTCAATTCAATAACCTAAGAAGAGACATCAGGCGAAACTGAGTTGAAATGGAGGACAACAGAGACGGGAAAATGAGCATATACAGAGCAGCAAGAAGCATAAAACGCAGAGACAACACAGTCTACAACGCATTACGATCAATCTACGAAGACACAATTTTTGTGGGAGAAATCTCTCAATTATGGCCAGACCTTCCTCTTATAGCCAACCTACGCTGTGGCCTCTGGTACTCTCCAAAGTTCCATTTTACCTGTTACTTCAAATCCACTGATGGTCACACCAACAATTGGTCCTTCAATACCTCTCGCCTTAATCTCCATGTTGCTCTTCTTTCCGGCAAGTCCTATTAATATTCTATGTGGGTTTTTTGTTATTTTTGTAGCTGATACTGAATTTTTGGGTTCTTGTTAAATTGGTTAGGACAGAAAGGAGGATGTATTATCGTGGATGCTACTCGAAAAGGGAAGAGGTTTCCTGATAGCATGTCCAAAACAATACCCATTTGGACGTGCGTTTTGAACCGTGCTATTCTTAATTATAGAAACAAAATGCTTGATTCTGGTTTGTTGATGAATGAGGTGAGCTTTTTCTTTGTTGTTTATATGTTTTAACTTAATTCGATCATACTTACGTTTGTTTTTAAATGTTGTCTTGGTGTATATATGGCTCATTGCAAGTTATATTTAAGAGTAAATTTTATTGCTTTATGATGTCAATATGGATTCCTTTGTGTTGTTGTCTTTCTTCTATTGTGCATTTGTGACCAAATTGCTTGTGACAGGAGGTGGTGGATAATTCTTATTGTGCAGAAGATGTAAAACTAAAAAACCATAATTGGGATTGTTCTTTGCATTTACCACTTTGGGTTCCAGATACAGAGAAAGCTGCAATCGAGGAACGTATAGAAAGATGGACTAACCAGTTGGAAACAAGTGGAGCTGATATTGCATCTATTTCTTCCTGCTTGAAAAAGCCTCTACGCCCTTTATGGATATCACAAAAGACTGTAATCTGGTTAAATGAAGTACCTGATCATAATCAGTGGGATTTCACTCCTATTATACTTGTTTCGGCTTCTTCTTCAAGTGATGTTTTTCGAAATAAGACTACCTCAGAGTTTAGTTGGAATTATATTCCAGGAGCTGGAGACGATGAGGAAAGTTGGGCAAGGGGTTTGACACCCACCCATTTCTGGAGTCATGTGAATGATCTTATTAGTTCAGGACCTGATCTTTGTAACCAAAAGGTAGCTGATATAGTTGAAAAGGATAGAGTATATCGTGCTCATAGGGGAGAGTATGCTCCTCAAGTTTCTGTCAAGAATCCGAAGATTGCTGATGATGTAGCTGATGTTTTTAATGTAGAACTCCCATTAGCTTCAAATATGCATAATGATGATACTACTTTCCAGCGATCGAATGATTATGGTACAACATTTTGGATAGGATCAACCAATCTTGCTGTAGGAACAACTAAACATGGTACGCTTTCTATTTGATTTTTTTTTTTTTTAATTTGGTATCTTAATATGTTAATTCAACATACTATCCTCTTCGAAATAATATTCCATTTGATTACCAGAAATTTAGGAATCGTTATTTTGAAACCGCTATTTTATTCCTGCTGTCTGTGTCTTGTCTCATTTTACAAACAGAAAATATTTGAGCAGTAAAGAATATGTGTCCTTTCCTATTCATTATTTTCTTATGAATCTTTTCTCTCTTGTATTTTTTTGTAGAGAATGTCTAAAAGGTAAAAAGAAAAGGAAAAAAAAACATGCCAATTAGGAATTGAACTCTCTTTAACTAGACCTGGTACAGATCAGATTTTGTTGCATTGACTTCAAAACAAAAGGTTTTAGCAAAGCCTGTTTTTTATGAAGAGCCTGGTTTATCTGTAAATATCAAAAGGACATAATTTCTTTTAGTTTACTATTTTTTTCTTTTCCTTTTTACTTAAATAGCTTAGTGAAATATAAAAACGGTTCATTATCCCCAGTTTAATTTTCATATTTGATATTATGAAAACACTGAGAAATCCAATCATGAATGCTTAAAACCCTTAGAGGCCTTCTGATTTGGAATCTTAAATTCCAAAATAGGCTCATTTTCTTATCTATCAAGTAATTGTTTTATCATGCAACCTTTCCTAAGTACAACATGATATTTCTCACATTTGCACTGTATATTATGAGCAAAATTTTATTTTCAATGCATTTTGAGTACTGTTTTGCAGTCATTTTTTTGTCCATTGACCTTTGGGAAGTATTTTTTTTGACTTGAATTATCTATTACTTTCATAAGATGGTTCTGTTCTATATGAATATAGGTCTATAACATTTTTCCTCAATAATCTGAAGAAGCTTATCCACTGTTCAGTACATCCCATTCTTGGTGGCGTACTATGTTGGCATGTCTCTGCTGAATACTATGAATTTGCATTCTGAACACCATTATCTTTTATTTGGTACAAACTCATGTTTCTAGATTACTGGTTTATCAACTTCTTTTTAGTTATTCAGTTTTTTCTTTGGATTTCCATGTTCATGAATTGAGGAAAGACTTTCCTTATTTATATTGTGTCGAGAGGAGTTTAGTTGGTCATAAATATGGAATCTATTAAACTGATTCTATATGAATAAGAGTATTGTCACTTGAACAATGTCATTGGCAGAGGGCATTGCTTGTCTTTGATGATGATGATGGCAATGGAGTTAGTGAGGTTGCTTTAGTAGTGAAGTTGGTATATTTTTCAGGTGCTAGTCTATGGCATGGGTGGTTCTTGTCATTTTGAAGACTTTGGTGGTTTTCGAGGTGCGGAAGGAGGTGATTTGCAGGATTTATGATACTCAGGTGTATATTGTTTTCGGGAAAGTATATTAAAGTGCCTGCAATATGGTGTTGTTATTTCTATGGCTATGAGAATATGTGAAGCACTGTAGTATTGTCGGCAGCATGATTAAGTGGGAGATAATGTCATTCAAGCCATGATTCATGATTATCCATTTTATTTCTCTTCTTCTTACACTTTTTTTTTGTGTTTACTTGTTGATGCAGCTGCACTTATGAATGTTGATTGTATTTTGAACTGTGATAAAGAATCAGTCTCTATCAATCTTCCAGATTCTGAAGCCCATTTGCATCTTCCTATGGTGGTGTGTAAAAAGAATTGCTTACAAGATTTAACCATTTTCTGGAACCACTATTCTCTTATAGGAATGCTATTTTACTAAATTTGAGTTTATTTTTTTTTCCAGAGCTCGAAATTGGATAGGTTTTCCTTGTTCAACAATCTTCCAGCTGCAGTGAACTTTGCAAAATTGAACCTTAGAAAAGCACATAGACTTCTAGTTTGTTGCCGTAGTGGTAAGGATCCCTAAATGAAACCTTGCCCAGTAATGATGTTTATTGAATATGCTTAGTGGCAGATTTGTTTGGGTTTTTTTAGCTCATTTTGGTCTTATGTTTTAGATTTTGAAATGATTTTTTTCAACATTTGTGCAATACCATTTTGTCGATTTATGAATTCAAAACAGAGAATACACAAGCACGTGTGATTGTCCTTTTGATGGCTATGTTATGGATTTCCTAGAGAAATGGAGTAATATATATATATATATTCTATTTTTGTGAAACCACAGAAACTGTTATATGACTGCTAATATGTCATTACTTTTTGTTTCCAGGTGAAGATATTAGCGTGTGTATTTGTCTAGCAATTTTGACATCATTATTCGATGATAAAGGTATGATGCCTGCATATTGCATTGAGACTGTGCCATTCCTGGCACTCAGAAAAGATAAATTATATACCAGAAGAAATTATTTATTTATTATCCTGTTTGGTTTTTGAAGATATGATAGTGCTTTCCCAGTATATATTTTGTTTGGCCTCTCATTCTCATTTTGTTGGCATCAACTCTACTTCGCTCCTTTGATCATTGCCAAATAATTTAAGAAGTGTGTTTTCTTGTAACTCCCATTGTCTAATGTTTGGCCTTTGGATCAGGAACTTTTGATGATGGAAGATCTTTCAGTGAAACATGTATTACGAAATTGGAGATGCGGCGACGACTTGTATTTGTCTGTAGATTTGCATTAACTGCTCGACCATCAAGAGGAAATTTGAAACAGGTTTTCGGTTTTCTTACTGGAGGAAGTGTAGCTTCTGCCTGACCATTCTCTCCACTCTAACATTGTTGAACTGCTTGTAGACTGGCATTGCCGCATAAGCAATAGCTTAGGACACTAGCCAAAACTTTTTTTTGTTTCTCTCATGCTATACAAGACTGCAATCCAATCGGCTTGTCAATTTCTCTCATACATTCATCAGCACAAGGTCAAACTTTCTGCTGCATTAGGATTGCACTGTTCTGTTATTTGCTAATCACCATTTCTTTCTGCACTGTTCTGTTATTTGCTAATCACCATTTCTTTCTGCTGAGTGCTCATGCCTGACCCTAACATGACAGTAGAGAAAGTAGTGATTGAAAAGGGTTTCATGGGTGATAATTTGGTAATCCGTGGCAACCTTAATCTACATGCAGTAGTTGGGCCCAGTCCATTGCTTCGCCCAACGCTAGGTTTTCTCAAAGTTAAGTCTCTAGCGCAAGCACACACAAAGTAATATCACACAAAGTAATATGTTTCTTAGGCGATCACAACTAGCTTTTCATGGATCAAGTCCGGGTAATAATAGTATGCAGACAATGGTGAAGTTGGAAATTTTATGTTAGATGGAGCAATGAATATATGGAGATGACAAAAATCATTCATACACAGGTTTGGAATTGGAATTAAAAGCCGTGAAATTTGGAACTAAAAAGTAGCCTCTTTTTCCTTCTCCCATTCAAAAAGGGCTACTTTAAATGCACATTTAAGGAACTTTGATGAAACAATCAATCAAATTCAGAGCTTTTCAGCAATGGTTAGTTTTAACAGCGAAAGGATCTTTCTTCAAAGTTCAAATGCTTCTTTATAGATGGACAGATATTAGGCTTTACAGCAACAAAAGCAAGCTCTTAATGATGCATGCTGCTAAAGTTAATAGTATATGTGATCGTGGCTGGCGTCTCCATAGATTATTTTGCATGGCCAGATAGTTAGAAAACACATCACAAGTGGGGATTATGATACGAAAACAAAATAAGAAAGCAGAATGGTGGCCCTCTATTATTTAATTTTCTTACTTGACGTTTCTTGCTTTCCATTACTCACATAGTTGTCTATTTCGTTCTGTTTCGGCTGACACGTTTCGTACCAATTAAAAAAACAAGACAAAACAACATTGTTTTACCTTGGTTTATATTCCGGCTCATTTCGGATTTTTCAGCCAAATACCATCCAAAATGTTCTAGTTTTGTTCTGTCTGTTCTGTTTCGGTCAAATAGTATTTTTTTTTAAATAATAAATAATTTTACAATATCAATCATATCTATTAATCCGACTGTTAGATTGAGATGAAATTTTACGAGTCTCTTGACATATTTATATATATTGTGTTAAAATTTCAAAGCAATCAGAGAATATATATATATATATATATAACCCTGAAACGGCGTGGCGAAACACTCTGAAACCGAAATATTCTGTTCCAATTGAAAAACAAATCAACAACCGAAATGGTATTGATAAACTTGATTAATCATCATTTTTAGCTCATTGTTTATTTCCTTGAGTTTGAGAGAAAAGGAAAGGAATTCAATACACAAAATAAAACCAGTGCGTGGCAAAATGTTTAGTCTACTTGCCTGATGATGAAATGGTTTTAGGTGATTTTTTTGTAGGATTTATTAGGGGAGTTTTCTCCTGGCATGAAATGGGGATTCATCTTTTACATTGTCAATGTCAATCCCATCATCTTTAAAATACTGATTTTTTTTTTCGTGTGGGTTTCGAATGCTTAATGGATTCATCTTACATCATAAACAAACCGGTGGCTTGTAATTAAAGTTGAGGAAGTCCCACTTGGCATGTCTAAACTCCACTTTGTTATACTAATCAATCAATCATCCATCGTTTGGATTATAGTGCTTTTTTTTTAAAAAAAAACATAAATTCAATATAATTCTTGACATAATAATACTAACACATTAAAATAGTATGATTAAAAACTGTTTTAAGAATACATGCCGTTGGATTAATAAACCTACGAGTATATTACATTAAAAGATTTAAACCAAGTATCTTTTTTATAAACAATTTTTATTTTATTATTATTATTTTTTCTTGAGGTTAAACATTATGTTTTTTTAACAATGATTATGATATATACCCAATGGTTGTAGAGTAATATAGTGATCACCAAGGGTGTACTAATAAGTAAATTCCACCCTTTTCTTAATCTTCAAGTATGAACATGGTTGTCAATTTTGTTTCGGTTTTATTATATTGAAACGGAATGTTTTGGTTTTAGAGCATTTCGGCGCGTTGTTTCAGGGTTGTACTATTTATGTATATATATAATTAAATAAATTTAAATTCAAAAACAAATTTAGTTCAAATACAAAAATAAAATTATTTAGAATTGTGCAATTTAATCTAAAAAAGACAATAAAATGATTTTTTTAATAAAATTATGAACATATATAATATTACGAGAGTGTCATCATCAATCTCGTAAGGTCATTATATTCTCTGATTGTTCTAAAATTTTAACATAATATATATAAATATGTCAAGAGACATAAAATTTCATCTTATTATATTGAAACGGAACAGACGGAACGAAACCGAATGTTTCGACTCATATTTGGCTAAAAAATACGGAATGAGCCGGAATTTAAACCGAGGTAAAAATGACGTTGTTTTGTCATGTTTTTTAACTAGTACGAAACATTTTAGCTGTTTTGAACGAAACAAAATGAAACTAACAACCCTGGTATGAAGTGAAAAACCACAAAACTTACTTCCCACAAGCATTTTCTCTCTACTAATATCTCTCCAAATAGATAACCTATTTAGGATTACATTCATAACTAATATATATTCTTAGTGTATACTTGCCTCCATTTCTTATATTAAGGTGAGAGTCTTTTTATAAACTATTAGAGATATCCCTAACTGACAAGCTTTTTTATTTATTTTTCAATAAAATAATTTCCTTCATACCAAAACTTTTATCATAATGAATAAACAGTAATTTCTATGATTTTCTTAGCATAGAGTTCTCTATAAAATTCTACATCATAAAACCTATTAATCAAGGATTTAATGACATATACTATCATAAGCCATCCATTTTTAACATGTCCTCATTGAACTTATTGAGGTAAGTCTTAGTGCTTTTATCTTATTTTAAGAAATGATAAACAATAAGCCATTATATTGAGTTATGTCCTCGTAATAAGTCATCACGACTTTTTTAGTGACAATATTTATGCTTAAACATGCTTGAAGTTTTTTTTATTATTATTATCATTGATGCTTGGTCATCATATTAACAACCAAAGAGTTCGAACCCGAAGACCAAAGGGGGAGCAAACTCTTTAGTCACAAACTCTTATCACTAGACAACATACTGGATGGTTATCATGCTCTAAGCTTTGCATAAAGATTTTTAAAGCTTATAATACTCAAAAAACTATATCAATAGCGTGATACTTCTAAACAACTTTCACCATTGGAGATGCTCTAATAACTCATGTTGGCTACATGATTTAGAGATTAATTAAGAAATATATTATTTGAGAATAAGAGTGTTATATATCCATTTATCATCTTCATCAAAATCATAATTTATATATAATGTTAGACCTCACACATAGCACCTAATTTTGCTAATATTGTGTAATTGGAACGAACGTTCACAAACCAACTTACTAAGCAATGATACTTTAGAATAAAACACACAACTTCTTAAACTCCATGCTTGATTTGCCACTTCATTAATTTATGGTTTTATCAAAAAAATTCAAATTTGCTCTCCAGCAGTCATACTTCCACGAAAGTAGAGCATGCTAGGGATGGGGGTAGGCAGATAAGCACAATTTATTATATATAAACAAAAAATATGAGCACACATGATTCAGGTGCTTGATCATCTGGGAAAAAACAAAAAAAAAAACTCCGGGAATTCGATGTATTTTCTTATTTAATTGGAGGAAACAATGCGAGGTGGTGAGAATGTTGAAATTGCTTTGGCCAGGTTGAATCTTTTTGACCAATTTTGAAAATCGAGGTTTAATTATAATGTGAGTGTAAAGCCCCTACTTTCCATTGACGTGCGAGAAACTGGAGTCAGAATAATGATAGTTTATAGCTGTGTTCATATTGCTAACAGCACGTTGTGTATAATTCTTTATTATTAAGCAACAGCTAGTGGTTCTCAACCTAATCTACACAGGTCTTCCATGGGGTTCATCGGCAAAAATGGCTGAAGAAGAGGGGAGGAAGCTCCATTAAAGGCAGCCCATTTTAGGGCAAAAAGCAGGAGTAACTTTCATGCATCCACGTTTATTTTTTGAACCAGACAAAAAAAATGGAGTTTATAATTAGGAAAAGCTGCTTTACAAACTATATATATATATATATATATATATATAATGAAGTTTGTAATCAATTAGCTAAAATTCTTAAAGTTTTAATGCATCTTGTGTCTCGCTAAAATGTTATTCCATCAAGCATTCAGATAAAGAACTATGGGTATATAAATTAAAGTTTTTTTTAGAGTTTCGACAACAAACCTAGATTTATTTCAGATTTAAATAAAAATTACCTGAAAATCAAATATTTTTCTCGGTTTTAAATAATTAATTTAAAATTGGGTTATTGCAAACCACTTGTTACTCAAGTATTTGATCTTTAAAGATAATTATACGAGCTACCAATGAGAAATGATTTAGATTTTTTAGAACAAATGTTATTATACCTTTAAGTGCTAATTCTTTTCTTTTATATTTGAGTATATTTGTACTGCATTATTGTACTTTCATTTAATATACAAAATATAAAAAGCTTAACATTTTATTTTTAGAAAAAATATAAAAATCATAAAAATAGTTTTCTCTCTCAATTTGACTTTTAAATAATATTACATATATTATAGTACGATAAGAAACTTATTCAATCAAATGCCTAGGTTTTTTCTAGGTCTACAATTCTAATCCCCTATATTAATTGTATTCTAGCCTTTAATTTTTAAATTTTATTTATTATCAAATTGCACCTGATTAATCATTTTATTTTAATTTATGACCATTTTTTTTTATGTATGTGACTCATTATGTTTCTTAATAATTTTGCTCAAATATGAATCAAAATCCTAAGTAAAATAACATTAAAAAAATTAAATAATCTAATTCATTATCAATTTAATAATTGATCGGTTTATATTTGAAGATCAAGTACAATGTCCAACAATCTGTCACAATCCTCCAAATATTAAAAAAGTCAAAAGTGTTTTGACTTAATATTTCAGTGACCAATTATTCAGTATGATTATTATCCCTTCAACAAGAATGATTTGATTTAGATCTCAATTCTATAGTCATTGATTATTTAAATAAGATTTGAAATTCTTTTTTAAAATCTCATTACAACTTGTCTAATGATTTCATAATCAATATTATTTGAGAACAAATAAAATATTTTCTTTAATTCATGTAAGGTGATGAATAATCTCTTGATAACTCAAATACCTTCATGTAGTTAATGTTATACCTCATATTTTCTTGTTTGCTACCCATGATCAGGACAATATGTTGATCAAAATTAAAGCATAACACTTCTTATATAACATAACTTAATAATCTCAATTCTAACAATCACTTACACAACTTCTTTTTTACATAAATAAATAAAAATATAATATATATTGATCTCAACAACTATAATTAATATTCAATCTTAATATAAAATTGTCCAATAATACTTAGAAACTACACTTTGATGCAATACAAATCTAATATTTATAACAACTCTATATTTTTTTATATGAAAAACTTTTATTCCTCAAACTTTCTTTGTACTTTGGATTTATTAATCAAATAGTAGACTAATTAGGCTTGCATGCCTAACTCATAAAAAACATAAGCATGTCATACAATAAACAAATGACATGTCATCTACTTATAGAAGATAACATGTTGTCCACTACAATAAACAATTCTTAAAGGTTGTTGAAAAATGAAGATTTAAGGTACTTAGGCTCAATACTATCAAATCTCAATTCATTTTCACCTATAAGATACTTTAAAATTAGCGATAACTCCATTTATAATTCAAAAACACATATTTATTTAATCTAAAGTCTAAAAATAAAATAAAATAAATCAAAACATTGATCTATTTTTTTTTGTAGAATGATCAGGGATGGAAACCACCTTCCTTAAATACTCTCTTCAAAACAAACTCATCAACACTACAACTAGTGTACATAAAATAAATTAAGAGATTAAATCATAAAATAAATTAAGTTCATGGGTCAACTATATATAAATGTTGGAAATTACAAGGACCAAAATGCAAAAAACAAAAATTTCTTCAATGTTCCTGAAATAGCCGTCCACAATAGAAATAAAATCTTGCGCTTTAGTTAAGTGGTTCTATTTTAGTCTATTAATAATAACTCCCTCAACCACATCATTGTATGGAGAGAAAAAAGAAATCAATTAATAATATTCTTTGAAATTTATCCATTTTTTCTGACATAATCTTGAAAGAATGGAAATATAAGAAATAATGTAACATGAACGATGAACATGATCACTGATTTTTGATGGGGAATTAACTACTGGTGGACAAATTAATTAGAAAATATAGATTCATATATGAAGGGTTTCGATTCATTGATTTTATACAAGAATACAATCAAGGAATAAAAAAATAAAAATAAAAAACAGAAAAGGAACTGGTCTGCCACGTAAAAAAATCATTTTCGGGCGAGAATCAACGAGGAAACATGTAGGATGCTTCTCCAACCCACTCCCAAGAACAATGAATTCTCTAACTTAAATCTGCACATGATACATATGGGGGTGAGAGTATAGTAAGGAATTATTCCGCAAATTGGACATATTTGGAAGGAATAAAGATTGATTTTCAATAAGAATATGATACTTTGTAATTCGATTTAATGTCAAAAGTGGAGCAGACAGTCTCGGTGGAGCCCCGATTATTCTTATCAAATAGAAAATATGCGTGTTCTTGGAGAAATTTTAAGAGATTTCGTTATTCCTCCTCCTATACAGCTTGCTCCATGCTGCTGCTGCTACGTATGTGATCTTGATGGCATGGAAAATATTCCTATTCGAAAGACAACAACATACTACACATATAAATATATATATGTTTATATCTCATTATAAATATATAAGATCTCTATCAAATTAAATATGGCCTCGAGCATCCCTAGCAATCCCATATACTATATAAGAGATTCTGTTTTCTTATATATATATATAATAAATAATCCATCAATATGAATTCATCCGATTTATTGCAGGATTTCATAGATGTCCTCTGTGATATGATCCATCTATACGGGTGGCCTTACAGAAGATCTTGGACAGCTTCTTTGGACAGCGGACGGCTGTAACAGGAGGTATACATATACATATACATTTACATACATACATATATATATAGATATATAGATATATATAGCCAGAGATATGTATAAAAAGGATCTTGAGAGTCCAACAAAGACAGCTAGTTGGAAAAAGAATACAACTATTGACATGAAAGATTTGAGTAAAGGGCTTGCAAGAATATTTTAGTCGTGTAGCTATTGGGAAGACGCAGACAACAGGATCTACCCTTTGAATGGGAGTGGCTTATAATATACAGGTAATGGTAGATTCTCAATTATTTTGAGTCTCATATATAAATATTATTCACTCGCATAAACCATATTATATTTGAAAAAAAAACAAAAGGAAAAAATGAAGCAAATAGGAATGGAAAAAGGAGACAATAACAAAAATGGCCCAATTGGTCACATTCATCTTTCTTGAAAAAACTTTTTATATCCTTGTCTAATTAGCTTGCTTCTTGCTATCGAAAGTAACCACTACGAAAAACACTAAAAAGAATGTCTTTCTTTAACCAACCCACATCAAAACTTTATGATAAATTAGGGTCACCACTCACTTCCTGCTCGACTCTCGTGTGTGTTTATATATATATATATATATATATATATATATATATATATATATATATATATTGATATGAGAGTATCAATATTTGTTTAGGTTGAGAGAGTCAAGTCTCCAATGCACAAAACCTTGCCTTTTCTACCTCTTTCTTGGTGCTAGCTAGCCAGTACTATAGCATCCTACAGGATCTTTTTCTCTCGAAAACTAAACATTTTTGCAGGAAAATGAATTCTCCAAAGAAGAACGAGAGGGAGAGGAGAGGAGGGCCAGTCTATAGCCACTATCTTCAGATATGCAGATTGGATTGATATATTGCTTATGTTACTGGGTACTATTGGAGCTATTGGAGATGGCATGTCTACAAATTGCTTGCTGGTGTTCGCCAGCCGCATAGTGAATAGCTTGGGTTATGGTCAGACCCGACAACATAATGATAATTTCATGGTTGAGGTCCAAAAGGTCTGACTTGCCAGTCAACATTTTCATTCCTCTATCTCTCTGTCGCTAACTATAACATGGATTTCCTTTTTTGTTTCTGTCAACAGTGCAGCTTAGACTTTGTGTACTTGGGATTAGCGGTCATGGTGGTGGCTTTTATGGGTAATTTCAACAGCACTTTGATCTATACACATGACTTTGCTTTGCTTTGCTTTCTCCAGACAATGTCTTGTTTGGAAAAGTGATGCCACCACAATAATTCAATCCATTGTGCACCAAAGAAACTCCAGGAACAATTACAGTGAAGCATGAAAAGAGATCATTTTGTGGAACCCTAGATACTAATGCTGCCCCATTAAGAAAAACAAGTGATTAATATTAATTCCCTGATTTCTGTTGCTCTTTTTATGTTCACAGAAGGTTACTGTTGGAGTAAAACCAGCGAGAGACAGGTTTTGAAGATCCGATACAAGTATTTGGAAGCTATACTTCGACAAGAAGTTGGGTTCTATGATTCACAAGAAGCAACTACTTCAGAGATCATCAACAGCATATCAAAAGATACTTCTCTCGTACAAGAAGTGCTAAGTGAAAAGGTAAGCTTAAGGTTTGTTTATGGATACAAAACAACTTCAGCTGAGTTAGATTGGCAAACCTGTTCCGCCCTCTTCTTTTTTCTTCCCTTACAATCCTCCTTCGATGTGTAAATGTAATTTTTTTTTCACCTATTTAACATCATCTTCGTTGTTTTTAGGTGCCCATATTTTTGATGCACGCGTCTGTATTCATCTCAGGACTTGTCTTTGCCACATACTTTTCATGGAGACTGGCTTTGGTGGCCTTCCCAACTCTTCTTCTTCTGATCATCCCTGGAATGATATACGGGAAATATCTTGTCTACTTGTCAAAGATATCTCGGGCGGAGTATGGCAAAGCTAACGCCATCATGGAGCGGGCATTAAGCTCCATTAAGACTATCTATTCATTCACTGCAGAGAAGACAATCATCGACAGGTATTCTTCAATACTGGATAGAACAACAAAATTGGGAATCAAGCAGGGCATTGCCAAAGGTCTCGCTGTTGGGAGTACAGGGACTTTGTTTCGCGATATGGGCTTTCCTTGCTTGGTATGGAAGTCATTTGGTCATGTACAAGGGAGAGAGTGGAGGAAGGATCTATGCTGCTGGGATTTCCTTCATATTGAGTGGACTGTGAGTGGTTTTTTTTTGCATCATAACTTTCTCGATCTCTTAAATTTTAGATTTGTGCATGCTCGATCATATATATATTTATATATATGTATGTATATAGGTATGTCTAGCGAGGTGCTAACTGCTAAGTGAATCTTCAGTAGATACTTCTCAAATATATCTAGTCGAACAGATAATCTCATCATAAAAATGAGTAGGTTCATCGAAAGGTTCAACGTATATATTCCTAATTAGTTGCCATAATTTGAACCTACAATTCCTAGACTGAGAAAAGCTCCCCCAACTTTGACAAAATTGTTATGATATAATTGATCTGACATTCGATAGCATATTCTCACACCGCTACACATTCTATATATATGCAGTCTGTCTCTGAACTTTGTGCTGGATCAAGTATTTCATACTGTTAATTGATTACATATGTATTAGGTGCTAGAAATATGGAGGGGGTAAGGATTTAGTGGCAAGGCTTTATGCCTACTTTCTCATTTGAAATCTGTTGAATTGTGTCTTTTGATTATCTTTTCCAGCATATGTGTAGTTGGACCTTTAAATTGTGCCCTAAGCTAATCAAGGTTAGAGGACAGCTCACAGGTCAACGAATCTGTCCACATTTGCTAAAACCATCCCACCAAAATGTTGTTTTCCTTTGTGAATCTGTCTTGCCCTAAGCATTAATGAATCATTAAAATGTGTAATTTGAAGGGAAATTGTTGCAGCATCAAACTTATTCAAAATCAGTGAAAGTAGCTACGACATATGAAATTGAAGATGGAATCATGTTTTCACAAACTTTCCCCCGTAAACATGACTTTGCCCTTGCTGTACTATTCTTGATAACCTCTACACTCACCTAGATTCTTGAAAGCACTGCATGCACTCATTAATCCATTAAAGGTATATATAGTCAAGCCATTCTTTTATAAAGTGGAGAATCTGTTCGTAAGGACTTACTTTTGCTTTGTTTTCTTTTTATAAAGGAAGGAATGAAAAAGGAAATACTTAGTGTTGAATAGTAATGTCATCTACAGAAGTTCTAGTTAGGAAAAATTCAAAGGAAATTAAGGACTAAAACAGTCTAAGTACAAGGAAATTAAGAAACTAAGCTTAGTGAGTTATTGTAATTAATGGATAGGAAGTAGGTCATGTACTAAGAATACTAAAACGATCGTCCATCAATCTTGAATGGTAGTGGCAGTACTAGATTGAACATTAAGTTGTTAACTAGCTTGTAATAATAGTATTTATTAATTACTAGAAGTAAAGTAAATGATTGTAAATGTTTTTTTTTCTTAAGAAAATGAATGAAATCAAATGCTATGATGTTAACAATCCACTAGCTAGACAAGATAATTGATGAAAACAATCCACTTTCTGAATTAATCATTATTCTGCAATTGAATTTGTATGCAGATCCCTTGGAATTGCTCTTCCTGATCTGAGGTACTTCACAGAAGCTTCTGTTGCAGCCACACGGATATTCAAAAGGATTGATAGAGTTCCAGAAATCGATAGCGAAGACACAAAAGGACTTGTGTTAGACAAAATTCAAGGACAGATTACATTCCAGCATGTAAGTTTCACATACCCTTGTCGTCCAGATGCCACTGTTCTCAAAGATTTCAGCCTGGAAGTTGAGGCAGGAAAAACAGTTGCTCTAGTTGGAGCAAGTGGGAGTGGAAAGTCCACAGCAATTGCGTTACTCCAGCGTTTCTATGATGTTAATAGCGGCATTGTCAAGATTGATGGTGTTGATCTAAGAACATTGAATTTGAAATGGATAAGAGGGAAAATGGGTCTTGTTAGTCAAGATCATGCTTTGTTTGGGACATCAATAAAAGAGAATATCATGTTTGGGAAGCTCGATGCCACCATGGATCAAATCATGGCTGCGGCTATGGCTGCAAATGCTCACAACTTTATAGGGCAGCTTCCAGAGGGGTATGAAACAAAGGTATTTTATAATTTCAAGTCATTTTTTCGATCAATCTACCTGAGATCTAGTTCTTCGGTATAGTGATCATCTTAAAATCATGGTTTTTGTATAATAGGTTGGTGAAAGAGGAGCACTCCTATCCGGGGGACAAAAGCAGCGAATCGCCATTGCTAGAGCAATAATCAAGAACCCTGTGATTCTCCTACTTGATGAAGCAACCAGTGCTCTTGACTCTGAATCAGAAACACTGGTCCAGAATGCACTCGATCAAGCCTCCATGGGAAGAACTACACTGGTAATTAACTTCTATCATTGTTCCTTATGAGTAGTAGTGAAAGAATAATTTACGGGAGACAGAAACAATTCCTTCAAAATTAATTGTTTTTACTGTTACATCATCATTTTCCCACTCTAGCTAACAATTTCAATGAAAAATCTCCAGGTTGTTGCACACAAGCTCTCCACAGTTCGAAATGCAGACCTCATCGCAGTCGTTGACAATGGCGGCATCATTGAAATAGGTTCGCACAACGATCTCATCAACAGACAAAATGGCCACTACGCCAAACTAGCAAAGTTACAGAGACAATTCAGCTGTGACGAGCAGGAACAAAATCCTGAAACTCGCATCTCTTCAGTTACAAGCAGTGCTGGATGGCAAAGTACAGGAAAATCCAGTCCAGCCGTCTTTGCTTCACCATTGCCTGTCAATGATAGCCAAAAACCAGTGCAAATCCCTCCGCCGTCCTTCTTTCGGCTTCTTTCTTTAAATGCCCCTGAATGGAAACAAGCCCTAATGGGAAGTATTTCAGCTATAACATTCGGTGCTGTGCAACCCGTCTATGCGTTAACCGTTGGTGGAATGATTGCAGCTTTCTTTGCGCCGAACCACGATGAAGTTCGTGACCGAATACGTATGTACTCTTTAATATTCTGCTCCCTTTCCGTGCTCTCCATCTTCATAAACCTCGTGCAACACTACAATTTTGCGTACATGGGCGAGAGGCTGACCAAGAGAATTCGATTGAGAATGCTTGAGAAGATCTTAGGTTTTGAGACAGCTTGGTTTGACGAGGAGGAAAACTCTAGCGGGGCTTTATGTTTAAGATTGAGCTCTGAAGCCTCCATGGTTAAAACCCTTGTCGCGGACAGAGTTTCTTTGTTAGTTCAAACCACTTCTGCGGTTACTATAGCCATGATAATGGGGCTAGTCGTCGCCTGGAAGCTTGCAATTGTTATGATAGCGGTGCAACCCCTCACCATTCTGTGTTTCTACTCGAAAAAAATATTGCTGTCTACTATTTCAACAAATTTCGTCAAGGCACAGAATCAAAGCACTCAAATTGCAGTGGAAGCGGTCTATAATCATAGAATTGTGACATCATTTTCTAGTGTGGGGAAGGTTCTTCAAATTTTTGACGAGGCTCAGGAGGAGCCGAGGAAGGAGGCCAGGAAAAAGTCATGGCTAGCAGGGATTGGCATGGGATCTGCTCAGTGCCTAACTTTCATGTCATGGGCCCTAGACTTCTGGTTCGGAGGTACTCTAGTGGAGAAGGGAGAGATATCGGCGGGAGATGTGTTCAAGACATTCTTCATTTTAGTGAGCACCGGAAAGGTTATAGCTGAGGCAGGAAGCATGACCTCAGATTTATCCAAGGGTTCAACTGCAGTGGCATCCGTGTTCAAGATTCTGGACAGACAATCCCTGATTCCAGGTTCTTACCAGGTAAGTAGTTACATCTCTTAATTGCATGCTGAGAATTAATCATTTTGAAGCACAAACTTAATTATATTTTGCAATTTCTATTAGGGCGCCGGTGATGGGAGTAGTGGAACCAGGTTGGAAAAGCTCAGTGGAAAGATAGAGATGAAGAAGATTGATTTTGCATATCCAAGCCGGCCGGAAACCCTAATACTTCGGCAGTTTTGCTTGGAGGTGAAGCCAGGCACCAGCGTTGGCCTGGTAGGGAAGAGTGGGTGTGGAAAATCAACCGTGATTGGACTGATCCAAAGATTCTATGATGTCGAGAAGGGATCGGTAAGAGTAGATGGAGTGGACATAAGGGAGTTAGACATCCAATGGTTCAGGCAGCGCACGGCTCTTGTTAGCCAAGAACCCGTGTTATATTCAGGATCCATCCGGGAAAACATCATGTTCGGGAAGCTCGACGCGTCCGAGAATGAGGTGGTGGAGGCTGCAAGAGCAGCAAATGCTCATGATTTCATCTCGTAAGTACTCTAATCAACCGAATCAATGTTCATATATATAAATCATGTGAAAAACAGCTTCTGAAACTCTGCAATTCTGTGCGTAGATCCCTCAAAGAAGGGTATGAAACGGAGTGCGGCGAGAGAGGGCTGCAATTATCGGGAGGGCAGAAGCAACGAATCGCCATAGCCAGAGCTATACTTCGGGACCCGACCATCCTGCTACTGGACGAGGCAACCAGCGCTCTGGATGTGCAATCGGAGCAGGTTGTGCAGGAAGCACTGGACAGAATCATGGTCGGAAGGACTACGATTGTGGTGGCGCACCGGCTGAACACCATAAAGAATCTTGATTCCATTGCCTTTGTTGCCGATGGAACGGTGGCGGAGCGAGGAACCTACGCTCAGCTAAAGAGCAAGAGAGGCGTCTTCTTTGACCTGGCCAGCCGATGAACAAACGAAGCTCGCAACGATGCTCCGATGGAAATCAACACGACGTAGTGCTTCAAGTACTGTAAAATAAACACGTTCTCAGAAAAAGCTGTTTGAAAGTTTTCTATGAAAATATATACTGATTTCTTTTAAGTTTACTAAACCTAAAGTTGCCCGTACTCCACCACTAGTCAGATGAAAATAAACAATTAACACAGAATAAAATAAAGAAGAAGATGATAAATAGTATCCCGACAACATGCCGTCTGATCCATTTTGGTTTTGAGGTTTTAATTTAGGAATTTGGTCAGATTTTAATTTAGTTTTTCAGCTTTTGATTTTCTTTTTACTTGCCCCTTTGATTGACTTTAAATTTTTAATTTCATGCAATTTTGTACCTCTCAAACTTCAACATTAGCCCTAAATTTCAACACCTTTAACTCTTAACTCTTTTTAAATTTCCCCTTGATTTTAACGAGCTGAGTCCTTAGAGTTCTACGTCTCATTGCAAAAATGTCCTCAACTACGACTTACTTCAATTTGAACCTCAATTGATCCTAAATTTCCAACTTTATTGTAATCTTACGTTTGATTTTCAATCAATTGAGTTTGCAAAAAATAAATTTGGTCCTTTCAAATCTCAATCTTCTAAATTAGGCTTCTAAACTTAATTGTTTATCAATTAAGTCCCTAATAAATTTAATTTGACTTATTAAAAATATAATTGGGTTCTTACACCTAATTAAGTTCTTTAATTTGACTCAATTAAACTCTTAAAAATAATTAAACTTTGATTTAGTTCATAATCAAATCATATTGGTCTCTTAAACAATTAATTATGTCTTGGACTTAATTTTTTTCAATAATTATTTATTTTAACCTTCCTCGGCCTGCTTTTAGCTATGTTTCTGACATCCTTATTATTATTATTATTTATATATAAAAAAAAAGATAATTTAAAGGAAATAGCTCATAAATAGATTACGATACAACAATAAAGGAAATGTATCTCTCTTTCGAAGGTAGAAAGGGGTAAAGCAGACGACCAGTGGCATGTATCTCCAAACCACTAGACTCCAACACTTGCCTTCATCCTCCGCCTGGTTTTAGCATCAAAACAACACGCCTGACAGATCGAGTTCTTTCTTTGTGGCTATTACATTTCTATGGCAAGATTCACACCATTGATCTTCATGGACCTTCCGCCACTGCTGATCGCAGTGCACTCTTGTCATTGCTCGAGTCGGATTCTAGTGAAGCTGGGTTTCATAAGTTTGGCGTGGGTTTGCTCCAAAAAGGTTAGGATTGCGAGTTTTACATGAACGGAGAGTGTTTTCTGTCTGATAATGTTTGTGAAAACGATTACCTTCTTTCGATTGAACTGGATGGGCATGGAGGGAACACAGTCTTCAAGAATGGCGTCCTCCTCTCTTTTTATACTGGAGAACGATGTGAAAGATAACGCTTCCCTGTCAAGGGCACCAAACACGTTTCTTCCTTTCCGGCGCTTTTTCTCCCTTTCCCCAAATTCTCCTCTATCTTCCTTTCCCATAAATGGGTCCACGTGGTTGGCTCTCATTTTTTGTGGTCTATTTTATTTTCTGTGGAAGCTCGTCCACTCTAAGCGCCGCGCCCAATAAATAAATTATATTATTTCTTTCAAATTGAGAAAAAAAAAAAAAAAAAAACCCTGCCAGAGACTAAAGTGCCCAATAAACTACACGTGGGGCTGTGACTGGACGCGCAGCGCCTCCAGGAGAGGTCAAGAGACGTAGCACTAAAAATAAGATTCACATAATTCCTAACGTATAATAATATGTTCCATTTCCACCTTTTTATTACTCTTTCAATTCTATATTATATTTAAAAGGTGTTCGGGATGAGATTGTTTTTTAAGATAATTTTTGTTTAAAATATAATTTATTGTTAACATCAACATATCAACATAATTTAAAAATATTTAAAAAAAACTAAAAAAATAAAAACTCTACAAACATCTATGTTTGCCACACTCTCGAACAAGATACGAAAATATATAAAATAAGTACTATAAATCTTCAAAAAAATATAATGATTAGTAAGATCGTTGAGATTTATGATTGTGAAAACTATTTATATTATATAGTCAAAGAGTGTTTTTTAAGCACAATTTGTTTAGATATTTTCTTACTATTTTAGAGATTTTTCCTGCTATAAACATAAACTATACATGAAAGTTTACATCACTTTGGCTAAATTTTTCTTTAATTTTTAGATATTTTTCTTGCCATAATTACTGGTAAATAAGGATACAATTATCTCATTTATAAAGCTAAATTCAATCTTAAATATATATATATATATATATATATATATATATATATATATATATATTAAATAACCCCTTCGAAAGGCTAGACAGATATTTCAGAACAAATAAATATTTATTTAATCATGAAGTCCATTTCAGCCGACTATGAAGTCAAATTACTTTTGTTAAGATCAATGGTCTTGGCGCATTTTGCAAGTCCTGAGAAGTAAAATGGGCAAGGTGCCTGACAATATTGACTGGAAAATATATACTGTGTCAGCCAAAATATTTTACCAAATATCTCCCCCTACACTGTATTTTTCAAAAAGAATTGATTTTTTTCTTTAAATAAAATAAAATTTAATATTTTTATATTATTTTAATGTAATGATATCAAAAAAAAATTTTTAAAAAAAATATTTTATATATTTTTAAATAAATAAACACTTTTAAAAATAAAACACAATCATAATCTCATATACCATCACAATGGTAAAACAACGAAATAAAGTTGGAATTTGTCTTATCAAGGAAAGAAATAACTTTATTTTTTTATCATTAGTTATTCTAAATAAATAAATAAATATTTTTAATATTAATATATAGAAAATAATTTAAAATTATCTAAAAAATTAATTTAAAAATATTTTTTTAAAAAAAATTGAAACACAATTTCAGAATTAATGTTATTAAGAAAGAATTTTTGAAAAAGAAGAAGAAGAAGAAGAAGGAAACGACATCGTTAGTTCTGGACTCCACCCTCGCATATAAATACCTGGCTCGACGAGAGATTTTCGAAACTTGAGGTCCTCGAAATTCGCACTCAAAAAAAAGGAAAAGAAAAGAAAGGAGAATATGCAGAAGCAGAACGAGACTCCCGCTTCTACCGAAATTTCTTTCCTTAATTGCATCGATCTTTCAAACCCTGATACGCAGCAATCTGTTTCCCTTCTCAAACAGGTACTTTAAAATATAATCTCTTTCCTTTTTGTCCAATCAAAGCTGTCATTAGTTTTGTTTACTCCTTGATAATTATCAGCTAATGTTTAAAACTTGGTTTTGTTTTGAGTAGGCGTGTTTGGATTGTGGATTTTTTTACGTGACAAATCATGGGATAAGCCAAGAATTCATGGAGGAGGTGTTTTCGCAGAGTAGGAAATTTTTCGAACTGCCATTAAGTGAGAAAATGAAGGTTTTAAGGAATGAGAAGCATAGGGGTTATACTCCTGTTCTGGATGAGCTTTTGGATCCTGATAATCAAATCCATGGTTTGTTTCTTTTCCTCTTTAAATCAAAATTGTTGCCTTTTCTTTTCTTTTATGAATTTATCAACATAGAATGATCTTTTGTTTGTTTATGGATGTGTTATATGGTAGTAGGAGACTATAAGGAGGGGTATTACGTTGGAGTTGAAGTCCCTGAAGATGATCCTGAAGCTCACAAACCTTTTTATGGGCCCAATGTCTGGCCTGAAGATGGTATTTCCTTCTTTTGATCCACGAAAAGATTTTCTTGGTTTTTTCCGGAGAAGATAAAGTTTGATCTTGACAATTTCTCTTCTTTTTTGGTGGTTGGTGTCTCAGGTATTTTGCCTGGTTGGAGGCAGACTATGGAGAAGTTTCATCAACAAGCACTGTGAGCTCTTGCAAACATATTTGAAAATTGCTGAGGATGTTTTTAAACGATGTGAATCTCAGTTATCTATGCATGACGTGTGATTCAGACCCTACACACGCAAATGATTACATGTCATGCAAGGACATTTGAGATTAGACACTTGCGTCGCTTCAAAGACTTCATCTTGTTTCTTTTCATCATTTGGCTTCTATTCCATTTGGAGTTTTAGTTTAGTTTCTTATAAATGCAGAGGGGTAGCCAGAGCAGTAGCTAGGATCATAGCACTTGCACTTGATCTGGAGGCTGATTTCTTTGATGAGCCAGAAATGCTTGGTCATCCAATTGCAGTCATGCGTTTGCTGCACTATGCAGGTTGAACTTTTAAATAACTTAATTAAATCTTATGGAATGTAGCATATAGACCATTCTCCAATCAAGTACAACTTATATTGTTTCATTGTTTGGTCTTCAGGTCAGATTTCCGATCCCTCAAAAGGATTATATGGGGCTGGAGCACATTCTGATTATGGTCTGATTACCCTCTTAGCCACTGATGATGTTTATGGCCTCCAAGTATGAACAATTTGTAAATTTTGTATGTATAGCATCTTCTTCTTTTTTACAGTTTTATAAGTCATCATAACTGTTTCGATTTTCTTGCAGATATGCAAGGATAAAGATGCTCAACCTCAAGTATGGGAATTTGTAGCACCGTTGAAAGGGTGAGCCTTTGTTGGACTATTGCAGATATGTATTCTCTATAGTTCAAAATGGACCGGTACTTGTCAGACCAGCTGTTCTTGAGCTGTAGTAAATTATGGCATCTATTACATATCCATTTCCATGTCTATATTTCACCTCCAACTGTGTAATTAATTACATACCATGATCTTACATGCTTTGAAACGGAAACCTGGTATGTTGAATTCCAATTTATAGGGTTAACATCTGCTTTGATGGCAACCATTAGCGCTACTTCAAAATTATGCTTTATGAAATAATGGCTAATGAATTGTTGATTTGTTCAAGAATATTTAGTGGAAGTATAAACTTAAATTGCAGTTACCAGTAGAGATACAAAAGTCTTCAAGGTCCAGTTTTTGAATAATTTGGAAACAGGTTCTGGGACTCGAGGAACAAATTTTAACAATAAAAATCATATTACTTCACTTGATATTAGAAAAGGAAAGGATGCAAATAATATTGTCAAACTCTTACAATCTTCAAGTTATTGGCTCTTGAACTTGAAGACTTCTACTCCAGGATTTTGTCTGTTAAGTAGTGTGCTCAATTTCTGGAATATTATTTGAGAGAGTATATAATAGAACGCAAACTATTCACTACTCACCTCCACTCCTTTTATGCTCTGGTGTTGCTAAAAGTTAAGAATCACAGCAGAATACACATCTGCACCAAAGAAATAGTTGAGGGAACTTTCTTCATCCAGGAATACTGACTTTTTTTTCTTTGGCTAATCTCGAACAGAGCATTCATAGTGAATCTTGGTGACATGCTGGAGCGCTGGAGCAACTGTATTTTCAAGTAACTTTCGTGATCTATACAGTTTCCATTAATTCCATTCTCATCCTGCACTCAAAATGAGACGTAAATGCCTAACTAAAGCAGATCCGTAGCATATTTGCAAAGGGGAATGCCATATGATGAATGGAGATGAAATTACATAGTGGTGCTACCATTACTTTCATTATTGATTATTGTCATGATTATCTTTCCTTCATTTCTTGAGAATTTTCTGTTTTATTTATTTATACCTTTTTTGCATTTCTTTTTAACCTCACTCAGCATAATCATGTCCTCTACCTAATACTACACAGGTCCACATTGCACAGAGTTTTAGGGAATGGTCAAGAGCGATATTCTGTAAGGATACCTTTTTTATTTTTTTTTATCTTCTTTTATCTTTCAGCCGGACGGCCTCATGTGCCTTTTAAATTTCCAAGTTCCCATAATGCAAAGTTCTTACTTTGTTTCCTTGCAATCTCAAAGATTCTCTTTTCTTTTTCCTGTGCCAGATTGCCTATTTTGTGGAACCCAGTCATGAGTGTCTTGTGGAATGCTTGCCAACCTGCAAGTCAGAAAAAAAGCCACCCAAGTAAGTTCAACTCTCAATAATTTCTGTAGAATAGCTGAAATAATTGCTGTAGCAAACTCGGCATCTTGCATCCACGATAATTTGCTATATGTAGCAGATAGCTATCATGCCAAGCCCAAAGATTTGTGATGTCAATATGTGAAAAGTGACTTAAGATTGCAGGATACATAATTCATATATCAAGTGCCTTCAAATCAGGATGGTTCAAAAGAACAAATCACATTGCATTTAGTTGTCGTAGGCACCGCGATGCTTGCTTTCCAGAGTTGAGAATGATAATTGTTTTCCTCTCGAGGCACATAAAAATAAATAAATTATATGTTGAATTTGAATCCATCTGCTGCTGTCTCACTTCCATACAGTATAGTTCTGCATGTAAGAAATCATTTTCATGCGATTCTTTACCGACGGTTTGTAATGTGAAGATGCATGTATATAGCTGTAGAAAATTGCTTGGCAGATTTATTTCTTCCTTTTCTTTTCTGTGTAAGAACGTGCACACAGTTGCATGAACTTCTGCATGTATTTCTTTCACCAGGTTTCCTCCTATCAAATGTGGGACTTACCTTAGCCAACGCTACAAGGATACTCATGCTAATCTGAATGTATACAACAAACATCAAAGTTGAGCTTGCCAGAACAACATTTCAAATCTACTTCGCTGAGTGATAATTGCCATCAGAGTTCCCAAATTCAGTGAAGCGCTGCCGCGCCGGAGGGTGGTTTTCTCTTGGGTTTAAATTCTGTTCCAATATTAATTTATAGCATCAATCATAAAGAATGTACTTCATTTTCCATAATAAGTTTATTCTCAATTGCTCACACCATGATCTGTAACAAGTCTCTAGACCTGAATTATGAATTATGGCTATAATTGAATTATCTGGAATTTAAGGGATGAAAATGAAAGAGAAAAAGAATCTGGAATTTTACTAAACTGAAAGAAATCGACTCACAAAGATCTAATTATACCTTAAACAACAAACAAAATAACATTTGAATTTTAAATGGATTTGGGTTGTCTGAAAGATTGACTTCAGCTATGAACTGCTCTACTACTTAGCTAGTTCATGGCCAAGAGAAAACATTGTCATTTAGATTTTCACTTGACGGCTTATCTTTTGTCGTCCATGTCTTCACTTCCTCTCATGCAACCTCTTCACTCTTCATCCATTCAAAAAAAAAAATTGCCCTCATCTCGAGTAGGTATCCTTAAATCAACCTTCTTCCACCCAGATTACCCCCTTTTCTGTTCTGGTCCATCCATTAAATAAATTAATTAAAAAAACCCTAAAAAAACAAAAATCAACCTACGTTAACCTCTGAGACTAGTGACTCTAATCATGAACCTGACACTAATCCCATAAATGATAGGCCTTAAAAAATAATAAAGCAAATCTCTATATAAAAAAAGTAAAAAATAATTACAAAAGCATTTACTTTTAAAAAGAAAAAAATTAACGCAACTTGGATAAACCTCGTAAACTCAATCTAATTTCTAAACACACACAACTAGTGAAATCTTTAAGTTAAGTTCAATCAAGAAGCTTAATTCCTAATCGATTTAATTTTTTAAATGATGAAATAATGAAAAACATAATTTATAAAACTTCCCAAAGAAAAAAAAAATATAGCAATAAAAAAATAGATCAAATTTGAAAGGTAAAAAAATCGTGGAGGATGAAATTGTACAAGAAGAAAAAACTAAAAACAAATTATCTCAAACAAAAAAATAACAATAAAAACATGAGGAGCAACAATAAATGATAAAAAAAAATGAAAGGGCTGCAAATGGAAAACTAATTAATTTTATAGCTTATTAAAAATAAAAATAAAATATTAATTAAAAAAATGAGAATCAAATTTTACAGATTAATTAAAGGGAGATGAAATTGAAAATATTTGTAATTTCATAGCTTACTAAAAAAATCAATTAAGACGGAATATTAAGAAAAAATAAATTAAAAGGAGGTAGAATTAAAATATATTTATAATTTTATAGCCTATTCAAAAGAGATTTTTTATTTTTTTTGGTCAAATTTTACGCGTATTACGGCACTTACGACCCTAAAAGATAATGTTTCGTGATCGAATAATATCTCATAAGTCATTGAATAACATGAGGGTTTTCCACGCGCCATAATAATTTTTTAATTATATTTAATAAATAAATTATATATATATATTACTCTTGAAATTTATAATAAAATCGATATAAAATGAAAAAAAGCTTTTAAACGAGTGTTAC
The DNA here is from genome assembly GCA_029228465.1 of Salix viminalis. Classification (NCBI taxonomy): domain Eukaryota; kingdom Viridiplantae; phylum Streptophyta; class Magnoliopsida; order Malpighiales; family Salicaceae; genus Salix; species Salix viminalis. The sequence continues at coordinate 4,149,173 of CM055443.1, forward strand.
TTGGTTTAATTTTATCATTAAGAGTATTACAAAAAATAGACTATTTTAAAAATTAAAAATACAAAAATATCACTTAATACATTAAATTATTCTGTTCTAAAATTAAATTAATAATCTTACTATAAAAAAAATTACAAACTTAATTCCATATTATTTATAAAAATAAAAATAAAAAAATGTATCATAGTTCGCTTCCAATTCCTTGTTCAGAGCAATGGAGTGTGGTGAAAAGACCATTTTCGTACTAGAATTGTTTTTTTTTTTGGTTAATTATTATTTAATTTAATTCAATAGGATAAGTATGCTAATCACTTCATATTCATAATATCAAAATTTTGCTCACTCAAACAAAAAAAAATGGAGAAAAAGCAGTCTGGTACTGGTACCGATACTGATTCTGTTCCTAAGAAAGTCCCTTTCCTCAATCGCATCGATCTTTCCAGTCCCGATATTCACCAATCTGTGTCTCTTCTCAAGCAGGTCATTCAATTTAATAATCTCATGCTTCTCTATTTTTCGAGAGAATAAAAAAAAACTGTATATTGTGTCTGTTACAGTTAAAATTAACTGTGTTTTTTCTTACTAGGCATGTTTGGATAGTGGGATTTTTTACGTGATCAATCATGGGATAAGTGAAGAATTGATGGAGGAGGTATTTGAGCAAAACAAGAAGTTTTTCGGGTTGCCATTAAGTGAGAAAATGAAAGTTTTAAGGAACGAGAAGCATAGAGGCTACACTCCGCTTTTTGATGAAATCCTGGATCCTGATAATCAAGTCCATGGTGGGTTTCTTTTCTCATTTCTGTTTCTTTCTTTTCAGTGTTGATATTATTATTATTATTATTATTTTATGGACTATATTATAAAAAATGAAATTATATTTTTTGGATATATTATATGGTGGTAGGAGATCTTAAGGAGGGTTATTACATTGGAGTTGAAGTGCCTGAAGATGATCCTAAAGCTGAGAAGCCATTTTATGCGCCCAATGTTTGGCCTTCAGATGGTATTTCTTTTTTTCTCTATTGTTTCTGATTCAGTAGTTTTTATTCAAGAAACTTGTCTTATTAGTTCTAGAACGTTAAAGATTGTTATTGAAAATTTCCTTCTTTTTTCATGGTTGGTTTCTTAGATATTTTGCCTGGTTGGAGGCACACTATGGAGAAGTATCATCTAGAGGCATTGTAAGTTCTTGCTGACATACATAGAAATACTATGGATATCTGTAAATGATGCCAATCTCAATTATTTGTGCATGATGCATTGATGTGCACATGATTGTTTGTCATGCACGAATATTTGAGATCAGACAATTGTGTCACTTCAAAAACCTGCTCTTGATTCTTCTCATTGTCTTGCTTCTATTTCATTCGGCATTTTATTTTTAGTCTCTTATTAATACAGAGAAGTAGCAAGAGCCATTGCAAGGATCATAGCACTTGCACTTGATCTGGAGGCTGATTTCTTTGATAAGCAAGAAATTCTTGGTCAGCCACTTGCATTTTTGCGATTGCTAAAATATCCAGGTTAGACTTTTAAACGATTTAATTAATTAAAGCTCATGGGATGTAGTTATATGTAATTGTTCAATCAGGTGTGGTTTATATCTTGTTTCATCTGATCTCCAGGTCAGATTTCTGATCCCTCAAACGGATTATATGGAGCTGGAGCACATACTGATTATGGTCTCATTACCCTCTTAGCTACAGATGATGTTTATGGCCTCCAAGTATGAAAAGTTTGTAATGATATATATATATACATGTAGCTTCTTTTTTTAATAGCTTAATTAGTTATTGCAATTTTTTAATCTTCTTGCAGATATGCAAGGATAAATATGCTCAACCTCAAGTATGGGAATTCATAGCACCATTGAAAGGGTGAGGCTCTGTAGGACTATGGGGGAATTGGATTCTTTGTAATTAGAAATTGACTATGTTAGCAAATACATGCCAAAATTTCAGGTCAATTGCAATGGAAGCCTCATATATTTGATTTCAGTTTATAGAGTTAAATCTGCCTAGATGGAAATCATTAGTGCAACTTTGAAGTAATGTTTAACTTATAAATGGCTATTCAATTGTTGATTTGTCCGAGAATATTCAGTTTTACAGCAAATATAAGTTGCAGTAGGCAGCAATATAGTATTGGAAACAATTTGTGGGACGATCTGGAACTAATTTTAACTGAAGAATCCTCTTATCTCTCTACATTGGAAAAAGAAGATGGTGCCAATAATATGGTCAAACATGATATTTAAGCAATGTGAGCATCATTATTTGTTCATGACACTGAACACTTCTACTTTTCTCTGTTACATTGTGTGCTCATTTTCTGGAATATTATTGTGTGCTCAAATGATTATTATTTAAGCTATTGGTTCATGAAACTGGAACACTTCTATTCCATGTCGCCATCATTTAGCCTGCTCCATTGTGTAGTTTCTGTAGTATTGGTTATGAGCAATGATATAATAGACTGTAAACTATTCACAACTCTGATGTTGCTAAATGTGAATATTAACAGCAGAATACACATTTGTGCCATTAGAAATATTTCCTTTGGGAAAATTGACTTACTTTTCACCGTGGTTTTATCTTGAACAGAGCATTCATAGTGAATCTTGGTGACATGCTGGAACGCTGGAGCAACTGTCTTTTCAAGTAAGTTTCATGCACGTGATCTACATATTTCACATGAATTAAATTTTCCTTCCATTCAAAAATGAGATTTAAATTCTTGATTTAAGGAGATGTACTGTTTATTTGGCAATGGGGAAGGATATATAGTTAATTCTTTAAAATTAATTACTAAGTCTGATTGTCATGAAGAAAGTACCATAATGCTTCTTTGCTTGTAATTGTCATATGCAATTTTCCTCCTTCACTTTGCAAAAATTCTCTCCTTTTTTTTCTTTTTCTTTCGTTTTGTTGCCCTTATGCTCCTTCTACCATTCCTCTAGGTTTAACTTATGTTCTCTACATAATATATCACATAGGTCCACGCTGCACAGAGTTTTAGGGAATGGTCAAGAGCGATATTCTGTAAGTATGTTTTTTTTTCTTGTTGTTTTCCTTTCCCTTTCATGCTTATGCCCAATGTGCCTTCTAAATCTCAAAGCTCCCGTAAGTACAGAGCTTTTATTTGCCTATTGGCAATTACACAGTTTTTCATTGACGTTTTGCTTTGGGCAGATTGCTTATTTTGTGGAACCTAGTTATGACTGTCTTGTTGAATGCTTGCCAACCTGCAAGTCTGCAAAAAATCCACCCAAGTAAGTTGAAACCTCATTTTTTTTTCTTTTGCATGCTTGAAATCTTTGTGACTGCAGCCTGGACATCTCCATATATTTCTTTCTACATGAATTTGTTATAGGCAGCAGATAATTATTATGTTAACTTTCATTGACTGAAGCATTGATCTATATCTTAAATGCCCTGGGCAACAACCTAGTAAGTTTTGCTTTTGAATCATACAAGATGAACAAAAGACTTTGGACCCCTTATTTTGGTGCACAAAAATGATGGACGCAAGTGAATTTATCGTATAACCGTAGGTCAAATAGGCATCACCTTTTGCAATTTATCTAAAGATTTTTCAAGATTACAATGTTAATATTTTAAAGATTATATAGTAGTGTGTTTGTACATTTTGTAAAAACAAAGAGAATTGCAGAAACAATTAATCTGGTTTAGTTTTTGAAATATAGTTTTGACGCTAAATAAATTTGTTTTTAATTCTAATTTTAAGATAAATCGGAGAACTTATGTTTTTATACATATATATTTTAGAGAACATAAAATTAATATCTCAACAAAAAAAACTAGTATAAACATGGCATATCATTAGAAAAAAAAATCAATTTGTATTTAAATTTGTAAGTTTGTGTATATGTATGTATAAATTTTTACAAATAAAAGAGCATTATATGTAAATATATATATATAAACTAAGGGTGCACTGATTCACTATGGAGGCGGATACTTTGCACCATAGATTGCAACAGTGTAATGATGTTTTTGCTCTCCATAGTGTGGGAATTTGGGGGTAAACAAATATATAACCCACTAACCGGTATTTTGCTGAAGATTTCTCGTGTTTCACCTGGTAATAAATTCTTTTATCATTTTATGTGAATTGTGTACCGCATGTGTGCTATTTTTAACTAGACACACTAAATGGATTACATCAGATGTTGATTTCTAATATAGCTGCTATCTTACTCCCAATATAGAAGAGTTTTGCGAATTATAAGAATTCTTTTCCATGCAAATTTGTTCACCGGCCATGTGCAATATGCTCGGGCGTAGACAGTAGATGATTGGGTGTTTTTTTTTCTTTTTCTTGAAAATGGAAGGGTGGTGCATATCAGTTGTACATTAACTTCAACTTTTCACTGAACCGCTGCATGCATTTCTTTCACCAGGTTTCCTCCAGTCATGTACGGGGATTACCTTGGCCAACGCTACAAGGATACTCATATTGATCTGAATGTGTACAACAAACTGCAAAGCTGAGCTTGCCGAAGAACAACATTTCAAACTTGCACTGTAAAGCTACTACTAGTTAATTGCCATGAGAATTCTCAAATTGAAATGAAGCTCTTGCTTGACAAGGTTGTCAATACCGTTTCGGTTGGTGTTTTGTTTTTTCAATCGGAACGGAATGTTTCGGTTTCGGAGTATTCCAGCACGTCGTTTCGGGGTTGTGCTGTTTATGTATATATATATACATAATTAAATATATTAATTCAAAAAAATTAGTACAAATCCAAAAATATAATTATGTAGAATTGTGCAATTTAATCTAAAAAAGACAATAAAATGATTTTTCTTAACAAAATTATGAACATGTATAATATTACGAATGTCATCATCAATCTCGCAAGGTCATTTAATTCTTTGATTGTTTTGAAATTTTAACATAATATATATAAATATATCGAGATTTCTCGTAAAATTTTATATCAATCTAATGGTCGGATTAAGAGATGATTGATATTGTAAAATTATTTATTATTTAAAAAAAAATACTATTTAGTCGAAACTACCAGAATGACAAGATTGATAACCCTGCGTGAAACACCACATGATGGCTTCCTTTTAGATGTCATGATGCACATTATTTATAGCATCGACCATAGAGATAAGTTCTCCTAGTTGATTAATCCTAAATTTCCACTCCACGACGATCCTTGTCATATATATAATTATACAAAAGCTAAAAGAGCTCGGGCTCGGAGCACTGTTCCTTCAGACTCAGTCGCACTGTGGACTGGACTTTTATCCTCCGTGCGTCGCGCGAGTTCGTCCACCTTTTTTTTTTCCTGATGTGAACAGTGTAATGGCAAAACAACCCCCGATAATAAGACAAAAACACGTTTTCGGCTGAGGGCTACGATTGTAATTGCACGCGTACGGACCGGTCCGGTCCGGTCCACCGGAACCTTTTTTTAATATTTTTGAAAATGTGTTATTACGTCTGTAGCCCCCGATAAGACAAAATCCATGAATTAGACTCAGGGGTGGTTTTGTAATTGCCGCATACGTCACGGTGTCCTTACGTCAGCACTGTCAGGTATCCGTACAGGCGCGTCGGAGCGTTTTCTCCCCTCCATCGATTCAGGCGGCGCGTGCGGCATCATACGGCGATGAAAATTTTTCCTCCGCCGGTTCAAACGATTCGCAACCCTTCCCTGAATCTCATGGAGTGGCGCGTGTGGTGAGATGATCGACGTAGAGGCTCATATAGTCGGTTGAACATTTATGTGCTCTTTTCTCTCTCCTCAGCGCCGGATTCAACTTCAGTCCCCCGATTTATTGTTGATGCATTTCAGTCCCTTGACTTTTGTTTGATTTTTGTAATAGAAGTTTCGAATTCTGTCAATTTCGTCCTTTTATTCAAATTGATATATGTAGTTTGCATGTCAATCCTTCTTCTTTGAATTTTTCGGTTTTCTATTAGATCTTTTAATTTATTTAGTGCAGCAAGTTATATTGTTTTCAATTTTGTCCTTCATGTCAAATGCATTATATATTGCACTCTAATTTCAGTCCCTCTTCTTTTAAATTTTTTTTCTCTTAAATCTTTTAATATTTTTGGTGCAAAAGTATAAATGGTTGTCAAATTAATCCTTCACTTTAAATCAATCATATATTTTATTTTTATTTAGGGCCTTATGTTTTTAATTGTTCTATTGAAATTGATTTCCTTTATTATTATGTGTATATTTATGCATTATTCCCTATTATTGTACAAGTTTCATGTATATATTTTTCTTTAATTCGGTTTTTAATATTTCTTTTATCTTTTCTTTTGTTAGGGTTTCTTTTTATTTAGTCTTCAAATTTTATTCTTGGTAGTAATCATTTGAACATTCATTTTTTTTTTAAATCATAAATATTTTTTAAATGCTAACAATGATGATAATAATAATAATAATAATAATAATAATAATAATAATAATAATAATAATAATAATAATAATAATAATTAACAAAAATTTCATAATAATAATTTAATTGTTAGAATATTTATTGAATATTATCGCCTAATAATAATCAAAAAAAATTTATTGAAAGTGTGTGAAATTAATTATATATTTGTATATTTATGTCAAATTAAAGTATGTTAAACTGCTTATATGTTTGAATTTTTATTTAATATTATCGTCTAAAAATATATACAGAGAGGGGAAAAAAAATACCGCGGCTTTTTTCAAGGAAAAAAAATTATATCAATATTCTTAAATACATTTAGTATAATAATATGATGAATAAATCTTATAAAATTAAAATAAATTGGCTCCAAATTTTAATTTTTTGCTCTTTTGTTCAAGTTTATTTTTTGAAAAAAATTTACAGTATTTTGATTTCGAATATTGCAAATCTCATATTATTGAGAAAAATATACAACTCAAAAAAACAAAAGACAGACAAATTTACCTCCATTATCTGCAATTCAAAAATATACGAACCACTTCCCGTCTCGATTACACTATTCTTTTAAGACGACAATTAAGTAATTATAGCATGAAAAAAAAACTCATTTTATTTTTAAAAATAAATTAAAATATTTTGATTTATAATGTGTGGGATCTAATATTACTGGGAATAAAATTCAACTCAAACAAAGAATAAAATTACAAGTTTACCTACGTTATCTAGAATTTAAACATATACGAACCGCTTCCCATTTTTATTACTCTATAAAGTATGTGAGACTAATTATATATTTTAATATTTATTGAATATTATAGCCTAAAAATATATATAGAGATAGAGAAAAAATTTGACCTTGGATTTTAAAACAAAAACTTTTATATCAATATGCTTAAATACATTTAATATAATAATATGATTAATAAATCTTATAAAAAAAAATTGCTTTGAATTTAAATTTTAAACTCTTTTCTTTAGGTTTATTTTTTATTTTTTTTTCCAATTTTCTCATTTTTAATATTTCAAATCTGATATTACTGGAGAAAAAATACAACTCAAAAAAACAAAAGGTACACAAATTGACCTACATTATCAACTCAAATTTTTTTTTCTTTTGACAAATTTACCTCGATTATCTACAATTAAAAAATATGCGAGTCACTCTCCGTTTTATTTATAATGTGTCAAATCTAATATTACTGGGGAAAAAAAACAACTAAAATATTTTTTTTTTTAAATTTACCTAAGTTATCTCCAATTAAAAAATATACGAACCACTTCCCATTTTGATTACACTATTCCTTCTACGCTGGGAAAAAATTTATTTGTTCCATATTTTATCTATTATAATGTTATTAATTAAATATTTAAACAACTAATTACAACATGTAAAAAATCAATTAGTTTTCTACATGAAAAAAACCCTAGCGCAATGCGCGGGCAAGCATACTAATTATACCATGCAAAAAACTCATTTCTAACATATTTTTATCTGTTGCAATTTTAGTAATTAAACATTGAAATAACTAATTATAGCACGCAGAAAATATAAGTTTATTTTTGGAAAAAAAAAATTACAATATTTTTTTTTATAATGTGTCAGATCTAATATTACTGGGGGAAAAATGCAACTAATTAAAAAAAAATTATCTACATTATCTACGATTAAAAAATATACGACCCAATTTGCATTTCGATTATACAGATTTTATCAATTATAATTTTACAAATTAAATATTAAAATAACAAAATACAATACATATAAAAACAATCAATTTTCTACATAGATAAAAAAGCCCCGACACTACGCTCGGGCATATCGCTAGTTCTCTGCTAAAGTGGAACCATTTTTTGAGGATCAGCGGCACATTATATTATGTTTTTATTATTATTATTATGTGTGAACTTCAACCAGCGAGCGTTGCCTGCCATGACTTGATTTGCATTACCAGACAACTAGAAAAAGTAGCTCCATTTACTAGCTTTAACAAGGTACTGATATTACAAGCCGATATCGTCAAGACACTTTTTATTCAAGACAGCACGAAGCTTCACACCACAAGAAAGCATAAATGCACAAATACAGTAACACAGACAATTCTTCACCGGTAATTTCTGTAAATGGGACTGTACATGCAACTCTCCGCGTGCTTCACAAGGTTTTCAGGACGGGGGAGATTTGTAGCGAGGCCTGCAAGATCATAACATTCAAATAAATTTAGAACTTCTACTACAAGAACATGATAAAAGAATAGCCACCACTTACCAAGTTCATATGCCTTGGTAGCTACTTTAGCAGCAATATGGGCTGAGATTTTTCTGATGTTAGAGAGAGGTGGGTAAATCAGCCCCCTTGAAAAGTGCTCCTCTGTAACTTGCCCGGACAAGGCTTCCGCTGTTATAGGAGACGGAGCACAGATGAAAACATTAGACTCCTGCCAACTATGGAAGCTTGCTACTTTTAAGCTTAAAATCACAGTGCTTGCAGAAAATTGATTCCAGAACGTAATTTCTAACGTCCAGAGGTTTACTTGTTTCTTCTGATGAGGAGACTCGCGATGGTATGAAATCAAGCGACTAATTGTGTTCTAAATAGTGTGAAAAAAATTAAATGAAAACACAAGGACAGTGAAAATATTTGTTGCACTAGATGATAATATCCTTCGTGATATGCTTATAGAACTTACCGGCTGCCAGAAGCATATCATCATGAACACGAATAGCTCCCAGACATGACCAAACCCAGGCCAAGGCCGGGGAAATATGTAAGTATTATTGGACTGGATGGACAAGAATAGCACAAAAGTCAGTCCTTGATGTTCAACTCAAATACTAAATTATTACACAATTGCATTGTCTAACCTGGCCAGGATAAAAAACTTGTCCCTCGTACTCAACAGGAGCAAATGGACTTCCACTAGCAAAAATTGCCTTGCCCTTCAATTGAAAATAAATCAACGAACATAAGTTTAGAGTTAACCACACTTGCTTAGATAGAGTCCTGAAGAAGCAAGATAGTAGATCCCTCAGAGGGTGATGGATTATGATTATAAACAATGTCGATTTTACCTTAGTCCAGGAGTAAGCTTCTTCAGCTGTACATTCAGAGTGTGAGGTTGGGTTGGAGAGAGCCAATATTATAGGTTTCTGCAATGCCATTCATAGAAAATGATCAAAGTTCTGTTTTTTTTTTTTTTTTGGTTGATATACAATTATCATTCACAAATATACGTGAAAAACGCTTTAGACATATTGAATATGAACCTCATTGTAAAAAACCATGGCCTCAATCACTTCCTTGGTAAACGTCCTTCCCACTCCGGATGTTCCAATCAAGACTGTTGGTTTGACTGCCTGAGAAAGTGGGATAACTGAATGAGGAACCAGCAAATAGATGAGAGCAAGTAATTGAGAACTGAACAGATTCTCTCACCTGGACAGCATCTAGGAGTCCTTTAACGGGTTCATGTTCATGAGCCCATGGCTTCTTAAAGTGTTGTAATGAGTCCTTGCGAGAGCTAACGATCAAGCCCTGTCAGAAAAATTATGTGCTATTAAGAGATGGCGGATCAAAGGCAATCAAGTAATTGTAGAGGTTAGTCGTAGCTATAAATTGTTTAGCAAGGTCATCAAATATTCTGCTTCAGTATTACTTTTGAATCCATCAGCCAAATCATCTTGCGAGTCTCTTCCAAAGGAACTTTTGTCTGGAAAAAAAAAGAGAAAAGAAGAAGTCAGAAACATGTAAATGAAGAAATATATGAAGATAAATTGGAGTGATATATGGCGTTACTCCAAATCCCAGTAAAAAGATAAGAATCACAAAAGATGACATGAATATTGTAAGAGCAAAACAGTACCTGTCTTGACATCTCAAGAGCTATAAGCTCTGCTATACCAGTTCCAGCCTGCAAAATCATAAAGCTACACTTGAAATTAACTGCTCAAACAATACATATCTAAATTAACCACTAGATTTTTAATGCTGTATAGAATTGGATGTGGATGAGCAAAAATCTTTTAAGTCCTACCATTACCTGAAAAACATGAACTAAGAAATCATTACATAAAAGGGGGGCAAAAATAAGAAAACCATGTTTTCACATTAAACATTCAAGAATGTCATCATCACTAGCTCCATTGTCAACTTCTCAAAGTCTTTTATAATCGACTAATTCTTTCTTTTTTTCACATGCTGCAGAAGGAAAAGAAAGAACAAAATCATATGGCAAAGATAGAATCTCACTTCCCCGGCACCAAGGAACAAGAAAGTGTGATCAGCAATGTTACCACCTAGCAACTTCAGTGCTGAAAGAAGCCCTGCAAGAACAACAGAAGCCGTCCCCTGCAATAGACAGAGAATAACATATTAAAGAAGCAGGGAAACAGTCTCTTAAGTAATGGTTCACGATTAGAGAGCCTCGTGCCTGTATATCATCATTGAAGACTAAATGAGTCGTGCCATACTTTGCAAGCAGCTCAAAAGCATTGTGGTTAGCAAAATCTTCAAACTGCAAAATTTGGTAAGGAAAAATGTTGATAACATCAGAAGTGAGTTCGGAACAAACTTTGGGATCGGATAAGTCAACTATCCATCTGACCTGTATCAGAACTTTCTCCCCGTAATTTTGTTTTACAGCTCTCATGAACTCATGGAGAAGTTCATAGTATTCCTGGAAGTAAGAGAAAACACCAAATTTTATTTTATTGCTAATTACATTTTACATGCCTGACCATAATGAAGGTATTCTCGATCATAAAACCTGGCCAGTTGCCCTCCTTTGTTTCAGTCCAATGTAGAATTCATCATTTAGCAATTCCTCGTTGTTCGTACCCACATCAATGGTTACTGGCAAACACTATAAAAAGAACACAGGAAATATTCCCATCAGACAGGATATCAAACCATATGATGCATCTCAATCCATCTTATTTTAAAGTTGAACAATTAAGATACTCCATAGCCATTTCACACTATTCTACTTATACACACATAAATCTTCAAGGGTATGCATTGATGCGAGCAAAATGTTAAACCTAATGAAAATCGGTCAAGTAGAGAAGTCTTAAAATGTTCTGAAAATGCTTACAGCTGAAGGACGAATTCCTCCAAGCGCAGTGTAAAGAGCCAACTTGCCAACAGGAATACCCATTCCCTGCAACATTTTCAGCATAATCATACGTATATATTTTTTGTAAACCACAAAGAAAAATTGGGACTTTTTATTCCCTTCCCTGTAAATATCCTTATACCTGACAGCCAAGATCCCCAAGTCCCAAAATTCTTTCACCATCAGTAACAACAATAACTTGAACACTCTTCCGGGGCCAGTTTTTCAGCACATCAAGAACTTTCCCCCTATAAAACCGACCACTTCCTAAAATGAGCTCATAAATTATACATATTGGCAGGATTTAAGTAAGAAAAAAGGAGAGAAATATCCATACTTCTCTTTTAAACTTATATATAGACCCTGAGGACGCTTGAAAATACTTCCATACTTCTGGCAAGCTTCCCCAACCGTTGGTGTATAAACAACCGGAAGCAATTCCTCAACATTATCGATCAAAAGCTTATAAAACAACCTTTCATTCCTTTCCTGTTAACCCCACAGTAAAAATCATCAATATTTTTGTAGATTTCAACTCCAAAATCACTGTTGTTGTTATAATAGTAGAGTATATGTCATATTTTGAGAATTGTATATAAATGGAACTCGCCATAATAATAATAAAAAATAGATCCCATTTGAGATCATATATAATACCTCAAGTTCCATCATGGCCGAATATTTTTGAAGAGGAAGTTGATATTGTCTAATGGTCTTCAGCAATTTCTTCTCCTGAAGCTGTTGAGAGATAATTGCTGGAGGAAGAAGACCACGCAGGTAGTGTGCATCTCTTTCTTTCTCAGTGAAAGCAAGCCCTTTGTTGTGCTGTGGATCCCTCAACAAAGTATATCCACTAAAACCCAATATTATTATTACTAACAACAACAACAACATCAAATATAAAAGCTGACGATCAAAATGAAAACTATTACAAAAAAACAAACCTGGCAACGGAGATCGTCCAGGGAGTAACAAGCAGGTCCTCTGTAGCACGATCCTCTCCATAAACGTCCTCAACACCACCACCGACAGTGGATTTGGGATCCATGTCGAGCACCGAAGCTCCGACTCTCATCTCCTTCAGCGTGCTCTCCATTCTCAGTTCACTTGATCTCTCTCTGCTGATCTTCGAATATTAAACTAAGCCGAACCGGAACCTACACCTGACTTTTCTTTCTTTACAAATCAAAGGGCCAAATATTTAGAAATTAAATAACAAGCTCCTGTGTAGTGGTTCTGCTCTGTTTCTGCTCGTCGTAAACACTCTTATTATTAGTAGCGGCAGCCAAACTTTTAGCCGTCTTTTTAAAAAAATTCAAGATATTTTTAGATGGTTTTAATATATTAATATTCAAAATAAATTTTAAAAATAAGATGTATTTCCAAATAATAAATAAAAAAAACAATCATTGAAGCCTTTGGAGGTGAGAACAGTAATGAAATATCCCCTTGTTATTTTCAGGTTGTTTGAAAAACCAGCAACACTTGTAATTCTTATAATAATTGCTATAAAAGTATTACTATTATTGTTATCAACACTCCAGGTTTTTTCACGTGATTCACCTCTTACAGTATAGGATATGTATATTTGATTTACGCACGCACTGACAAACTCACTCAAACTGAAGATATCTCGGTAATCAAATGGAAGAGCATCAGGTAAACCTATGAATTGGGTTTATGGGGGAGGCTTGCTCCGTTGAAAAAAAGGGAGACAGCAAAGAGGAGAAAAGGGACAGATTTGTCCGTGTTCGGCGGTGGAGGGAGGTGGTCGACAACGAAAGATACTTTCTGTCCATTTTCTTGATCCAAGAAAATGGATAAAACATTTTATTTATAATATTTTTATCTTTTATTAAACAACCACTAGTCCACCCTCTCTGTGGATATTTATAGATATTAACACTGTTCTTGCTCTCCAAACTGCCTTTTGGAAATAGTTGATGCCGTGCGTGGATCGAACTCCGATCAAGGGCGGTAACGTGGAGGAGGTGCCGCACCGGAGTCGGAGTCGGAGTCAGCTGCGGCATTTCATTCGCCGGCTTGTTTTTCTGTCCACCTTCTTCGGTCGAGGTCGCTCTGGTACATTACACTTGGTGACGGTTTAGCATTACACGTTTAAGAATGTTTTTGAAAACTTTTATTTTTTTATTTTAAATTAATTTTTTATATATTTTAAAATTATTTTTATTTTAAAATATCAAAAATATTTTTTTTAAAAATAAAATATATATATATTTTAACATATTTATAAAAAAACAAATATTTTCAAAATCATGAGACAATTATCAGCGTGGCGTCCGGGCTTAGAACTCTGGCTCTACAAGAAAGGGTGGCTGTCCACTCCTCGATGAGGGTGAAAAAAACAGCACCTGAAAATAACCTTTGAAAAGAACACTTTTTCAATTGATTTAAAAAAACTAATTGGACAAATTGTATTTAGAACATATTTGTTTTTTTTTAAAAAAGAAATTAAAATATATATATTTGCATTAATTTTTTTATCATTTTAATTTGTTAAATCAAAAATATTTTTTAAAAAACAAACAAAATATTATTTTGATATATTTTCAAGCAGAATACACTTTAAAAAAACAACCACTATAAACACTTTCAAAGTAAAAGCTAGAAAGGGATTTAAATAGACTAGGTTTAGAATTATATATTAATTAGTATTCAAACTCTATATATAATATAAATTTAATTCATGCAACTTAATTTTCTTTTCCTTTTTTTCTGATAAAAGGCTTTTTCTTGTTTTTATTTACAATTTCTCTGAATGTTTTAACTCTTGCAATTTATTTCTCCTATAATTTTATATTTGATGATGGTTCTAGAAACATGCATTTTTGTTTTTGGAATTTAAGGCATACAACCATACCTGAGAATTGAGATGAAGTTATGGTCTTGTCTTGTTTTAGATTAAATCCTAAATAACTTTAATTATTAATTAATACATGATCATATTAAAACTTTTTTTGAGTTTAAGAAAGGGTTAAGTAAAAAAAAATAGAGATTAATAATATTAAAAAAATGATAAAAATACATTAACCAAATATACAAGTAACCCAGTTACTCCAATCATACTCATTTATCCATGCTTTGACAAAATAGAGTAAAGCTTGAATTAATATCTTTTTTTATTATAAGTGAGATTTGCAAATTGCAGGTGTGGCTGCATGAAGTTTCTCTTTCTATATTTTTCAGGTATTTGTTGTTTTTCTCATTAAAATATATCTGCTTTTATGTCACTAGCTATCAAATTCTAAGAGACGCACTGTAATTTGTTTTTATAATTGAAATGTATTAAAATATTAATTTTTTAATGTTAATATATTAAAAACATATTAATTTCATATTTTTATATAAAAATTAATTTAAAAAACAGATTGAATAGCAAAAAAATGTTTTATTATGTTCGGTTCTATTTTAATGTTTGATAACATGCCTAGAAAGGATTCGGTTCTATTTTAATTTTTAATATTAAGTTGATTTTAGTTTATTTGGATGTTTTGGGATTAGCAGGTGGTTTAAGAGATTTTTATAATGTTTATGGACTGAAAAATGGATTTTTGAACAAAAACACTTACCTCCTGAACAAAATATAGATTTTTATAAAAATCTTTCTAATTTATTTTATCCTTCAACATCAAATTTTTATTGAATCTCTTTAATATTTTATTTTTCAATTTTATCTTTATTATATGATTGATTTTGAATTGATATTCATGTTTGTATCATATAATTAAATAAATAAAAATTATTGAACCCATTAAAACTCATGTTAAAGGTTTGATAATTTAACCTAGACTGACTTAAATTGATTCAATATATTATTTTCTCAATGTTTAAAAAAACAATGCTATATTGATTTTTAAATAGCTAAACTTTTTTACTAGTCATTAATATTGTTTTTGGTAGTCTTTGTTTCTTTTTTTTTTTCCTTTTTTTCTCTTTTTTATTTTTAGACTCATTAAGTTGATCGAGTTACATCAAATCAATTCTCACATGATTTAATTTAAGATTCATACAGAACAAAAACTTAAGTTAAGAGCTTTCAAAATATACTTATTGGATCAGGTTTAACGACAATATCAAAAAATAACCCAAATAAATGGGGTTAAAAATGTAATTAAGAAAAGATAGGGATATAGATACTCCAATTCTTTCTCTAGTGGTCGACTGAAGCAACTAGATAGATGGAAAAGAGGGTTTTGAATGTTTTTATTTAATTTGAGAGAGAAAAACCAAGAATTGGCCAAGTTCTACTTGGAAGTAGTTTAATTAGTGGGGAAAATATTAATTAGCAAGGGAAATAGAAAATAACATGTGAAAAATTATGGTGAGAAAGAGAAGAAAAAGGGGTTGGCTGGTGTAGGAGAAAAAAGAGTCATAATTTTTTGACTGATTAAGGATCAAAGTCCAATTTATCATCAGATTTGAAGTCTTGAAACTAGATTATGCAAACCAATTTGAATTTGATTAAGATTTCCTGTATTAACTTTTAAAGTTTTGATTAAGGTCCTTGAGTAGAATTTGAAAAAAATATAAAATTGTATAAATTTGAATTAATTAAAGTATTATGGATTATTTTGAATGCGAAATAATATTGAAATGCCAAGAAAAAATCTAATGTTAATGGAGTTATGGTGGTCGACCATTTAGGGAAGAGAATCGGAGAAGAGAAATGTATGGTTTCAATTGTAAAATTGCTTGAGGGGTGTTTTTTTATGTTTGGGAATTGGTTTTCTTGGAGGAGAGTAAAAAATGAAGATGTTATAGAATTTGTTTGAAGGATCGAGAAAAGCTTGGTGATTTTATTCCCCTGACTTCCATGAAGGATTTGAGCTTCTAAATGATAGAATTAGGGAGAGACTCTTCATAGAAATTATAGCTAAATAAAGCTGATATATTGTCAACGAAATTTACCTCGCTTAAATTAGAGTTCTACTCTAGATATGGGTAAAAAGGTTAAAAGACGTTGCTATTTATTGATCGTATCAAATTTGGTCGTTAATTTTTTTATTGCTATATATTTTGCTTTGATATTTTTTTCAATGTCATCCCTTTGAATTTGATTTTTATATTAACTTTGATACTCATTTTTTTATTGTTATTTATTTCTATCTTATCGTTTTCTTACTTGAAATTTATCTATCAAATTGAATATTTTTTTCAATTTCATCATCTGTGTTCATTTTTTTATTATTATTTTCTTTATTTTAATAATTTATAAATTTTAATTTTAATTTTAATTTTAATTTTTAATTTTTAATTTTATCATCCTTCAACTTTTTTTTATTTGTCAAATTTAGTTTCCATTCTTTTAACAAACTTGAAAAAATATTAATAAATTAGTTCTTATGCTATAGTCAAATACCAGAAAGTATTTTACAGGTCATTTATAAATAATACTAAACATGACAAAGAAAAATCTAAAATAACTTTGAAAAGAAAACTACTTTTGAAAACTAATGAATGAAGTACATTGCCGCAACCTGATGATTGACATATCACGTGAAAGTGGAGACAAATGAACGGGGGATGGAGGAGAAGAATGGACAAAAACCAAAAGGCTTTTTAACAATCCTTTCCCCCTACCCCACCAATTTGTATTTTTCTCATTTCTCAAATATATTTTCAAACAAGGATTGACATTGAAGAGACCTCACTCAAAACCGAATCTCCCAGACGTACGAGCCTCAGTTGCACAACCACACCAAACGGGTATATATTAAAAAAAATCATGTACTTTATTCTCACCAAAGATGAAGAGAAACCATGTTGTAGACACGTCCAAAATGAAAACTGCTAGTCCATTCTGAGCACGGTTGCCTATATAATAAATGAAAGAATATTAAATGCATGAGATTCCACAACATGGGTCTCTTGATTTATGACAGCAGTTCCCACAAGGCA
This sequence comes from Salix viminalis, assembly GCA_029228465.1. Classification (NCBI taxonomy): domain Eukaryota; kingdom Viridiplantae; phylum Streptophyta; class Magnoliopsida; order Malpighiales; family Salicaceae; genus Salix; species Salix viminalis. Next base: position 4,166,643 of record CM055443.1, read on the forward strand.
CATTGTATTGACAACGGAGACAATGGTTTATCTAAATCGTGGCTTCATCTAAACTACTAAATATGCTTTTCTAACCTATACCCTGTTCTCCAAGATCAATAATTACCTAAAATGCGCGAGCAGATGGCGATGCAGCGAGCTTGGCACCGTTGCTCGATATTTACCGGCCATTCTTTTCTTGTAAATATTACAAAGCGCCGGTTCAGATGGACACACACCTTTGCCGAAATGAAAACGCGGGTATATTAGACAACTTCACGGCTTTGAACTTTGATCTGGAACGGCTAATACCCAATTATGGTAAAGTATGGTTAGCGAGACCCATAGATTCAGCAACTTCTCTAGCAGAAAAAATATCTGCTTGTTCCTGCATATTGGGAATTCAAATTTTACTGAATAGAAACCGATGCACTGCGCGTCCAAAGCACATCCAGTTTACAACTAGAAACAAGTTTCTTGCATTGAATGTCTCAATAACAAAAAGATGACATGACCAAGTATCCATACCTGAAGGCGATGCAATAAATACATCAAGAAAAGATGGACAAATACCTGCAAATGATTTTCATGGTCATCAAAAAACTTAGATGCTTCTACATAACAAGTATCTTTATTTAAATATTTTAAGCATAGAATAACTCTTCTTACCAAATAGAAAAGTAAGATAAGTCTAGCAGTTGGATACCGCCATAAAAATCGAGTGGCTCTGGCAGCCCCTGAATCCAACATTTTTGCTGCCTTTTGCAACTGCATGACAGGTTGAAGCATGCAATCAAACAAAGAGTGGTATTGAAAACAGGTTACAACAGGTGAAAAATCTACCTGTATACTTGCCCCAACCATGTGACGGTGATACAGGGGAAGTGGCCTGCAATTATTACTTTGTAAGAGAAAAGAGCTTTGTAAAGCAACAGAGCAACAAAAAAAAATAGCACATATATCCAGCGTAGGACAAATGAGTGTTGATATTTTGTCTTCCAAGCTAAATCGACCAATTGTTTACAGGCATTCCAATCAGAAGTACAACACATGAACTTCATAAACCTTTTCTTTTCTTTATTTAGAGAAGCAAACTGCTATCAAAACCCCTATATTCTTAAAAACTGGGCCAAAAGCTACTTTGCCTTTAAACAGAGTATGGTCAAACAGAACCTTCAATGCAAGACCATCAACCAAGGAGTTCACTTTGGTCAGCTTGCGAATTATATGGTGAGATAGTTCTGAAACTGATAGAAAGATGAGATCAGCAGGGCCTGGACAGGAGTGCATTTGAAAGTTCGTAAAGGCTACTTTCTATATCTATTCATTTAATCTGATAAAACCCTTTAGCTTGCTCATATTTGATCTACTATACTGGACTCCACAAAATAAAGCACTGGCATCATTGAGTAAACTTTTGACTAGCATCCAACAAATGACCAAATATTGTTATTTAACATATACATTTTTTGTTCTTTTTTTTTTCCCCGAGGACATAGTTTCGATATTAAATCATCAATAATGTGCATCAACTATATTTGTCCATTTAGACTTTTAACCATTCTTCTCAATATCTAACTGAGCTGCAGTAATTCTATTGCTATGGCATAAAAAAGATTCAGTGCAGTATTTAGATGATCATTTGTCAAACATAACTGAGCTCCTATATTCATAAAATGGAGCTTGGTTACCAAAGAAAAGCTTAGGTAAATTCTTTGTTCATAAAAAGTGGGTAATGTGACATTTCTAAATGTGCCCGACTAAATGCCAAAAGGATTAGGAGAAGCATGCAAAAATGTCTATTCAATATAAAAACAAATAGCATACTCTAGTCCCTTCATTTCAGAGTCTTCTTCCCAAGATGACGACGTGCGGCGAGAAACTCTACTTCTTTCAGCCTCAACCTGTTCAAAGCGCAAAACAAAGATGGAGCTGTCAGCTACATAAAAAAAAAAAGTGAGTTAAGAGTGAATGATTGCTATTGATCAGCCGGAAGTAAGTAAATAATGACACACCTGTGCTTCTTGAAGACGTTTTACTTCCTTCTCCAACTGAAACTCTGCAGCTGCTTTTTCACTAGCCATGGCCTCTAGCTGAGTTTGCTTGTAGTACTGAATCAAAAACAGATAGACATAGAAAGCCACAACATAAATCTAAAATAGTAGTAAACTCAAGTAAGAGGATATATTATGTGGCTTCTGCATTACCAATAAGTCAGTTAGCTCACGGTAGCGCTTCTCTAGCTCCACATGTTCCTGTGAAAGCCGCTATATAAGGTGATGCTTGAGTAATTGAAAAGTTATCATACCATGCATTCTTTAACAAAATGCACACACAAAATCAACTTGGTTTTCCAAGACAGATGATGCAAACCAATTCAAGGCATGGGATAATCTTGTGTCATAATAAATTACTCATCTGTCACATGAGGGTAAGTGAAAAACTTGACACCATATCAGCAGTAAAATCTTCTTCAGATAAAGAACCATTTCCACTTCATAAAAATCCTTCTGATCATTAGCATAGGATACCTGACGTGAATAGTGCTCAGCATCCCTCTTCATGGCTGCCATTTCAACTCTCATTTTCTGCACTTCAGTCTGCAGTAAAACAAATGGTTAGATCATAGCAAACACTGCTTAAATTATCATGCAAGTTTTCAACATAGTATTTTTTACAATAACAAGACAAACTTCTTCATCAAAACCTCGAGATCGGTATATAAACTTGATGGAAATTTTGTATTAAACTGGACTACAATAGCAACATTCACAGCAAAAATCAAACAAATCTTGCCTCTGTATAAGAAAGCTTGCTCTCAGCATCTCTCTGACCTTGGCGTGCACGTTCCACTTCTTCCTGCCATGCCTGCATCTTAACAGTTGAAAATTCAGTCATCAAATAGACCTGGTACACTAACAATCACTGCTGTGCTATAATTTGTTCGATTCAAGTAAGCAGAAGTATAAGAAATGCTTTATTTTTAGAACAGAACTCCTACAGGTACAGTCTCTAACCACAGAAGTTTATAGTGCATAAAAATTATGCATTCAAGGGTCAGTAGCTATTGGTAGATTCTGGTTAAATGGAACTAACAACAACTGATCATATAAAATCTCTCCAACCTTTCACTATTCCAGCATAAATAAGAGAATTATCTGCAGCAATAAAAGTAAGAACCCTCATGAAAAAATGATGTTATTGTCAGATATAAAGAACAAAGAAATCATGATGTTATTAGCTAGCATTTCATGCAAAGTAGCACTGCAAACAGCATAAAAAAGAAATTGAAAAAAAGAGGATATAACTTGACATGAGGGATGTTCATAACTGAAATTCAAAATTCTATAAAACTTCATGATAGTTAAATAGTTTAAACCTATAATAAGAATAACAAAAACTACATCTTTCTTGCAGAGCATAGCACATTATTGTGAATGATTAAATGATAGCTAAATTGTTCAACAGATTATTATTTTACGTATTCATTTTTTTTTATTAAAATAGTTTACCTATTATCCAAAACAAAAATTCATTACAAACATGCCTACCATGCAATGCATAAAGCATCCCTCAAACAAATGAGTTAAAAAATGAGATGTACAGCCTTGCGATGGTACCTGAATCATTTGATTTGCCTCTTCTGGGGACTTCTTTTGTCCACGGCGAGCACGAGCTTCCATATCTTGCAGCTCTTGATTAAGAGATGCACATTCAACCTGAAGTACTAAGTATTAGTGACTTGAACTGCATTTTGAGCGTAAACAGAAAAAAAATAATAGAATTCACCAAAAAGAAAGTTAACATTGTTTTGAGCACCTCAAGTAGTGCCACCTTTTGCTCAAGTTCTGCTGCCTTCATTGTCCTCTCATCTGCAATTCTCTAAAAGGGAAGAAATAATGACATTCAATCAAAATAATTGATATTAACATGAAAAAATAGGTCCCCACTAGTTTCATCACAACAACATTTAAAACACTGAGATCTTGAATTTCTAGGTTAGGCATACTCATACTTATGGTGTTCATTATTTTATTTTTTTACTGAGCAAAAGAAACCATTTATTATCATCACAGACATCTTGAACCAACAATGGAAAATGAAGGGCTAAAATCCATGAACATTGTACTAGATTCAACTGCAATATACCACCAGCATGTCTTGAATGAAATGAGTTCTATGTTATGTAATAATTTTAAAGAGCAGATTACTTTTTTAGTAAATAGCATGAAGGGCATACCCTTACATTACCTGCATCTTAGCAAGGACAGTGGATGACTCAACTGCTCTGTGTTCCAATTCCCCTTCCCTCTCCATAGCTGCCTGTTTTACCAAATGGAGGTTATCAAGGTGCAAGCAACAGAGAGGAGACATGACTGTTTAAATGGTAGAATTAGTCACAGGACAAACCATTTTTGTAGCATTATGTGCTGTATGTTCTTCTTCCACCCTCCGTTCAGCTGAAGCCAGCTCCTCTCGAAGAGCCTAATAAAGCAGTATACCAATAATCTAGAATGTCATGATAAAATAACACTGCAAGGATACAGTAAGAACAAGAAATAACAAATGACAGAAACAAGGATAGCTAATCGGTTTACCTGCATCATCCTTGTCTCTGTTAGTTCCCTGTTTCTCATAATAGACTCCATGTTTGCCTGTAACATTATTGTAACTCATGTAAATAAATGTGTGTGAAACAATAGTTCATGCACAACTATTATATTAGTAGCAAGTTGCACCATGTAGGGAAAGGGCATATGTCGTCTTGGTAAAAGGTATTCTTTGGTCATTAGGAATTAGAAATCTAAAAAGAAAATGATGAGTAGTGGTTGTTGTTGCTGTTGCAGTTTTGTTACCATTGAAGGGGGGTGGTGAATTATAGAGGCTGTGGATGCAAATGAGAGAGGTGTTCTCAGGTTGGATATGATCAGGTTCCTGTACTTTGAAATAAGCCACCCCTTACCAATCACAAAACAGTAGGGTGGGGCTGGGTCAAGTTCATTTAAAGTTGAAAGGTTTGAAAAAAAGATAACAAGCCAAAAATTCAAAAAATGAGAAGAATTATAAAACATTGTTGCTCTTGTTAAACAAAGGTTCAATTATCTGAGAATGTTTTAATATTAAATTCACTAACTGAATAATGCCACCACCTCCTAAACACATGAGTAGACTGTCTCAGGTAAGCAGAGGCACATAGGCCAAGTTAATGAACAATCACATAATCTTATCAATATTACAGCTACTACATAATATAGAGAACCAAGCGATATGGGAAACAACTACAAGATATAGCCATCATGCATATCCTGAATGTCAAGCAACAGAGCTTCATATAGCCACCAAAGTTCCAACCAAAAAAAAAAAGAATGTTAGGAATAACAAAACTTAACCAATCTTCATATAGTATATAGATAATTTACTCAATTTCCTTTGAATTCTCCTTAATATTGCAAGTCATTCAATTCATCCAGAAACTTCATTCCCTTTAATAAAGATTAAATCCTACAACTTCCATTTGTTTCAAATCACAACTTAATTCAGTGCACTTCCAGGGAAGAAATTTAAATATCCTGCATCAACCTACCAAAGTAATTAAAGTTCCATAATCAGAACATGCTTACAAGTAATTTGGTTTCTACCAACAAAAGCACATCATCATATAACTTTCACAAACTAGATAGATAAAGAAACATTTTGTGCATTTTCTTTTCCTGTTTAGACTACAACTTAAAATTACACTGCAAAAAGCTCTGACAGGATATTATTAATCAAGACCCCAATGATAACAAGGTTTTAGAAAAACAATCAAGATGGAATGCACAATGAGAAACAGATACGATTTATGTTCCTACAATCTCAATTAGTTTACTTTCCCAACCCATGCCCAATCCCACGGTTCCTTCAGGCTTCAAATCACTTACATTTAGTTATGAATCTATGCTTGAATAAAAGCCATCATATGCTCAGTGCAGCATGGGATAGCTCTGATACTTGCAGCAAGATATGAAAAATTCTTCCTTGGATGGGTATATTTTAAAAGAGTGCATGCCATTCAAATATTGGAGACAAATGAAAGAATCAAGAAGACATATGAGACTTGAAAAAATCTATTTGATCAAAGGAATCAGAATTCAGATATTAGGAAGAAGAGGGTTGGTAGTTTTGGTGGAGAAAGTCACTTAAGCAGATTGAGCATTTCTATGCATGTGCACATTATCTGAAATGTCAAGTGTACTTGACCTGCATCGAAGCCAGATTTCCTTCAGATAAAGCAAGCTGTTTCTTGCTTGTCTCCATAGAACTGACAAGTGCCTCAATTTCAGAGTTCTTCACTGCCAAAGCGTCAGCCATATTTGACTCTATTCTAGCTACTTCGTTTTTAGATATTGACAAGTCCTTCTGTAGCTGCTTTATGTGACCCTCATATGATTTGGTCAGCTCTCTCTGTCAAGGCAGCATCTTAAATGTAAACAAACCTCTTTTGATAGCATATCATATACATTTAAGTGTACCTATCAAACTTCAGTAAATAAAATTGGAATGCCATGTCACCTCAGCAGTGAGAAGTTCTTCCAGCTGTGCATTTTCAGATTTATATTCTTGAAGGCGGCTTTGAAGTCCAGCACAAGCCTGAGTTTTTATAAAGAAAGGTTACAAAGCATCCATATTGGAAATGATCAATAGGAAACTACATAGGTGGAAGAATGGCAGTTTTCCTGCTTGTACACATGATATACAGTAAACCAGCTCCTGCTATTCTTCTGAATAAGATTCAATAAAGAATCTTATTGAAGGAAAGTGCATGATCTACTAGAACACCTTGCAATTGTTTTATGGATAGTAGCTGTTCCATGGAAAAATGCTGCAGGTTGCAACCAATACTAGATAATGGATTTGACCACTGAATCCTATCCGAATTCTACTTTGGTAATGATGAAGAAGGGAAACCATAGCTGAAGCTTACCCGAGCTAACCTCGCTTCTTTTGACTGGCCAGAGGAAACTGCAGTCTTCAGCAGTCCTTGAGCCTGTAGACCAATGAAAGGGACTAATCAGTAAAACTTCAGATGGCAGGCACATGAGAAAAAACAAAACTCCAAAGGTAAACAATTGACCTCATCAAGTTGGTCCTGCACTGTCATAGGAGAAGTGTCGGCTTTGTTTTCCAGTTGTGTCTTTTTATTGGCAAGAGGTTCAACTTCAAGGTCAGCATCTTTCAATGAGCTTTCCTTACATACAGGAGAGCTGGTAGGTGTTGATTGAGATTTCTCATGATCAGTCTTTACGGGCACATCAGCCTCCCCTGACTTGATATTTTGACCATCATCACTAGGATGGTCTTCCTTGACAGTCTGTGTCTCTTTCACAGGTAATGGTGCACGATGCTCTACAGGAACATCTGAATCCCTTTCATTGAGAAGCTCGCCATTTGAAGTTGATGTTGCAGAGTCCACACCAGCGACAGTAACATCCATTCCAGCATCCTGTAGGTTCTCAGTGCTTGTTTGGGCTATGGGCTTGCTAGAAAGGGTCTCTTCAGTTTCCACAGAAAGTGTAGTCTCATCATTACCAGATGCAATGTCTAGTTGTGGCATTTGTATACAAGTTATCTCCTGTGAAGCATTACTTTCCTGGGGAGATTCCTTGTTTGACAGCTTCTTTCTACCCTGCAAACAGCTGACATGTATGTTAAATCATCTGACAACACTGTCTTCCATGAAAATATTCCATTCAAAATAACTATCCAAGTACTATATTGAGTGTACACTGAAAATACCTTCATCCTTGACTTTGTCTTCTTCGGCTTGGATCCTTGCCCATTAGAAGCTTAAAATTTCGACAACAAAAAAAGGTACAGACATCATAAAAAAATTAGATTAACATACCTACATTTATAACAACACGATATCATTTCCAAAGACTAATGCCTAGCATATCAGTACTGTAAGTTGGATTTCTAATTCCTAGGTTTGCTCTCTGCCTTAGAATCCAAGATGGTGAGAACAATTTTATAAAGCTTTGCTACAATTGATTTTAAAAGGAAATCTCATATTTACCTTCCATTTTTGCTCATTGTGAAGAACATTCTGCTCAAATGCCAAGTTGACATGGCCAGATATTTATATAAGTTTTGGATAAAGGAAGAAATTTTATTGAGAAAGAACAAGGAGCACAAGAAATGTTTGATGATGCATTCAGCAAATCGACCCGAAATTAACTGTAACAATTGTACATGGAATATCAGCTTTGGAAAGCCCTTTGGGGTGCTCAAGATACCAAACACAAAAAAGAAGCCAGGAAAATCACTACATGCAAAAAGTAAATGATAAGATAATAGTTACGTTAAAATTTTAAGTCCCTAACCCTTAAACACGGGGTCACTAATAATATCTGCATGAGTTTGTGAAAAAACTAACTAATAATATTTGCAAAATGATTCTGTATATCTAAAGAAAACACATCATAAATGCACTAGGAGAATATATTGCAAGAAAGAAGCTTCTCATTTTTATCAATAGAACTAAAACAAAAGCATCTATCTTCCAACTAAATTGCCTCAAATTCCAGCTAACCACATCAGAACTAAGAACGTGAAAGATGCAAAAAGAATACAAGATCTGTACCTAATGGTTGAAGATCAGAAGACTCATCCGTCAATTCAGTAGCGACCAGTTTTGCTTTTCGATCCATATTTTCGAACAAATCTAACCACAACAGTAACCAGCTTAAAACATCTCTCAAATCAAAGTATAGCACAAATACAGCATAAGCAGCGGAGGTATTTTAGTACAAGCGCAAGAAACCAATATATTTATTTATTTTTCAAAACAAATCCCAAAACGCTCAACATCCTAAATTACCTGGAGTTTCTATCACAAAAGGTCTTTAAAATTGAAAATTTAACTGAAATTAACCTTAATGTAAATGTGGTGGCTAAAATCATGAGATTTCTAGGGTCTATTGCCCTATCAACAGGGAAAAAAAGAAAGAGGATGCACTTGTATTTGTTTCAATAATCAACAAACGAACCTCATTATTGAAATATCAAAAAGAATGAGAGAGATCCATACCTTCTGCGACTTTGAGCCACGACGCCATTTTTTCAGAATCTCCGATCAGTTAAATCAAACCTCTGAGTTCTCTGATTCTAGGCACAAATGAGCGTTAACGTAAGGATTAGGCTGATCGCTGAAAGATCGAGTGCCAGGAGAAAATGTGTATGTCAAGTCAGTTAGTTAGTTAAAGCCTGTCTCATCGTCTGTTCAGTGTGCCACCTCGCCTGTAGGTTGCACCGTTGAAGTAGAATGGAAGAAAATGAGGTATGTGTTTGGTATGGTTGGGTCTCTGGGAATATAAAAGTTTCCCAGATCAGATGGGTGGCTGGACTATTTTAGTATTTTTGGGCTGGGTGCTGGTAGTCCATCGGTTATTTGGGCCGGGGCCCAATTGATTTGCATGGTTGTTTGGATTGGAGACCCAGTCCAGCATGGTCCATCTATGATGATGATCCAAAGGAAATTGGGTTAAAAAGAAGTATACATTATTAGTCCGCGCGTAGTAATAATAATAAAAAAAAACAATAGGTGCAATAATTATTTTTGCAATGGTAATGTGTTTTATTAAAAAATAAATAGATTTTAATTATAAATTAGATAATATTGAGATTAAAAACACTTGATCTACATGGGTTAAATTAGGTCAATCTTTGAAACTTGAGAGGGTAATCTTAAAAAAAAAATAAAGAGTTCAATTTTAAATTAACTAAATGTTGAAGGATGAAATCAACAAAAAAACAATATTTAGTTAAAAAAAACAAAGCGAACTCAAGGTAAACCAAGCAAACTCATGTAGAAAGTCATGCACGTCATCGAATCCAATAATTGTTTTATCCATGAGACTATTTTTCATTTAATTAGACACCAATAAGGCATATGATAAAAAAATTATACAAAACATATTTTTGAAAAGTAAGAAAAAAAATATGATAGGTTTAACTTAAATACAAAAAGGTGAAAATGCATTTTTTTAGGTTTGAGTTAAAAAAAATCATCGATAATAATAGATTGGGAAATTTTATTTTATTTCTTAAGAAAAAAACAAGGGATAAAAAAATAGAATTCTAGACATCGTGAGTTAACATTTTAAATTTGTGACTCAACTAATGAACTCAATTAAGTTCAATAATTAATTTTATTATTTTTTTAAGCCAAATATAAAATAGCATAAAAAAGTCATATGAGCCCGGGCATTAAAGAATGCAACCCAAACACGGGGGCCTTCCAAGCTTGGCCCACTTTTTTTTCCTTATAGAGGGAAATGATTTTAAAATATATATATGTTGTTTGTGAAGCAACATGTTTTTTGTTTTTAAAAATTTGATGACCAGGGTCACTAAAAAACACAATCTTTAGTTTTATTTAACTTAAAAATGATTTTCCAACCCATTTTAACTCAACACGCCTAGAAAAAAAAAACCTAAATAACTTTATAAATCTATGTATGGCCACCAGAAGCCTAAAAAACATCTCAAAAAATGAAACAAACTTTAACCCAAAGTCATTCTCATGGTTATATTTTCTTCCCTGGGCAAGGAGAGAAAAAACTTAGGTGAAACTTTTCTTATTAAATGCAACCCACTAGCACCAAATCATCTATTTAGGTGGTCAAAATCATCGCAACAACATCTTTCTTTCTCCACACTAGAATCTAGCAATCTCTCTCTTCTCTAACCAAAAAAATAAGAAAATAAAGGAACTTAGCTTTGATACCAAAAATGATTTTTATAAAGTTAAAAGGACCAATTTCCTTATAGCTAAAAAATAAAGGACTAAAAAGAACTTTTAATAAAAAATTAAAACCTATTTTTTCACTTCAGTCCATTCTCTTTCAATTCAACCATTTCTTTGAAAAAATGCAATTGAGTGTTAATAAACGCTCAAAATATCCTAGTCATGCAACAAAACAAATTGAGGATCAAATTGAAATTTAAAAAAAAAACCACTATTAAAATTCACAATGAATTGTAAGATAATTAGAATACAAATGTTGAATTTAACCTCCATGTTTTAGTTTTTGTGTTTGGGCTATTTTCTTTAATACTCAAGCTAGAAACTGTTTTTTTTTTAATATTTTATATTTGGCTTATAAGAACTGATAAAACAAATCACTAAACTCAGTAGATTTTATTAGTTGAGTCTTAGGTTTAACAAGTTGATCTACATGTCTAAATTGTTATTCATTTAGTTTATTGTTTTTTTTGTCCCTCAATTAAAAAAAATAAAATTTCACAATTGTTATCAATGATTTTTTTATTTAACTCAAACCTGCAAGAATCATTTTCACCATTTTTTTTATTTAAGTTGAACCTATCATAATTTTTTTACTTTAAAAGAATATGTATAATACAAAACAATTATCATGCACCTTATTTTTGTGCAATTAAATGAAAAATAATCTTTTGAATAAAAACACTTATTATATCCAATGACATGCATGGCTTTCTCCATGAGTTTGCGTAGTTAACTAGGAGTTCACTTTGTGTCTCATAATTCAATGTTTTTTTGTTTTGTTTTTCAACATCAAGTTAATTTGAAATTAAGCTTTTTATTTTATTTTTTCAAAATTATACTCACAAGTTTCGCACGTTAGCCCAATTTAACCCAAGTGGATCAAATGTTTTTCTATCTCAATATCATTCTTTCATGGTTGAAATCTATTTTTTTAAGAAGAAACATTATCAATGCATAAATATTTTTATTATGACCCACGATGTAGCGCGGGATAACATACTAGTACAAAAATCTAAATTGTGTGGCCAAAACATTATGAACTATTGACCTTTTCATATTTCATTGTGAATTCACTATTTATAATATTTTTCGTCTTGGTCCTTAAACTGTTGTGTTTTCGTGATTGTTTTTTTTTATGGCCAAATTAAAGGACAATTGAAAAAAAAATTGTTGACTATGGAAAAAATTGAAAGACAAGGGGCCGAAATGAAAAGGGAACCACAAACGATGATGGTTCCAAAGTTATCACAAAAGGTTACTTTAGGGTCTATTTGGTATTGCGGTTGCTATTGTGGTTGAGGTTAAAAAAAACAAATTCATAGAAAACACTTTTAGTTAAGATTCATAACTAAAATTGAAGTGTTTGGTTAAAACTGTGATTGAGTATGAGATTTAATGAAAAGCAGTTTCGTGTATTTGGTTACCATGTTTTTTATATTGTTGTCAACTTGTGAAATTACTTTAAACAACATATACATATACATATACATATACATATACATATACATATACATATACATATACATGAGATGAAGATGGCAGAGAGGAACTATGACCACCTTCTAATTGGATGGGGGTGGGAAAAGCGTTATTCTACTAGCTATAATTCATTTATATGTGAAATGATGGGTTTCTTGTAATCCCAGTTTTAGTAATACTTGCACCCTTGATGTCAGTGACTGCTTTTATCCAGCCAATTATTAGAAGCAACTTTTTTCTGCTTTTTCAAAACCATGGTTTGCAGGTAAGAAAATATGGGTCTCATATAAACTAAAATTGAGGTTAAAAGATAATTAAACATTAAATATAATTGATTTTTTTCATTCTCAACCACAACCACAATACAAAACACTCACTTAGTCCTCAAACTTCACAAACTATAAATATATGTTACCTTAATAGTTTTGCAATTCAATTTTGGTACAAAAAATTATTTATTTTAGCCCTTATTTACAAGAGAAGACGCTGGATTTCAGTGATAAAAAAACAAAATCAATTTTGACTTCAATTGTGGCCACCAAAATAATTGATCTTAATGTAAAAGGGTTCCATTTGATAAGGGGAGTTCCAATTGGGTGTTTTTTCAGCTTGAAATTGCCTAAACCATATTCATGCGCAAGACATTTTTTTAGTTTTATATTTTTATGTAAAATGTAGTTTTTTGTTTTGTTTTTTAAGGTCATTTATAGGTTTGGTAGGGTGTTTAAACTATTTTCTAGATATTTTGGGTAAGAAATAAGTTGACATGAGATTTTATGTTAAAAAATAAGTATAGACATTATTTTTTTAGCCTCCAAGATGGCTGAAATCTTAAGAAAAACAAATCATGTGTCGTCAATTGACTGTGAAATCATTCGTGAATAAATTGTGTTAAATACATGCCTTAGGCTAGTAATAAATACCTGTTAAAAAAAGGGACACGACCTATTAATAGAGGGAAAAAATATCTACTTACGATTTCTAGGCTTGCACTTAACCCCTGCACCGATTATATAACACAAGAGGGCATAAACTTTTAATTGATATACATGAAGAATTTCATTTCAAGGGAGTATAGGGGAAAATGACATAATATAGATGATTATGATGTATTAATATCAAAAATTATTTTAAAAAATATATATAATTTTGATGTATTTCTGAATGAAAAATCACTTTAAAAAACAACGTTAATCACACTCCTAAATAGTCACATATAAATAGAATCTAACCGTGAAAAAGCATTGTAGCGATCCGCATCGTTTTGGAAGAATAACTACAATGCTTTTCCCACATGATTTATCTCTTTAAGTTAATATATACAAATGATATAAGTTAGTTTTGATTCGATTTTATGAAAACATACATGCGACCTTGTTCCAGCTTAGACCTGTATATGAGTGATGGTTTCTTCCCTTTTGCTGTGAAGATTAGCAAGCCATCAAAGCCAATGTATTTCGAAAGAAGAAGAAGAAAGAAAACAGTGCGGCTCCACTCCACAGCTACGACGTCGCTTTTCTGGGAGAGATAGATATGAGCAAGAGCCACTAAAATAGTTCGAAAAATACTCTGCTATCATTGAAAGCACGTTAACTGGGGACAAACCGGAAAGCTTCTCAGATAGGATTTCAGGTAAAGTAAAGGGCTAGATTTTGTTCCTGGATCTTCTCTCTTTTTCTCATTTTCGTCTTTGAACTTGGTTGTTAAAGCATGATATATAATAATAATTAATAAATAAATAAAAGGTGCCAGTTAATTAAAGGAAGATACCCTACAAACATAAATTATAGAATTCCTTTAACCAGGAGCAGCAGATAATGCTCATGGCTGAATATATATTGTGATGACAATTAGATGAGGCACAGGCACACGGCATTGGTCACAATCCAGCTGAATTTACTATGCTTATTATGAAGGACATCTGTCCCCATATTTCTTTTAAATGTTGGCATTTTTTGGCATTGTAGTCGTAGAATTTACTATATATGCCTGTTATAATAATTTGATGTTATTTTTTAAAGAAAATGTTCTATAAAAAAAAACACTTGAAAACAAAGCAATTTCACTTCTAAATACACCCATAAGTTATTTAATTTTGTTGTGAGGTTATACATTTTGGAGTATTTGATTTTTTTGGGGGAGCTAATAACAAATAAATGGTATTAGTTTATATGAGAAAAGTTTGACTTGAAAAAAATAAAGATTATTAGTTGGGTTATAGATTACTTGCCATTAATTAATTGAATTTATTTAGTTGATATTCTTACACATAACTATATTTTTGTGAGAAAATAATAATTGGTTATTAGACCATGACTTAATTTTTAATTATCAAAGTTAAAATTTGAATTTATTGTTACCTTATTAATAAATGTTCTTGTCATTATATATATATATATATAGGTAAGTTCTAATGTGTGATGTACATGCTTTTTTTTAAAAAAAAATTGATCTTTTCTTTTAATAGATTTTTGAACTAGTTTGCATGATTTTCAGTCATTAGCCTCCCTTTTATGGACCTCCACAAGATTTTCTTTCCTTCCACCTCCACCTGCAGCTGGAGCTTATAGTTGATAGGCATATACATTTGTAATTGATTTTCACATTATATAAAATGTGTTCTTCAATTTGATTTATTTTTATAGACATTTGTGTTTTTTACCTTAAATAAAATCCACACTACAATTTAAAGTAGTTGTCTGATGTTGTTTGGTTCCATTGCGAAATTGTTTTAAGACAACAATTTGTTTAAATATTGACAAAAATTTTGTTTGTAAATGATCAACTTTTCTCATTGAAGAACTACAACGAGTTATTAACTATTTTGATCCACCTCGATGAAATCATTGATAAAATATATATCGTCGGTGTTTTATCAGACGAAACTATTAGTAAAATAGATATATATATTAACGACAAAAGTATTTAAATCTCACATCAAAGTTAATCTCTCTACATAAGAAATTTTTCACCAAAAAAAAATATAAATCTCTAGATTAAAAAAATCCAAAAAACAATAAACTATAATAAGAGATTTTTATTCAAATCGCAAAAACAGTATATCTTGAATAATTCAAGATGGCAGTAAACGTAATAATTAGGTGAACAGCGACCTGGCTAGATTCAATACAAGCTGGAATCCAGTGAAGAGAAAAATTGATAGCATCTTGCTAGCTAAATATTATTTCCATTTATTTGTGAGGAAAAAAAAAAAAATAAAAATGAAAAAAAGTTTGTGCTCACTTGTGCATGGAAGCCGACCCTCAACTGCATAAATAAAACAGAGCCACTAGATTTCACGCTGTCCAACCCTCTAAATGAATCGAAAGCTAACCCTCTAAATGAATCGAAAGCACCAACTCACCAACCGCGAAAGTAAATACATGCAGCTACGGGGAAGAAAATATGCGCTTTTCATGAAAAGAAGGAAAATTAATTATGGACTTTCTTTTTCTTTATTTTCTCGTTTACTATATGAACTAGGGTAGTATTATGCGGTAAAAAATAGTTAAAAAAACAATAAATTTGTCAGATTAAAATGTAGTTTATAATAAAATTATGAGTTTGAAAAATTAAGTTCTTCTAGATTAATTTAAAGTATTATTCTTTTAAAATTGCATTTTTGAAAGCCAAACTAATTTCTTAATTAATAGTTGTTCGGATACATCAAATTGATTCGGTTATGTGAGATTAATTTTTATGATGGTTAAAACTTTAAACTTTGGATCAAGAGATTTCAAGTTATTTTTTAATTTCATCTTCCAATTTTTATTTTTATTTTGGTTGACTTTTTATTTTATTTTATCATTCGATACTTTAATTAATTCTAAATTTATCTTCATAATTTATTTTAGTTTATTTTATATGAGATCATCATTGTTTCAAACAAATGTTCTAGTAGTTGATTGATGCTTAATTTTTGCAGGTGGCAATTTTTTTGTATCATATTACCAAGTGAAAAATAGTTTTTTTTTTTGTAAAAAAAAAGGAGTTAAATTCAATGGAATTCATGATCCAGGTTGCGAGTCTTCTGGATTAAGTCACGATGTCATGGTCAATTTTATATGTTGCCAGAATCAATATTTTTTAAAAATATTATCTTGATTTTTAAAAAAGAAAACACTATTTAAATATTGTATAAGTTGTTTTTAGACCCATCAATTTAACTAAGTCATGTTAAAACAATTTTTTACTCGAGTTAATTTTAAATACAAGTTGATTAACAAGTCAAATCAAAATTTATAAAATTGAGTAACCAAATCAAGTTTAGCAATGATATCAAATAATATTTTTTTCACATTCAATCTATCCGATCTGTGGAGTAGTGCATCTAGTAAATTAACTAGTTTTGGTATTCCATTGATAATTAAGATTATTTGAGACAATATGGAAGAAACAAAGTAGATAAACAGAAGCAGAGTAATTCATAGAAGAAAAGGACTCAAGAAAAAAACAATACAACTAAGATGAGAACCAAAATTTTGATAATTATTGCTGGAAAATATTTTTTTCATCTCGAGTACAAGAGTCTCAACCCTTCATCCAATCCCATCTCGAGTAAATCCCAGATGCTATTAATTAATTTGTCACACAAGAAAATCAATGTACAGATCACATGTGAAGATGATGATGCATGGAGCATGATCGTGAGATTCTCTTATGATGCGACCTTAACAAGAAATCAAGAAAGAGCTAGCCATGAAAACACTGTCAATCACAAGAACATATAATAATGTTATCTTCCCCACATGCCATAGCTCGGCGATTCAAGGGCAGCAGCAGCAGTTTTCTGCAACCTCAAGTCCTTGTAGAACTTCTTGATGAATTCCTCAGCTGCCTTGTCCACCTGACCGTCTCCTTCATCTTTCAGTGGGAAAGGCGAGTCGGTTATTCTCAGCTGCCTCACCATGGGACTCTTTCCGAATCCCGGCAGAGACAATGGCGATGCTTCAACGGCGCCGCTGGCCACCTGATCGGGATTGTTTAGCATTTCAAGCATCTTCTGCACGGCGGCAACCGTGGTGACATCGTTATACTTGTAAGACTTGGCAAAGAGGTTGAGCTGGTGCTTGCGTTTGTGGGTGTAAAAAGGGTTGAAATTTGCAGGGCTGTTGCTGCAGCTAAACTCGTATTCTCGTGGGGATATGAAGGAGAGTGCGTCGCCGGAGCGGCAGCTGAAAGAAGAGTGGTGGTGGTGGCTGTGAAACATGAGGTTGTAGATGGCTTTTTCTGCTAGTTTATTACCTCGTTTTAGCATCAAATGGAGATCCACCATTATTCTGCTCTTTGATATGCTTTTTCTCATCATGTAGAATATTACTCGTACTATGTGCCATAATTTCTTGCCCACTTCTGGCGTGCTTGCCGGCTCCATCTCCATGTGCATGCAGAGTGATGAGTTTTTTCTTTAATTTCCTCTCTTTTTTTCCCTTTAATTTCCTTAGGTGGAATGTTTTCAGTAGTTCTAGAGAGAGAGAGAGAGAGAGAGAGATGATTAGAGAGAAGAATGGATTTTGGTTTGTGTGAGAGGAAAGGGACGAGATGTATATAAAGGGCTAGAAATTACTATTTAATTAAGATTAAAATTAATCGTGGAGCAAAATAACATGCAACTAGTCCACTCACTCCACCACCATGCAATAAAGCGAAATGTTGGGGCAAAAAGCAATTAAAAGTTGTCCTTCAAAGTTTAAGACAAGAGGGAGTCTGTTTAATAAATGTGTTCATGATCCACGCGCGGCAAAGACATCTGGCAAGGAAGGATAATCACCAATCTCTTCAATGTCCCCTGCTCATAAATTGTGGTCCAAAATTATATTTACTCTGATTTATCTGTTTCTCGGATGTTTGCTAGAAGGTCCCTCTTACAGAGCCAAATCACACGAGCTGGTCTCAATTATTTTACACTTCTTTTTTTATTGAGAAAACCTGAAAAACATATTTTATAAATCCAGGTGAGCGAGTAAAATTTTAATTGTCTTAAATTCTTATAAGAGGTATACTCTTAACTTGAACTCGAGATCTACTATATATATCATAAAATTTTGTCATTACATCACGCCTCTAACAAACATATTACAGTTCGTGTTCACCTATATGGCCAGTGGATCCCTAATAATATATCATCTCAGTTCAATATTATATATTAATTATATATTTTTCTCATTCACTTTTTTATTACCTTTAGCTAATTTTCAAATTTACTCCAAAATATACACTAATTATATCAATATAATCAGGGGTGAAAATGGAATAAGGTCTTAAAACAAACATTCTTAATTATTATTTTTGTATATTTCTAATAATTAGTGCAAATTTAAAAGCATTAAAATATTATTTACGAGACTGGGAAAGTATAGGATATGATGACAAATCCTACAAACACAACTAGACTGGCCAGTATAGGCTCAAAATTACATGTGAAAAGTTAGGGTTAGAGTTCACCTAATATCTTTTGATTGGTCAAACTTGGTTGTTGACTTTGTTGCTAATTTGATAACATTTGCTGGAGCTTTGTTTATGAGCTTTGTTAATTCATCTTAATTAATAATACAAGTAATGCCAGTTAGGAGAATCAACATTGTAACTTTTCATCAGGGTGTGTTGGAAAATTACAAATCGACCCAAAATTCTAGATAGTCAATTGTGAAATTATCAAAATTATAATTTAATTTAATATCAAAAGCAAAATTCAAGGGACGTCCACATGCAGAAATTATATGAAGAAAAAAATTTCGTATTAACACATTAATCAGAGAAAGATTTTCTTCCATCAAATTGGTCAAATAATATTTTTTTTCTAATGCAAAATAATTAGTGTGTATGTTTTACTAAGTTGTTTTTAATGTCGAGCAACAAATATAATTATGAATTAAAAAATTAATACTCATATATAATACAATATAATAATATCAAAAATGTTAATAAAAATATGTAACATTGATCCCAGGTTAACTTTAACTTAACGTAGCAAAAAAATGAAAAAAATATTGCAATTTCTTAATTTTTCTATAATAATTTCTCAAAAGAAAGTTTGAAAAAAATTATCAAAATTTGTTTTACAAAAGAATAAAGACATGAGCATAAAAATGGTATAAATAGGCTTAAGTGTGGAGTGATAAATATTTAAAGTGCTATAAATTAAAAAATAATACTATTTTTTTTTTCCAAAAACAAAGTGTAAATAATAAAACTTAAAAAATATTGCCGAAAACAAGATAAGAAAAAAAATAGTGATAAATAGGGAAAAAGTAAAATGATAAAATAGCAAGGAAAACATAAAATCTATAATTTAATCATTTTCTAAAGAAAAACACCAGTTTTTTCAGTGTATATATAATTTCAAAATAATATTTTGATCATTTTATTACGTATAAGATCTAAATGACATATATATGTTTAGGGTTTAAAAACGTTATGCAAACGTATTGTATATGTGAATCACGTAATTATATTATTTAAGCCCATTGTGCTAATGGAATATGTTATTTCAACCAATATGTATATTTAAAATATAAATGAATTTATTAATTATGAATATATATATATATACATTTCTTTTAATATATATATGTGTGTGTGTGTGTGTGTGGAAGGTCGAGTTGAATCTAATGATGGATGCTTTAATCTTGATACTGTCAATAGAAAAGATAAAAAAGGAAAAACATCGAGCATCTGTGGGGGGTCCTTGTGTGGAGTCAAGATTTAGCCCACAGGATGGAACTTGACTAGCAAGTGATTCTCACTGCCATTGCGCGAGTGGGTGATATACGCTCCGTGGAGACGAGCCAGCCTGACAAGGTTGACAGGAATGAAATAATAACACCTACTCTGGTGATGTGGCACTCAAAATGAGGTTCAAATCAATCTCTTGCCGTGTACAATTGGGCGAGCCTTTGTGTGAACCCATCCTGGCCATTGATTGACTGAAAAGGACGGTCATGAGATCCTTTCTTACAACGCTACCCCGTTGCCAAATTTAACAGGTTATAATAATTACGTCGTCCCTCAAGTCTTTGTTCCAGTACTCTTCCCTCCTTTCCTATAACTTTGTTGTCGTTGTTATTTTTTAAAATATATCTTTTTTTTATTTTTTAAAGTTTGTTTTTAATATCAATATAAAACATAATATATATATACGAGCCATAAACCCGCGCTACGCCGCGGGGATTAAAATTTTTTTTTATCTAGTTTTAATACATATAATTTTTTATTTTGGTTTTAATTTTTTTTATTTTTTAGTTTAGTTTCTAAAAAAATAAAATTACCCGAGACACCCTCACTAACAATTCTTGGTTTTTGTCTTATTTGAAAGTATTATGATTATTGTACTATGCACATAAATGAAAAAAAATAAAAAATACCCTTGATATCATGACATTATTTTAAACACATTTTACATAATAAAATAAATATATAAAAAACAAATATACATTCTTAAAATTTTTACGACGCTGCACGCGTCATCTGAAATGTGCATGGGCTCTGAAATTGACGTCGTGCCCACAACACCCGACAAAAAATATAATTAAAAATTGGTAAATTACCAATACACCCCTATAACCAATTGTTGAATTTTGTCTTATAGGGGGTATATACGTACTTATACAACTTGTGGTACGCATCAGCTGACCTAGATACCCCGATTATAAAAAAGAGTCCGAGGATTAATCATGATGCGCTTAAGCTCACCCAGAGACCCCGATTATAAAAAAATATATAAGTGAAAAAAAACAAAAAAAAAAGAAGCTTAAGTTGGCCCGGAGATACCGGTTATAAAAAAAAATATAAAGTGAAAAAAAAATATAAACATGAAAGCACTGTAGCAATCCATATTGATTTTTTTTAAAAAAAAATCAATCCAAAAATTAGTTGTGGTGGTGATGCACTTAAGCTTGTCCAGAGATCCTGGTTATAAAAAAATATAAGTGAAAAAAAAAACAAAAAAAAGTATAAGCGTGAAAGAACTGTAGAAATCCATATTGTTATTTAAAAAATTCACTTCAGGAATTAGTCGTGGTGTGCTTAAGCTGACCCGAAGATCCCGATCATTAAAAAAATGTATAAGTGGACAAAACAAAAGTATAAAAAAAAGGAAAAAAATATACCAGTGAGAAAGCACTTTAGAGAAAAAAAAAGTGGGTCTAGGGATTGTCGTGTTACGCATAAGTTGGCATGGACACCCTAGTTATCAAAAAAAAATTAGATCTGGAGATTAATCATGGTGCTCTTAAGCTAGCTAGGAAACCCTAATTATAAAAAAACAAAAAACAAAAAAATAAATATAAGTAGAAAAAGAAAAAAGTATAACAGGAAAAAAAAAGTTTGGGGGAAAAATGAAAAAAAATATAATAAGAAAAGAAATAAAAATAAAACATAATAAGAAGAAAAAAAAAGAAGAAAAAAACAGGGAAAAAACATTGTAGCGGGAAAAGCATTGTTGCAATCAACAATACTATGTGTGGGGAGCTATAATGTTTTCCCCACACCATTTACAATCCATATTGTTTAAAAAAAAAATCGGTCCAGGAATTAGTCGTGGTGTGCTTAAGCTGACCTTGAGACCCCAGTTATAAATTTTTTTTGGTCCGGGCATGAGGAAAAAAATGTATAAGCGAACAAAAATTAAAAAAATTATAAATTGGTCCAGAGATTAGTCATGGTGCGCGCAAGCTGGCCTGGACACCCTGGTTATCAAAAAACAATTTGGTCCCAGGATTAGTCGTGGTGCGGTTAAGGTGGCCCATAGATCTTGGTTATAAAAAAGAATATATAAGTAAAAAATAATAATAAAAAAACTCTTAAGCTAGCTCAGAGACCATGATTATAAAAAAATATATAAGTTAAAGAAAACAAAAAAAATATAAGCGTGAAAGCACTATAGCAATCCATATTATTTTAAAAACAAATTCATTCCGGGAATTAGTCGTGGTGTACTTAAGCTGGCCCATAGACCCCGGTTGTTAAAAAAAAATATAAGTGAACAAAACAAAAGTATAAGAAAAAAAAGGAAAAAAATGTATCAGCGGGAAAACACTTTAGCAAAAAAAAATAGGTCCAAGGATTAGTCGTGATACGTATAAGTTGGTCTGGATATCCTGGTTATAAAAAAAAAATTAAATTCGGGGATTAATTATGGTGCTCTTAAGCTAGTCCGGATACCCCGATCATAAAAAACAAAAAAACAATATATAAGTGGAAAAAAAATTAAAAAAAGTATAACCACGAAAAAAAAAATTCATGGGAAAAAACGAAAAAAAATATAATCAGAAAAAAAATGAAAAACAAAATCCGGAAAAAATGAAAAAAAAAACTATAAAAAAAATTAGATCTGAGGATTAATTGTGGTGTGCTTAAGTTAGCCCAAACACCCCAATTGTAAAAAAAAACAAATAAAATTATATATAAGTAGAAAAAGGAAAAAAAACCAGTAAAAAAAAATATTTCATGAAAAAAAAACATAATAAAAAAAAACACAAGAAAAGAAAAAAAAACAAAAAAAAAGAATTAGAAAAAAAATAAAAATGAAACGTAATCGTTTAAGCTAGTCCGGATACCCCGATCATAAAAAACAAAAAATAGTATATAAGTGGAAAAAAATTAAAAAAAGTATAGCCATGGAAAAAAATATTTCATGGGAAAAAACGAAAAAAAAAATATAATCAGAAAAAAAATGAAAAACTAAATCAGGAAAAAATGAAAAAAAAAATTAGATCCGAGGATTAATTGTGGTGTGCTTAAATTAGCCCAAACACCCCGATTATAAAAAAAAAACAAATAAAATTATATATAAGTAGAAAAAGGAAAAAAAATAACTAGTAAAAAAAACTATTTCATCAAAAAAAAAGTAATAAAAAAAAGGCAAGAAACGAAAAAAACCAAAAAAAAATAATAATTAGAAAAAAAATAAAAATGAAACATAATCAGGAAAAAAAAAACAAAAAACAAAAAAAAGAAAAGGAAAGCAATGTGGAAATCCACAGTGCTTTGTGTGGGGAGCTACAGTTAAATCCCCACACGTTTTAGCTTATTGTTAATATGAAACAAACAAGATATTTTTTTTTATTTTAGCTCATTGAAAACTAAAGATATCCTTTACTATAAAATGGAAGGATCAATAAAAGACTACAAGATATTTAGCTCATGTTACCATCAATGTAGGAAACTACCCCATGTCAGGTTAACATCCGAATCAGTCTGAAGTCTTTCTAATCAAATTTATCAAAAATATATATAAAAAATCTTTTTTGGAATGAGTAAATACATTAATTAATTGTTCATATTCATGGTATTTTTTAAAATATTTTTTTATTTGAAAATACATTAAAATATTTTTTTAAAAAAAATTATTTTTAAACACAACAAATAAAAATAATGTAAATTAATGAATTTTGAAGGTGTAAATTAATATGCACTTCCCTCTGTTTTCTCACCTTCTCCTTCAGCTCGTTATTTAGGACAGTGATGTCAATTGCTTCTAGAAGCTCCTTCCGCTCGACCGCCTAGATTAAGCCGGGCACCATTTTTCCCGGCACGCCTGAGTTGATGGCTTCTTCTTTCATCTTTTCCCCCTATTTTCTTCTGACATGGTGTGTTAAAGAGGCTTTTTGATGGGCCATTTGGCCTAAAAAGCAAAGCAAAATTTGTCATTTAGGAGTCCTTGGCCATATTAAGAGATCCAGAGTGCCACCTGTCAAAATTAGGATCGTTATAATTGTTGTTGTTCTGCAATGGGTCGATTTGTTTGACAAATACACCTTTTTGTTTTTGTTAGAATATGATTTTAATCAATCATATGATTTTAATCAATGATTGAGGTGATTGGAAAACCTAAAAAAAAGTATTTTTAAAAAAAATAAAAACTACGTATTGATATTAAAAAAATTAAAATTAAAATTATCATTTTTATATATTTATGAATGAAAAATAATCTACGAAACAATATTAACTATACTCTTAAATGAGAACGTAATTCAGAAGAGTTTAAATTTGTGTTTATATAACATAATGCAACATAGGAATCTTTGTGTTCAAATCAACAAAATCTTCAATAATTCTCCCAATTTATATAAATAAAGAGGAAAAAAATAGTGAATGATTTTGGAAAATAAGCAATTGATGGACAGGAAGTTGACTGAAACGGACAGGAAGTTGCCACTCTTTCGTTGAGGTCCATTTCACACATAATATTTAAAGTGATTAGGATGCAGAGTAATTCATTTCGTAGTAATTTGCCCAGAAATAATAAGCCAACAGTTGCTTCATGAAGAAGAAATAGAGAGGGCGGCAAGGAGAGCAAAATGAAAACGGTCAAGAGTATATATTAATTGTCCAGCCCTAGCTAGGTCAAAAATCTCTCTCGTTACTTCAATGTTTCTAAATATAAAAATATTTTAAAATATCAACGAAACGAATATAAATAATACCCAATTAAATTATAAAATAAGTTTATTTTAAATTCATTTTGATGTGCTGATATTAAAAATAAAAAAAGACATTATTCTTGTATTTTTATGGACAAAAAATAACTTGAAAAACAATTTTAACCAGACTTGTTAATTCTGTTCTGTTCCGGCCGGAATGACCGGAATGTTCCGTGCTATTAAAAAAACCGAGACGAAACGACGTCGTTTTTGTCTCGGTTTTAATTTCGGCTCATTCCGGAAATTCCGGCTAAATTTCGGACGGAACGCCTCGGTGCCGTTCCAGTTCAAAATCATAATATTTCTTTTATTTTAGAACATTTTACTATCATAATATTTTGGTATTTTAGAGATGTTTCTAATTTTGAGATTATGTTTGTTTGACTTTGTGTTTGTATTGTAAAATTTAAAGTTAATTTATCTTGAATTTAAATTATACTTGTTAAATTAATATTTTAATTTTTTTCACATATATATATATATATATATATATATATATATATATATATATATATATATATATATATATATATATATATGAACAGTACAACCCCGAAACGGCACGCTGAAATGCTCCGAAACCGAAACGTTCCGTTCCAATAGAAAAATCGGAATGACAACCACAACAATATTGACAACCGCAACAGTATTGACAACCTTGATTTTAACACCGCTTGAAACCTGCCTCGAGCAGCAGAAATATTTCACTCAAAAGAATGCTTAGTGGAGTAACTTTCATCAATTAAGACAATAAAAATGGAGTTAAGCTGCATAAAAGAGAATCCATTTTGGCAATTAAAGGGGGAAGGTGAGGCCCCGTCAACATCAATGGAGCACTGTAAGTTGAACTTCTTTTGATAAATCTCGTATGGAGTGCTCACTTTTTAGGGTTTTGCTTTAACGAAGTTTGTATCGTTCCAACTGTTGGGCCATGTTTTCTGAACTTCCCTTTGAAAAGACGGACGGACGGACGATCATAGATAGGCGACGACAAGAGCTAGCATAGAAAAATAGAGGCACTGCTGCACAAGTAAAAAGAATTCTATTAAAAATAAAATTATAAAACTCACCAAAGTAATTGAAGTACTTGTGAATAAAAGAAAATATTTATAATATTACTATTTAAGAGAGTAAAAGAACAACCCATAAAATTAAACGAGTATTAAACGTATGATCTACATGATCATGATCATTAGGGTATAAAAACAAAAGCATTGCATCACTGACTAGAAAAATAGAATCCATATGAACTTGCTGGGAAAGAAAAAGGTATCATTCTGTGCATTTCTTTTTCTTACAAACATCAGATGATTGAGAAAGGTTGCAATCAACATATAAAGTCTAAAAATTATAAAATTATTATTGGAGGTAGGCATGCAAAACTGATATAGAAACTGTTGTAAATCGATCGTGCGGGCACAAAACAGAAGATTTTTTTTTCCCAACGTTTAATCTGCAAAGAAAAGCGTGGACGACCAAGCAGGTTTGTCTTGTTATTCATGCTTTATATAATCTAATGTTAAATTTATATAGCAGCGGAAAATTTAGATTATAAATATATCTAATCATTTTTGTTCAAGTACTGAAAATGAATTCTCAATTGCAGCAGCAGCAATACAGTTTTTTCCAAAGCAGAAACAACAATATAACTTCAAAATAATAAAAGTATTACGAGAGAAACCTTCTGATCTATGTCTAATAGTAGCCGTAAATGGAGTATACATGCTATTATTTATAGGTAGATCATGGACCTCTCTCATTAATTTATTTTCCAATTTTCTCCTTCCATCAAAGAGATAACTAGGCAATTGATCTCCATGATCAAATCTCATAATCTATCTTCATGATCATGGGTTTAAATAAACAAAAACATGAGTGTCTCATGGAGAGGCATAATGACAATTTCTAACATGTTTGCTATGAACTCTATTTTAAGAGGATCTTCTGGTTAAGAGAAAATAAAACCTTTACGACGTGAAGTTATGTGTAAAGCAGGTTCTGGTTGAGATAGATTCATGCTTTGCATTCGTGTTATTCGGCCTTCGTCGGAATGTTGCCGGAGATAAGCTTGTTAGACACGGCCGGGGACTATTCAGATTGATATGCTGTGCTGTTTCTTGGCTCGTGAATCCTAAATAAAAGGAAGGAATTAGATAAGATTTATTTATCATCCATTCAAGAACAATACTATAATAATTTTATCCTAATTAGGAATTCCATTTATATTTTTTAATAAATTTATAAATTAACTCAGATTAATGCAAGTAGATCTAATCTGTTTATGTTAATATTAAAAAATAAATAAATTGACCGGGACACGTTGAATCAGCCTCTGCATGTTTTATAAATATTTTTTTATTAAAAAAAAACATGTTACCAGTATTAAAATATATATTTTTACATTTTAAAAGAAATTAGTTACAACACACTGTAGACACAATTTTGTTTCTTAAAAATAAAGAATAAAATAACACATGGTGAAATTTGATTGGCGGAAAATTTGTGTTTCTACACACACCACAATCTAAATATCCCGTTTAAACTAAATAGGAAAGTTTCGTATGTAAAAAGCCTTTTGGAACACTCGAGAACAAAAAATTTGAAGCTCACTTAGTTTCTCATCCAAATCAATCATAGATGATACCAAAAACATCAATCATGTTTGATAATTTTAGTGTCGGTCGTGCCACTTGTCAGTCTATCAGCATGCTACTTAATTTTCAGTTTTTATCAGACAATTCATAAACACGTGTTACTTATTCAAAAAATTTATTTTGGACATCAATAGTAACACAAGCAATAATGTAAAACGGTATCGTACATATTAATTTATTTGATAAAATAATATAAATCATATCTCAGGACTCTATCTAATACTTTAAATTTTCTAGTGACATGATTTTTTTATATAATATAATAACATTGTTGATCCAACAGTTACGAAGTTTAAATTCTATTACCCTCATTCTATTTGATGAAAATTAAGCACGAGATAATGTAAACATGTATGTAAGTTTTAAGTCCAAAGAATTTTTACTTGAAGAGATATATTAAATAAAAACATAAATCATATCTTATGACTTTACCTAATAATTTAATTTTTTTGATGAGATAGTGCAAATTAATGAGGATTAATTTAATAATCAATGAGAAAGCATGCCATTTATTAAGTAGATTTTTATTTAATAAAAAGCAGGTTGAAAGTATTAGTTTTCATACTTTTCCATTTGTTTTTTTTTTTAGAAAAAAGCAAGTTGCAAGTTTTAAATAAACGGGACCTAATAATTGAAATCACAAGCAATATTTCAATTTTTTTCTTGAAATTTCCAAAATAAGACGAGAATATATAGAATTAGGAACCGCTATAATTTGTGTATCCTCCCGCCGCCTACCTCGATGATTTTCCACGAGCCATTACTGATAGACATTGAGGGCTAAATTATTGGTGGCCCGACAGAGGACATTTACTTTAAGGATGTAGTATTTCATGGCCACAGCCTTCGCATTGTCGTTGAACAACTTCTAATCAGGACGACTTTTCTGCCATCCAAGCTTTGATTTCATTAATTTCATGGTGGGCACTAACGCTTTTATAATTTCCATCCGACGTTAAGCAGCTAGCTGGTTGCCGAACTATCATGTTTCCGGCATTGATAATTAGGGATCTGAATTGAATTTTTTTTTCTTTATGAAAAATCCTGTTGGAAATTCCCAGGGAATGGTAAAAAGAAAAAAAAACTTTCAATCGACGAATCCCAAAAACAAATACTAGTTAAAAAAATAAAATTACATGGGTAAAAATTACAAATTGTCTGCACAACTTTAAATGGTGGAGGTTTTTATAAACGGAATGTCCGGGCTAACTTACGTCCGCGCACCACAACTAATTCTCGAACTCACTGAACATCATGCAAACTCAATAAGCATGTAAAGCACCGCAGGGGTGATAGACGTGCATGAGTAGAACTTGAACCCTAGTGCAGAGAAAAAAAACAAGTCCCTTCAAATGCTAGGCCAAGACCCTCACTTGCAACTCACAACTTTAAAAAGTATATAAATAACATCTCGTCCTTGAAATTTAATTACACTAGCACCAATAATTAAAGCAGATTCAAATGTGCATTTTGAAAAAAATAAATATTTCATAGAAAAGTATTTATTCCTTGAAAGAATTTTTTTTATTCTAAGGAAATTATTTTTTTATATTAAAACATCAAATTGATATAAATGGAAATTGCTCGTGAAAACCAACCAAAATGGAAAGGAAAGACTTCTGCAGAGCTAGAAGGCCCCAAGGCAGAACAAGCAAGCCGTTCCCAACTCACTTGAAAAGGTGAAATGAATTCCACCCATGTTTCTGTATGCTCCTTTATTTCCAAGCTCAACATATTGTTGACAAGAAAGAGGATAGAAAATGTATTTCTTAAACAAAATACTTCACCATTTGAACTTCTTTCTGCCTGTAACCACATTTCTCGTAAAATGCTTTGTTTTCGAGACTGCAATCAAGGATCACCTTATAGCACCCCATTGAATGAGCATGATCTGTAAGAAACTCAATAATTTTCTTTCCTAATTGCATCCCTCGGGCAGCAGAATCAACCACAACATCTTCAATATGTCCAACTTTACCACAATTCCTCAGGAACTTCTTTTCAATAAAAACACTCCCAGTTGCAATAATCTTCCCGGAATGATCATCTTCTATTACACAAATAAGATGGTCATCACCAAATGAGTTGATCTCTTGAAAACGCTCTTCAAACTCCTTATCCGAAACAGAATCGCAAATGGTTAATTGTTGCAATAGCTCTATAAAACCTTTGCTTTTATCCAAGATCTCTAGTTTCCGGACTTGAAACTTGTGCCCAGCATCCATTGAATTGTGGTGCAACTCTAATTCAATGATGTTTCGCCTCTCTGAATACATTAGACCAGATGAAAGTACAGAGCATGAGAAAATCAAAACTCCCAAATTACACAGACTAATTAGAGATGAAAAGGAAACAAAGTCCTGTTTCTTTATTTAGACCCTATCTTTTTAAGTTTATGAATTCCAAAAATTTATAGAAAACTTAGTATCCTCTTTCATATGACTAGAATATCATGACTTCTAATCAAATGCATATCAAATCTAGCACAGCACCCCAAACTACAGTACTAAGAAAAAAATGCCACAACTACAACATTTAGCTTATAATTGCTTGTTAACAGAAGTTCTAAGTTTATAAGATCCAGGCAATCATCATCCTTGAAGCTGAAATGAAAGTCGATATAATAACAACACCGGAGAAATTCATAGCTTTAGGAAAATAAAATAAAAGAACTCAGATTAAAATGATGCTATTTGATTATACTTTGGAGGATGATTTTTGTCACAAATAAGAAAATAACATCCAGGAAAAAAAGAAACTAAGGCAGCTATTATGGTATTTTACTTCTCCGCGAGTGCAATTCAATATCAATTCAATCCTGTTTAAGCACTGCATATAAAAACTATTTCCTTTCAGCCCTAATTTTTATAGAAGAAAGAACATCAAGCTTTCTACTGTCATTTCCTTGAATTCCCAAAAAGAAACCTTACCTGTTACTTCCAGTCAACAACTAATGAACAAGCAATGGTGAGCTAAGCTAAGCCCAAATATATTTGATGGCACCAAGATTCTTTTTTTCTTAAAAAAAAATACCTAGCCACCCACGAGATTAAACATGATGCAAACTATATATACCAGCAAAGAAAAGGAGGTCATAGAAATAATAAAAAGATCTGTCGAAGATTGGCTTACAGCTGAAGCTTTTGTTGGCGCAGCCCAGGTGTTTGATGCAGATGGTTGAGAGAGAGTTGCAAAATTGCAGTTATTGTAAGAAGTTTACTGTATTTAACATTTAGGCCCTGATTGAAGCAGCGGTTATTGTAATTTATTTTTTTATTATAATTTTGATGGTTTATATTGCAATTATTAAAAACAAATATATATATATATTTTAAAAAAAATCTTTGTCATATCAAATAATTCTTAAAGTGGACTTGAACTTATATTTCAAATAAATTATTCTTGTTTATAGACAATACTATGTTCTGTAGCGATAATATCAAGGTTGTCAAACTCGCTTTTTTGACATGACACGGAACTGTCATTTGAACTCGGATCATAAAATTGTAAAATTAGAAGTAAAATATTTCCATACAAAAATCGTAAAATATATATATGTATTATCTACAGAGATTAGATGGTTCAAGTACCCAAGCAGTGAGTTGGCTGGAAAATCATAAAACATAAGAGTAAAACAGGGGACTCTATGACCATTGTGGAGAGCAGAATAAGATGAGTCATGCAGAGTAAGTAAGGACAGTGACCATAAAATGGTGAATTATTTCCTTGAACTAAAATTCCCAGAAAGTCATCTAAAATCAATAGATTGATCCTGCAATGTGTTTCAAAACATGCAAATACAAATTCTCAACATGAAATCTATTACCTACACCTTCCAAAATCTCAGGCCTTCTTATATTTATATTTTCCCAAGATCAATTCTAAGCCTTTATAGCATTGGAAAGATCACAAGATCGTGATGAAGCAAGGACAATAGAAGAGCCTATATAATTCCTTTAAATTGTCACAGCTTTTAACATCTGGCATGCAAAAAACCATGATTGAGGTTCAAGTTGAGACTGGGTATAGGCTATCCAAGACTGAGCTATAACTTCCTTTTAAATATTCAAATAGCAATCTAGCATGCCATTGTCTGCATTTACATATAACAAAAAATGATAAAGCTAGTTCTATTTAAGTTTCCATAAACAACAGTGCAAATCCTTCTCGATAAGAAAAGCATTTCCCAAGTTAATAAACACATAACAAAATTATTACCAAAAACATAACAAAACCAAATTTCTATCGGTCACTTGAGACCCTAATCTAAACACGAAGTCATAAAACATCCATGATGAACACAATAGAGCTTGAAAATCAAGAAAAGACCAAGGCAACAACTTACAGGACCTCCTAACTACAATACACATCCGTTGTTAAATTTGAACATGACAGACCTTATGAGCAGCATAACTACTAAAAAATAAAACCATCATTCCAAATGGCAAAACACTCAGAAAATTAGGAATACAAAAACTTCCCAGCATCAAAATTTAACTCCAAGCACACATTCTCCAGCTCCAAACAGTCAAACACCCCAAACAATCAATTTGTGATTTCGTTTTTATTCTACCTTTTCCTATTTGATTAATCACACTGAAAGAGCATGCAATTGATCCAATTTACAGTCAAAGAAAGACCCAACCAAATCTGGGTATTAGAGATTTGAAATACAGTTATACTACATGGTTGGTTTCATAAACTAACCTTGAGAGGTGACGAATTGAAGATTGATGAGAGGTGACGACGGCGACGAGCTTACAGATCAATGGGGACGAGCTTACTGATCATGTGGACGAGTTGAACTCCTGAAAATTTAAGAGGAGAGGATGATTTGAGAGATGAGAGGACAGGAGATGAGAAGATTGTAAGAGGGTGTTAGGGATTGCGGTGCAACCGTAGGGTGTAAAAATGTTAAGGGTAAGATATATTTTTCCTTCCTTCTTTTCAAATTGCTGCTTTTCGTATGTTGTAATTGGCTACAAGGTTGTCAAAATCGCGATTTTGACACGACACGGAAGGCGCTTCTGAAACTCGAATCGTAAGATCAGATCGTAAAATCCTACCTGAATTTTTCCGTAGAAAAATTGTAAAATCATAACTAAAATCATGTAGGTAGAAAATCGTAAAATCGTAAGTAAAATATTTTTGAATACAATACATCATAATTATGGCCATAAAATTTTTTTAATTAAGGTTCATACATGATTTAAAATAACTTAAAAATACATTACAAAACAATTATGTCCATAAAATTTCATAAGGTAAAAACTAACAAATTTAAAATAAATATGTCCATGTTAAGTTTCACCCCAGCATACACACAACAATACAGCATATAACATGACAAACACAGTTGCACAATAGCAAGCACTCAAACATCCACGACTGCCGAAAAACAGAAGAAACATCAACAATAGGCCAGTGCTTCTAGCATTGCAAATGTCAATCCAGTGAACTGTAAAGTGGAAAAGAACTCTCCTGTCAGGCTTCCCCAATTCTTGTATGTCAACTTTATGCTCTTAAGACTAGTTTTGATTTATTTATGGCTTTCTTCAAAACCTGGCATTCTACTTTTGGGCTTGGTGAAGTATTTGAGTTTATTGTTTGCTTGGCCAAGTTTAATGCATTAAACAGATGCAGTATTAGCTATGGTTTTAGCTGTTAGCTATTACATTGTAATGTGGTCATATATTTATTTCCTCATAACTTGCTCTGTTTAAGTCACCATGTACCCCTACATGCTGGATATGATGCTTGCTTAATTCTTTCATTGTTGGGTGAACAAAGTCACGCGTGAAGAAAATTGGTCCTGGTTTTAAGGCTATGCCCTGTTTATATTTGGGATTATGATCCTAGAAATTCACGATAACAACTTCCTATTTTCTATAAATTTCTTGTGGGAAAACTATAAATACACATGTTAAGTGAAAATATTTACCGATGAACACTTTCTAGGCTGGAAATCTCTGCCAAATGTTCAGCTTTAATTAAAAAATTAGGCAACGAAGATAAAATTCCCTGTCTCTCAATTCACAAGCTAATAACACAGGGAGATACGGGAATTTTAGTAAATGCTAAGCAGTGTCAGTCCATACAAAATCCCAGGTAATCAGAATAAGCTTCTGCGTGGGCTGCATGCATCAAAATTTTTAGCCGCGTGTCTAAAATCAAACAAGATAATTACCAGAAACCATGCACATTCCACAGTCAACATAATCAAGCCCACAAGAGACACAAAATACTAAAGCTGAAAACCAACGAAGGGAGTTTATTGCTCAAGGAGTCTGGTCACCTTAATTTATCTGTCGGAGGGCCGCAGAGCTTCAAAAAGGCCATAGCAGCTCTTCCAAGAGGGATGTAATAAGCTGTGAAGAAATTCAAAACAGAATACGAGTACCAATTAGTGAAAAACACTAAAGAACAGGACGATTAATCAAACTTTCAACACAGAATCCCAATAAACTTTCAACACAGAATCCCAATAAACTTTCAACACAGAATCCCAATTCCACCAAGTGCAAGGATTTGCCAAGAAGAATAACATTTCACTGGACACCCATCAAAGTCTAAACCACAAATAACAAGTGCAAGAATGTATAAAAGAGAGAGAAGGAAGGGGTCTTGGTGGGGGTACCTTGAAGGAGGAGTGCACAAGGAAGCCAAAGCTGAGAGGCGACGACAGCGACGAGCTGAAAGGAGAGGATGATTTGAGAGATGAGAGATGAGAGGAGATCAAACGTGATTTAAGAGGAGAGGATGATGAACACTGAAGAAGAATTGCGGAAAACTGAAAAGGGAAATTTAATTAAGATGGTCCAGATCAATCCAATTTTATGATTCCGTATGATTTTACCAGTTTTTGACCGAGTTTGAATCAAATTAATTTTTTTATCCGAGTTAACAAAGTTTGATGAGTTGACTCGTAAAATCATCTAATTTTACAAGTTGACTCGCGATTTTATATATATATATATATATATATATAGTCAATTACAACATACGGAAAGCAACAATTTGAAAAGAAGGAAGGAAAAATATATTTTTTTTTCTTATATATATATATATATATATATATATATTTCTTATAAAAAATATATTTTTAATATTAAAATAATCTAAATATTAATTACAATAAATAAATATATTAGAAGAAGATCACAAAATAATTTTTATCTTGCAATCATAATTTTATTTCAAATGATATTTTACTATATGTTGTTCTGGGATTGTAGAGGCCTTCTGTAAAACCTCCGGGTGAAAAATCATAAATTGACTAGTTTTATGTTAAAAAAAAATATTCATTAAGGGTATAATAGTAATTTGCCATTGAAAACAAAACATATAAGCTCTCCCTCTCTTCTATTAACTGCCGAATGGGCAGAAACAAAAAGGTGAAAAGAGAAACAGAGCATAACGTGAGAGAAAAGTAAGGAAAAACAATAAGGAAATTGAGGAAATATCTTTATAAGCTTGCAAGTTCAACCTATAAAACACTAAAGCAAGTGAAGGAAGGAGGATTTGAGAAGGGGAATTCAGCTAACTTTGGAAGAGAAGAGAAATTGGAAGAAAAACAATAGGTAAGCATGAGAAGTTTGGATTTTATATTTGATTTAGATGTGTTCTTAAGCTTATTTGATTAAGTTGGGAAGTAATTTCATGGAATTTTACCTTATTTTCTCTTAAATCCTAGATTTTTGAACTTAGGGTTCTTATGTGAATTTGGGGGAACTAGGAGGGGAAGGAAAAATGATGAAATTGAAGTAGAATAGAATGAAAATAAATGGAAATAACAAGTAAATGAAGAAAAATAAAAATAAGTGGAAATAACAAATGAAGAAAAATTCGGGGGAGGAAAAAGAAACACATTTGGCCAAATGGAGTAAAAAGTGGGAGAATGAGTTTTGATGTTAATATTTAGAAACAAACCATGTTTAATCATGATAATTGAAAATGTAAGAAAGACTAAATGAAGAGATAGCATTTAAATTGAGAAAATAATAATAATAATAATAATAATAATAATAATAATAAGTAAATTCAAATTAAAAGAGAAATAAACTAGTTAAAAGAAAATATGAAGACAAGATGTCTAGATTGTGTTTGAATATAGTATTTACATAAAATGAATAGTATGATGTGAGGGTATAAAGAATAAAAGAATTATTTGATGGAGGAATTATGAACATAGAGTAAGCAAAGAAGTAACTTGAGTTAAATATGAGGTTGTATGTAAAATAATGATGTTATATTTGAGAGTGAATTTTTATTAGAACAAATTACAAATAAAAATATTACGTGCTTTGTGTTTCGGCACGTAAGAAAAATATTGATGGACTAATGATATAATGACACTTGATTGATTCAGGAGTTGTGTCTAGAGCTGGTTATCAGATAGGAGGAGCTAGGTCATCCCGAACAGAAGGTAGGTGATTCGTCACCTTATTTTATAATTTTTAGTTTCCCTAATAATCTATGTTGCTCATTTAATTGATATTAAACGAATGGAGCAAATGAATAAATTGAGTTATGATTATGTGAATTACCGGTAAATAAAAAATCATAAATTGACTAGTTTTATGTTAAAAAAAATATTCATTAAGGGTATAATAGTAATTTGTCATTGAAAACAAAACATATAAGCTCTCCCTCTCTTCTATTAACTGCCGAATGGGCAGAAACAAAAAGGTGAAAAGAGAAACAGAGCATAACGTGAGAGAAAGAGAGAAAAGTAAGGAAAAACAATAAGGAAATTGAGAAAATATTTTTATAAGCTTGCAAGTTCAACCTATAAAACACTAAAGCAAGTGAAGGAAGGAGGATTTGAGAAGGGGAATTTAGCTAACTTTGGAAGAGAAGAGAAATTTGGATTTCATTGTTTGATTTAGATGTGTTCTTAAGCTTATTTGATTATATTAGGAAGTAATTTCATGGAATTTTACCTTAGTTTCTCTTAAATCCTAGATTTTTGAACTTAGGGTTCTTATGTGAATTTGGGGGAACTAGGAGGGGAAGGAAAAATGATGAAATTGAAGTGAAATAGAATGAAAATAAGTGGAAATAACAAGTAAATGAATAAAAAATTGGGGGAGAAAAAAGAAACACCACATTTGGCCAAATGAAGGAAAAAGTGGGAGAATGAGTTTTAGCTATTGTAATTTTTGATTTCTCCCTCAAAATATATAGAAATGACTTCCCAACTAAAAAGTATCATTTTAGCTATTAGATAACTCTCCAATTAGAAAGAAATCTGAAAAGGAACCCATTGGAATTACCCATCAGAGCACGCACGCCACTTTCACGAGGAGCATACCCTTTCAGCTCTTGTAAACTTCTGGACCGTCATCGGAACTCCGCAAGCTCGCAGGCATATTGACTTTTTGATACAAGGGAAGATGGTCTTCTTATCAGCCAAAATTTGCCCACTCCATCATCTCTCTTGTGATTCCTCCTTTATCTGTTTTGGATTCCAAAAATAACATTGAATTTTACAGATGGATCAGGAATGCATGTTTTCATAGATGACCTGCCAAGATTTCCGCAGGATAGAATAGACATATATCATCGTAAGAACGAGTAACAGATCTATTTATTTGATCATCAGCGAGCACACGATGAGATCACCGTCTGGTTCGGCCCTTTAAAGACTTTCCACTCCCAAACTACATTCCACTACATTTTAGATCATTTTCATAATAAAAATTATCATTTTGATAAAAAAAAAATATTTTTAAAAACAACCTCACTTCCAAACTACATTCCACTACACTTCCCATACATGTCAAGGGGTGAATTTAGCATCAAAATACCTGGAGTTTTCAAAACTTTTGACCTGAAAAACATACTTGTGCGATTGAAGCGCCAAGTCCAAATCCCCTGAACTCCCAGAAATTGATGTCGCACTAACCATTGTCACATTATCGGGCTTGACCCACACTTCTTCATCAACATACCTTTGCACATCTCGATAAGGCCTCCTATAATAGCATTTCAAGAACCATAGGGATGAACCTACTTTTCTTTTCTTTTCTTTTCTTATTTTGTAAAGAACGAAAAATATAAAATGAAATTAATATGGAATTGACAAAAGGAATAGGTTACCGGTAGAAATCCATAGGGATGAAATAATAATTTTCAAAACTACAAGGACTAATTATAGGGACAAAGGGACTATCTAAGTCAGTGTACATTTACTTTTACAGTTCATATGAACTCTGAATGAAGATTGACTACGATATTTTGGACTGATTGTGAGATATAAAATTTTACAGTTCATATGAATTCTGAAAGAAGATTGACTACGATATTTTGGACTAATTGTGAGAGATATAAAACGAGGTTTGGGGAGAACCACAATTCCATTTCAATTTGAACAGTCCAATTACAATGACTAACAAGGGCTTCAACCGAACTCTAAACACAATCGTGCGGTTTGAAAGATCTGCATAGGCTACCTTACGTCAAACCATAAGATTCACCAAACAGTGTTCAAGCATTCTATTTGAACTTGACTTCTGTAACCTCGAAGGCAAAGAAAGCATTACTGTTGGGAATATGCAAGATCATCTGCCACTATGGGAGGAACAAATCTGCAACCTCGAAGAGTCTGCTCAAATATATGACCAACTTTCAGCAACTTAGCCTGCATTTGCAGAAACATGAACAAGTAATCAATAACTTTCCTGCTTAACATTTGAAA
This sequence comes from Salix viminalis, assembly GCA_029228465.1. Classification (NCBI taxonomy): domain Eukaryota; kingdom Viridiplantae; phylum Streptophyta; class Magnoliopsida; order Malpighiales; family Salicaceae; genus Salix; species Salix viminalis. Next base: position 4,204,665 of record CM055443.1, read on the forward strand.
TAAAACCATCCATTCACGACCAAAGATAGGAAAGGTTTGATGTAGCTCTCCTTAAACAAGTATCTGCCATTTCTCTAAGTGCTTTATAGCAAAATGCCAAGACCATCTCACACATTCATCAAGCTAAACTACTCTATAATCATTCGTTTACTTCTGGTGAGTGGTGGCTAGAGTCATGAAGGTTTCAGAAAAAAGGCCTGACCAATGCACAACATGAACAAATGGTGTTGTGAGCGTGCTTTAAGGAAAGGATTAGTGAAAGCAATGCACAAATGATTGAAAGAAAGCACTAACATGAACCAAATAGGAGAGCAATTCTAGTCTGAACTAAATGATACAGCCCCAGCCCCCATCTAAATAATATTTATTTGTATATGTTGTTAATCTATTAGTTTGTTGCATATTTTTTTACATTATAACTATATCTAAAAACCATGGAGAATGAAGGTCTCAAAGCATCCTTGACACATGGCACAACAATTAAGTTATCGTAAAAAAAACCCGTCTTATATTTCATCTAACCATGAATAACAATTAGAATTGGAAGTAGTTAAGTAGCCATGTGGTCTTTTACCACTTGAAAACAACCACCAAAACATTGTGGTGTATCAAAACAATCATGAAGGCCGTCATTGTCCTCTGCCTAATGCCTTCGTGGTGATACCATTTTCTTCTAAATCTGTAATTTTATTTTCCCAGGTGGTTTGCACAGTAACTGGTTAATTTTAATTTTTTTTCAGTCTGATAACAAAGAACATTGGCTCTTGATATTGCTGTGCAAAAGCATTTTTGAAAAAACTAGGATTTGTTTTTGCTTCAAATTATTATTTTTGTTTTTAGATTGTTTCGATATGCCTGTATCAAAAGTAAACTTTTAGAAATAAAAAATTAATTATTTCGATGTATTCCAAGCCAGAAAAAAAAACTTTGAAAAGCAACTGCAATACCTAACGAGAATCAGACCTGCTTTAATGCTAGGGATGGGTAGGCAAAAACCTGGCTCAACTCAAGCTGATCCCATTTCCAAAACCAAAGGTACAACTACCCAAGAAAAGTTAGAGATGTAACTATCCCAAATTTGGTCCTCACCCCTAGAGCTTATACCTCCTTAGAATCCCCCCCCTCCCCCCCCTTAATTGCTCATTATCCGTGCATCTTCCTATACTACATAACCATCCATTTCTCTTAGTTGATTTTTTCAAAGGAAAAAAGGTGAACTTTGTATCCCTGCACCATAGTAGAATTTGTAAAAATTTGAGTTTTCAATACCTCATCAAATGCTGAACCAATCAATTGAAGACCAACAGGAAGTCCCACAGGCCCTCCTTCAACAAATCCACAAGGCAAAACCAATGCAGGAAGCCCTGCCAAGTTAACATTGACCTGCAAACGAGGATATACTTTCTGAATGTGAGAAACAAACATAAGAGTAATCTTGGCTGCAGGAAATAAATGGTATGACTGTAAAGAACCAATGAAAGAAAAAATTCTGGAGCAAAAAAAAAACAGATGAATTTAGAAGGCAGGATATGTCATAATAATTCTAAGGCTTCAAACTATTTTAACCAAAATTAAACATTACTCAAATTTCCAGAAATCTATAAAGCACAGTTTCTTGGAGTAATTGTGAAAATCTGTGTTGGAAGATGAGGATTTCAGCTTTTGTCTTATAGCAGCACTATTAGTCTATTATTTTCCTCCTTTTGTGTTTCCATGATAAAATCGATGATACAGAAACATAAGACTTGCAGTATGAACATTGTCCAACATTTTTTTACTTCACTGCAGATTAGTTCTCAAAACAATAATATCATTCTCATAGTGAACATGCATTTCTGGTGAACAAACAAGAGCAAATTAGCTTAATCAACTTGTAGAAATTTTCCCAACATCTGCACGGCTCACTTATAGCAAAGCAAACAAGGATAAAGCTAGGAAATATTGTTACAAGTCCATCACGGTCCTCTAACCTTTGAAGTAAAAAAATGATTGGTGAGCATTCTGTAGCTAAATGAAATTATTCCAATAATAATTAGTTTAGGGGCTAAATTTTAACTAATACAATATTTATACCATATTTGCAATTCTGGAATTATGTACTAACCAAGGTCCAGCTTGCATCTATGCAGTATGGACAATTGGAGAAACCATTCGATTTGAGGTGTCATATTCACCAAAGGACTGAAATGCTATATGCAAAGGAGCCAGAGGATCATGAGGGTTAGTCAGGGATATATGGCAGGATCTATGACTACTACCTGGAACCGTGAGAAGTAACCGTGAAATGTGGCATGACAGGCTTGAAATAGAGCTCCTTAAGGCCAATCAAAGCTGGCCTTTAACCATTTCTGGTGAGATTTGTGAGTGTAACCATGTGACTCTGGACATGTGGCACCTGGATAGCCATTGGTGTATTTGACACCTGATATGATCCTAACAGCCATGTTGTCACACCTCTTGCCTATAAATATCCCTCGTTTATGTCATTTGAGGGATTGATGAACATTTTTGGGCTTCATAGCTTGTCTCTCTCTAGATTGTTTATTATATTTAGCTAGACATTTCCTTAAAAAGAATAATCAGATCAAGAACATCTCTGGTAATTGCTTCGAGAGCAATATTTTCTTCTCTCTCTAAGTTCCATACTGTCTCTCTCTAGATAGTTTATTATATATAGCTATACATTGCCTTTAAAAGAATATCCAGATCAAGAACTTCTCTGGTAATTGCTTCGAGAGCACTCTTTTCCTAACTACTGGAACTATCCTTAGAGTACTGATAATCACCTTCCATAAACTCACTTATGCCGGGATTGCATGTCCCTCCCATGGACTCTATCAATTGCATTTCCTACTTAAGGTGTTATATATATACAAAACATCCTTGCTATCCATTCATCTGCTACGGGGCTGATTCACAGTTTCCAACCTATATTCACTTCAAAACAATACCCAAACTCCAACACCATGTATCTTCTAAGGCCATTTTAGTGCACTTAAGGGTCGAGTAACGACCCAATCTCTTTAATCTTTATCATTCTCCCAAACAGAAAAAGTATATCAATTGTTAACTCTAGAACTGCAGCCTGCACAAACCATGTCTTTTCATTTTTAACTTAAGGCATAATCTCCCACCATTTCAAAACAAGGAAGAGAGACTGGGGTATGACATGAACAGGCAAGTTAAACATAAAGCAGCAGAGAAATGCTCACAGTCATAATGTCGCCTGCATACATTGCCAAAGGATCATTTTTCTTTTCACCTGTAAATATGAAGAGCAATTATGTCATGCCTATAATATTGAATCATTATCAAAGCAGAAGTATGAATAACATGTCCACCAAAGCCAAAAAGAAGTAGTCACCATACCAATTTTATATGCAGCAGATGGCGCCACAGGAGAAATTAGGATGTCATTATCATCTAATGCATCCTTGAAGCTTTTCCGAATTAAGGTCCTCACCTAAAACACTATTACAATCATGAATTTCTTCTTGAAGACTTAACTCTTAAAATAACTGGGTTTAATTGGAATTTTTATGTCAGAATTCAGATTCTCTAAAATTCATGAAACTGTAACCATTAAGAACAAGAATTTGACTGTCCATCTTCAAACAGTAAAGTTTGGATACTTGACTGTCCATCTTCAAACAGTAAAGTTTGGATACTCTAATTAAAGGAAGTATTTACCTTTTGGGCACGCTTGTAGTATGCATCATAATAACCAGCTGAGAGAGCATATGTACCCATCAAGATTCTCATTTGGACCTGAAAATATGCAATAAATACCACTTTAAGGGTCTTGGCTGTACATGGCTAATCTGTACTTTCAGTTGAAGTGATAATAGCCATAAGCAGTCTATTATTATGGGAGCTGGTGATAATACCTTGCAACATCTCAAATAATATTTGACTTCAAATATACCATTTTATTTTCCAAAGAAAAAAGAACAGAACAACTTCTTTACTATGACTGCCAGGATGATACATACCTCAGGACCAAATCCTTTTGCTCGGGAATCACTATAAAGAGCATTTAACTCTTCAGCAAAAACTTGGTTCCCATACCTACATGCCAATGCAGAGGAATGATTGCTTGTCAATATATCTAGACAATATAGATATGCAAAGAAGAGGCAAAAACTGGACACAAACAAAAACAATTTTTTTCTATTTTTTTTTATGGGGTGCTTAATATTATATAAGCAGCTATAAAACAACACCTCAGTGCAAAGGTTTGAAGTAAACCAAGATAACTTGTCTACAGCCCAACTGTGGTCTTATTTTATACAACATTGTACAGCCAGAGAAAAGGAATATGACTAAAACATATGAAACAAACTCTGCAATGCAAAATCTATAAACGCTCACTTATAGCTCTAAATGCCTTAACTTAATTTCAAACATGTCATCTTCTATCTAAACTATACGTGCTAAACTTGAAATTTGGCCACCAAAATTTCTCTTAAAATCACATAGAGCCATACAACATATATACTTCTGTTGAAAGCAACAAAAATATTGAATGAGAACTGATTGTCAGATTATCACCTGACACCATCATAACGTGACAAGTTAGAAGATGATTCTGATGAAGCAAGAATATAATAGGCTGGTAAACCAAGGGAGAAAGATGGCAATGAGACCTATCAATTTGCCAAATATGAAAACAAAAAGTATCAGCCAAATCTGTTAAACCAAAAAACACACGACTACTGAGTAAAGTTTATAAGCTAGACCTCTGTCACGGTACATCCTAGTTCTTCAAGATGTGTAGCAGCACCACTAATTGCAGATTTTACTCCATTGTCCACACCATCTTCAAGAGTTTCACGGATAAGACCAACCTTCAAACCCTTCAATGGTTTCGATTCCACAAGATTTATAGAGGCGAATTGCGATGAAAAATCAGGAACCTCCTGAAAAGTGAAACTATTATGGTAAGGAACATTCCTTTTCTTTTTTGAAAAAAGAATAAAGAAGATTACAAGAAGAACACATCCTCCAAAAAGAGAATACAGGAAAGAAAAGAAAACTAAACAGGGCTTTGAAACCCTATAGAATGATAAACCAGAAAATATAGGAAATCAATCCAAAATGCTTAATTGGAGTTGGGGTCCCTCCTAATTGTTGAAGGCTTTTGTTGCAGCTCTAGCTAGTATGGGTAGAAATATGATGTTTTTTCTAAATTCAATAGCTTTGGGATAGCTACGAACATTACCTTTTTTTTTTTATTAGTTATTAGCATTCCAAGAGAATAGAAGAGCTTGTTTTACATTAAATCAGACCAAAAGGTAAGGTATGAAAAAGATCACTTCACAGCATCCACACCACCCACTCTTTGATTGGTGGTGGAGTGTGACTATTCTGACCACAAAATCAAACTATTTTATTGTAGATCCAAACTGAAAGGTATGTATATTCAAATTCAGCGAAAAAGCTCGGAGCAAAAACACAGCACCACCATGGCCATTGCAATCCAGGGGAACTCAACTTCATGTTGGTTCTTTTAGCAACAAGTACAGAATGCATGTTGCATTGATCAACATGCTTGCTTATATCAGTGATGGTGACACCTTTAGCTACAAGTAACTACATAAACTCTAACAGTCCCGTCAATGACTAGAAACGTCCACGTTTCCCTTAATGCATGAAATTTCAGCTACTTCCTCTTACGCAAGCATCAGAATTTGAAGTTTTGTCAGCTAGTAAATTTACGAGACAAAAGCACAGTTTCTCAAAGCAAGAAATCAAAGAGAATTGATTGACCTTGGTGGATAAAATGGAAGAATTCTTACTCGGTTACTACTAGTGGCGTCAAATCTATCATGACCAGAAATTACGTGAAGGAGGATGCCAGTATCAGCAACTGAAGTACCAAAGCACCCTATAACATCAAGTGATGACGCATAGGCCATGAGCCCAAATCTGGAGACACGCCCATATGTTGGCTTCAATCCAACAACACCACAAAATGATGCTGGTTGCCTTACACTTCCACCAGTATCACTACCAAGTGACACCATACATTGCCGAGCAGAAACAGCTGCAGCGGACCCGCCTGACGACCCACCAGGCACTCGAGACAAGTCCCATGGATTAGCGGTCACCTGTTAGAAATTGAACGGCAGAAACTGCCAATGCCTGTCAAGTGTTTGTTTATTCGTTTGACTGATTGTGCCCAGAAGTGAAGAATAAAGAATAAAGAAGAAGACCTGGAAAGAAGAAGCTTCAGTGGTACTTCCCATGCCAAACTCATCCAAATTAGTCTTTCCAATCAAAATCCCATCTTTCTCCTTCACTCTCCTAACCGCTGTTGCATCGAACGGAGCCTTGTAGTTCTCCAGGATGCGGGAGCCACCTGTTGAAGGCATGTCAGCAGTACAGATATTGTCCTTGACCCCAACAAGGACCCCAGCAAGGAGGCCGACATCCTCTCCTTTTTCAATCTTGCGGTCGATTAGCTGGGCATCTCTTAAGAGGGAGTCGGAGATGTGGAGGAAGGAGTGGAGGTGGGGCTCGGTGAGGGAGAGGCGGGAAAGGTACGACTCAGCTAGTTGGGTGGCAGTGGTTTGGCGAGAGAGGAGGGCTTGTCGGACGGCGAGGATTTGAGATGAAGGTGGGGAGGATTGGTCCTGTGATGCTGAAGCAGAGGCAACGGTGAAGAAAGAGCGGAGAGGTTTGAGGTGAAGAGGGATTCGAGAAAGGGAACGAGGGGGCTGCTGCAATGTGGATAGCATTTCTTTCTTTGATTTCCTGCGAGGGAGAATGGTCGGGGCTCAAGACCGTAAGAAAACGAGTTATATAATTACTTTTTCTCCACTGCTCTAATCGAAAATCTAATCTATGGCTGAAAATCATGAAATGGAAGGAAATCTGCCTTGTACCTTCTGTTTCGTGGCCTGAGATGAGATGAGATGAGCTGAGACGAGAAGGCTTATCCCAGTTTCTTCTTCTTTTTAATGTACTCGAGACCTCGCTTCTCTCTGTCTTTGCCAAATTAAACCATACTTGTGGTCATTGCCAAATTAAGTTTTGCGAGAATGGAGAAGAGTTCAAATGCCAACAGATGGCCCATGAGAATAGAATTGAACTATAAAAAAAAATACAAATGAATAATACAACCATTTCATCCTGACATATGATTATACAATTATCGGTACAAGTAAGGCAGTTTCCAGGGCCTGTCTTCTACTAGCATGTTAATCACCTACAAAACTGAGGTCACTTCTGCAAGAGCTGCCAATCTGGAAGAGCCGTCATATGCCAAGTAAACGCCCGCCCAAGATCAAGCTCTTGTGTTCGTGATTTCATCGAAAGCACTAGCAGGCCATCCTCCTTGGGGCCAGCAGCTCTAGGCTGCGCAATTTGCGTCATGTTCCCTTTTCTCACGAGTCTCCATTGTTAAAGGACCTACAAGCTGTCTTCTAGTTCATCTGGTACATGCAGCTTCTCAATGGCAGCCTGTCAATATTAAGAAGATATCAACAGAATGTAACTCCACGCTAACAAAGAAAAATCAAGGAGGTAATGTCCCATGAATTCAATTGAGGATTCAAGTTGTGGTTTCGACTGAAACCATGATAGAAAGCTAGATACTGTAGATCGGGTAAAAGTTCCACCATTCAGGTGGAGAATTAGGCATTGAGTCCAGTTAAAATCAATCTGTGGATAAAAAAACTTGTTTCCTCGATGAAATTCAAGCTCTGACCAATGCAATGAAATACAATTCTAGAATCCATTTTTCTCAGCAGATAATTTTGCTTTCACATTTAATTCCCAAAGTTAGAAAGCAAGAGATTGTGGAATAAGGCAAATCACCTTTATTGTAGCTACGTCGGTCGCTGACGGTTTCAAATCCAAAGCAAGACCAAAGTGAAGCATTGCCTTTTCATGCATGTTACGCCTCTTATAAATTTTACCCATCAAAGCATAAACACTGCTTTCACGAGGAGCATACTCTCTCAGCTCCTCTAGGACTTCCAGAGCTTCATCAAAGCTTTCCAAGCTCATGAGTATATTAGCCTTTTGATACATGGGAAGAGGGTTCTTCTTATCAGCTAAAATTGCCCTCTCCATCATCTCCAGAGCTTCCTCGTTTCTCTGTTTTTTTTTAAAAAATAATTATCAAAAAGAGGGGGGGATGAGAAAGCCATAGGACATTATCAACTTTGGAATCCAAGATTTAACAATCAATTTGCAAATGGTGCAACCTTCAAGGCATGTAAAGCAGTCCCGAGATAAGACATTATCACCGAAGAACATGGATTTATTTGGAAAGCCATTCGGAAGTGATGCTCAGAAAACTCGTTTTTCTCTTGCCGAAGATAGACCATCCCAAGCCCATGCCAGGAATTGTAATGTCTAGCATCTATCCTTAGGGCACTCTGGTAACTCTTAATTCCATTCTCAAAATCCTCCAAGGCAACATATCTGCAGGTAACAAAGTAATTGCAAAAAAATTATATGAAGCCTGAATCCAACATTTAATATGGAATTCTATCCTTTGAAAATACAAAAATGTCAGTTATCAAGAGAAAAGAAAAGAAAAAATAAATAAAAAAGGAACCAAGGGACCTACTCATGCCCACACAAGGTGTGTGCATATGCAAATCTTGAATCAAGCTGTACAGCTCGCTGGAAATTTTTCAAGGCAGTTTCATGGTCTTTCTGCAGACTATAGCAATTTCCAATAGCACACCTGCATGTCCATTTAACCTGAATTAGTGAGAGAAGAGGATGATGATGATACAAACAGGCAATGATGAATACAGCTGCAGAAAATAAATTAAGCATGCTTGATGTTTTAACAAACTGAAATCACCCAGCCTTGTGCTATGCCCAAACTTGTTTCAAGCACATTCAAAGAAGGATCATAATGTCTCTATAACATACAGCATCACCTGTAAACCATCCTAAAAGCAACCACGGAAATGAGCGGATCACCTGGTTAGGAAAAGTTGACATGAAATTGTGAATGAATACAAAAGGACCGTTCCCTCATAAACATCCACGATGCTATAAACGGATATCCAGATTTCAAGATATCAGCTTCATCATGGAACAATTTTAGTAATTACTCAACAAAGCATCCCTGCATCTAGGGGTGAATGCTTTACTCTTTGGGGCCCACGAGGATGATAGAAAAACAAAGGCCAGATATTATGAGCAGCATAGACAACTTTACTGATGCTTTTGTGATAAAAAAAAATATGTATAGCAACTCAGAGGATAAATTTAAGGTGATAACCACCATGTAACAGGTGAAAGCTAGATTGTGAACTGGTAAATGAAAAGCAAAAGGCAAGGAAAGCACTATATGTTAAAAGGTATAGCAGCACTACCAAGATTGAGGAGCTAAACGATCAGTTGATATCAGTTCTTGAGCCAGGTAACTTAACTTCATGTCTTCCTTCAAATGCTGCAACAAATGCAAGAATAAAACTTCATCTAAAGTAAGAAATAGATATACCAGAAATGCATGAGTGCAAGCATCAAGCATTGCAATTGGAATATAATGACTAGTTTCTAGGAATAAAACCCTATAATATCCTGATTTCCAAAGGCAGCGACCAGAAGTCAACTATCCTTTTACATTGTAGGAGTATGGATAATAAGCTAAGCAGAATAAACATGGAGTGTGTTGCCAGAACCTCCTATATAGATAGACTCACATAAAGAACCGTAGAATATACATCCAATCCTTCTAAACTGTAAGGTGATGCTCGCCGAGCAAGACTGAAGGCTCTATCAGCTTCCAAATAATCCACTAATTCAACATAGGCTTTTCCAACCTGCACTCAAAATACAAGTATGTCCAATAATGCATAACAAGCAGATGGTATAAAGTCATGGCAAGCAGTCATTTTGAGAGAAGCACACATGAGAATGCAAAAAAAAACAGACGAAGCTTGGGATCCATAATGGATACATTCCAGTTCTGAACAAACCAATATAAAGGGAGAGGAAAATAAAGTGGAGTCTCTTTAAATACACAAAGGTAATAAAAATGATTGCTTTTAACTTTAAGTCAGCATTGGAAGAAATTTATCACTGATATCATCACCAAAAACTGATGATGTCAGAGTTTCAAAAGGTAAGTTTTAAACAGTTCTGGAATGCATACAATTAGATTACAAACATGAAAACTCAAGAAGGAAATTTTGTTTGTAAGCTCAACAAGGAAATTTTTTATGGAAATTTTATTTCCATAACAGTTTTCACATTTCAACTCAAAATGACATACTTTCAAACTGAAATTTCAATGAGTAATTAAATATGCAATGGCATCTAATAAATTCATCATCAATCTCATCAGTGAGACAAGTAAATACTAAGCAGCAAGAAAAGAAATCCAGGAGAAAACAAGGTGTTTCACATTCAACTACCGATTTTTACCTGGCAAAGCACCCAGCCTGTATTATAATGCTTGTGCGGTAGTTTCATGTAGACATCCAGTGCATCCTGTACCACCAAGAAGCTGGATGGTGAAAAACAGTCCTGAAAATATTATAACTTTGATCTTTTTGTAAACACCAGTTAATACCTGACATCTGTACATGCATGAAAGTCTATAACCTTCCCCAAGAGTTCTCAGGAGGCCTAATATTTCTAAAGCACCACTTAAGATACATGAAGGACTCGCAATAACTCCACCAACACCAACGGGGATGGTTGCAACTTCTGTTTCAAGAGATCTAGAATCCCCAGTGAGTGATGAACTACAATTTGATGATGTATTATTTGCTCGTGAATCATCAAAAGCATCATTCCGTATCCCTTGATAAGATTAAAATCAAAATTTTCAAGCAACTGGTTAGGTAGTCAATAAGCAGATAAAAGACCAAAAGAAAGCATACTGCAGAACATTAAAATATAGCAACAAAGTGAGATAACTTGTTAAGTCCACTGGGTAAACACGAGCAACATTTCATTAATACAGATGTACATGTCAACATATTAGTCGAACAAAAGAACAATCACCTTCATCATAATTTTCATTGGCCCATGACTGTCCCTTGCGAACTGTCACTGAACGTATTGCCATAGAACTCAACTTCGAACCCCCAAGATATTTAGAAGAGTTATTAGTTCCATTCCCTACAACCAGTGTAGAACTAGTATTTTGGTTGGATCCTGCTTCTGCAGCAAGCCTTGTACTTCGCCGAGGACCAGAATCAGAAAATAACCTCCCAGAAATCTGAAAATAAACAAGGGGCATTGATGTTGTGGAAACTACCAAGTGATTCATTAAACAAAGAAAAGATGGATTTGACCAAGGCATATTGACAGAGTCACACGATATAAAAAGCTAAATAAGAGTTAATGTCAATATAACATGCTCAAACAACTAATAAATGGAAAGGAAAGGAAGCCTTCAATACACAGATGAAAATCAAACATGCATTCCCCATGCTGTAATCAAGATGAAAATACTTGAAGATGTGTCAAAAAGGTCAATTAACAAACTAAAATTACAATCAAGTTAGTGAACAGGATAATACACCTCTCCAAGAAATGCTTCCAGGATAAGCCAAGTCTAGACTATGAAGACAAGGGACGACAGAAAATCACAGCACAGATAAACTGAATTGGATAAAGCACAGAGAACAGAAACAAATTATCTCAAAGGTAAGCAGACATTCAACTCCAAAAATAGAAATTGCATTATGAAATATCTCCTCATAAAAGGAAAACAAACCCACAGATCTTCCTTATTTCAAGTGCAGTATAATAAGTGCTCCACAACTGAGACCTGAAATACTAGATCATTTTTCAAAAAACAAAGGCACAGAGTTTTGAAGTTTAGCATGAAAGAGATAGTGGAGACACAAAATTAAGAAAAGAAAGGCTGTATTAGAGCTCTTAACCTTCCGCAATTTCCCTTCATCAACAAACTTTCTTCGAGGGGCCTGCATATTAGAATTCACAGTTAACCTTGAAAAGTTATCAGAACCAGGCATGCTAGGGTTGGAACCATTTGCCTGCATGTTTCTACACAGTGGTGGTGGCGCAACACTCGACAACTGCAGAATATAATCTTGTGAGCAAAACAATACAAAATGAAGAAACATGTTATGGAAAAGAACATCAAATTTAAGTGAACAGTGTTTGGAAGTGAACCATATCCTAACCTTACTGTGAGGTGCAAAATTTCATATTGTATTTAAAAAAATAATAATAGGTGAAAGCAGTATAACTTAAAAATAAAAGATAGAAATACTAATATTGTTGGGGGGGTTTAGAGTTATAAACTACTATTATTAATTACATTCTATCTGTTTAATATATTCTATAGTTCATACAGGAAGAGATAATAACATATTTGCAGTGCCACCAGCATGAGTAACAATGAATACAGCATAAAGAAGTCAGATGAAGCAGAAAGGTGCGAGATGGAGTTACTACGTAGAAGAACATGTGAACATGAATGCAAGAATAGGTGCATGTTCTATACATAGATGTAAGAGCGCATAAGTTACTGCATGGAAGAACATGTGGACATGAAATGAAAGAATAGGTGCATGTTTCTATACATCAAAGTATTTGACCAGCATAGTAAAGAAAGAGCAAGAACCGACAGGAATAAGATAAAAGATAGTGAGCAGAGAACTTTGCTTTGTGAGAAAATGTTATTTCAAGATAAAGATCAAAAGTCTAGGGAACAGATTTTAACAAAGAAATTGAAGGAATAGGATGACTAAATGCACGACTGCAGTTCAAGTCACAGGATAAACCATGCATAGTAAGCAGAAAATGAGGATAAATTCAAAGATTGAACATTTGAGGAGATAAAACAAAAATGACCCTTCAATAGGAAAAATTAGCAAGGCATGGCACTAAGATTGAACCTAAGACCTACCCCACCCTTACCATCTGCATAACAACCCAAGGGCAATAAAGATGAACAAGCTACATATCATTCTCAGAAACTCTACAAAACAAATGTTGGAACAGAGGACAGGTTAATTAAAGAATCAATTCTGCTTAACAAAAGGCTAGCTTCCAGTTATGTGGAGAAAACATGGAATTCAAAATATGAATCAAACTGGATAAGGCAAATGAAGAATCAGCAAGTTAGAAGACATGGTGCATTCCTAAAATTACCCAGTAACCATAATTGAGCATATCCTTGAGTGCATAAAACAAAAAGGAATAGATAAGACCGAGCAAGTCAAATCAATAAAGAAAATCACATATTGTTACCCGGAAATCTGATTGACAATAGGTGAGAAAGTTTGCCCCAAACAAAGAAAATACAAAATCAGAAGTATTATTTAAAGCAAAAAAAAAAGAGATTCACTAGTGTTGAATTTGAGGGATTGAACTAGACTTTCTGTATACTCGTCTTGGCATAATTTACATCATCATACCTGTGTGGCCATTGGTGAAGGAGTGTTATAAAATGACAGGTTTGGAAGGCCACCATTTGAAGGCTGGCTAGCAGGTCCTCCTAACGTAGGGGCTCCATGATAATTTCCAGGGATATCTCTAAGGTTATTCACTTGTGGGTGTTTTGACTGCCTTGGACTTCCATCTTCCAAGCCGAAGTTTCGAGCAGAAACTAAATTACGATCCTCAATGGATGTGCTCAAGTTCTGGGATGCTGATGCATGATTCATGTACTGCTTTTGAATACAAAAGGCAGCTGCTTCATCAAAAACTGCAGTTGCTTCTTCAGCAGCACCTAAAACATTGATAAAAAAAGACCAATATACCATCAGGGAAAAAATATAATGCTCAAGTAGAAGTACATCTTTTGATTCGAACAGGGGGGCAGAATTGCCCAATGACACAGACAGATGTTCAATGGCCATACCTAATATACAAAGCTCTTCGTAGGCAGCCCAGAATAAAGGATCGATAGATAAAGCTTGCTTAAAGTGATGGATGGCACTTTTCCTTCTATCAGTATACCTGAATCCAAATAAACTTAAAAGAATAAGAAATTGATATATTAAACCAGGATGAAAAAGGAGAAGAGAATAAATATTGCCAAACAAAATTTAATAATTATGCAGGTTCAGAAATTCAATTATCATACTAAAACCACGATACTTCTTTATAGTAAGGTGTTATAAACACCACAATACTTCTTTATAGTAAGGTGTTATAAACACCACAATACTTCTTTATAGTAAGGTGTTATAAACAACTAAGGAGAATGCTTTTAGAATATCAAGAAACTTTGCATGATACATGTGCAGTTCTACAGACTTTTGAAAGGGAAATTAATATTTTATAATCATTTCATAAAAAATTTATGATTCAAATCAATGGCTTTATAAAATTTGATGAAGTTAAGAATTTCAGGTTTTCACATAATTGATTTAAAAATTAAATTGATGGCATCATTCTCTCTTCTGTTAGCATTTTGCAGAGCACACAGACAGTGGAAAGAATCTAGAAAGTCAAGAAAAAGAACAGTTTTACATCAATTATTCTTCCTTTCTTGCTATTTTACAGTAATAAATGAGAATATAGGCTTGTATCTTTTCATAAACCATTCTATTAATTCTAACAAGGAAAACATCCAAAGTCTGTCTATAACTTGCATTTTACACATACCTAAAGCAAAAGACAACAAAGTACTTGTGATAGTTAATCAGTAAATATTTGGGAAAGAGGTAAGCAACCTGTAGATAAGCCCAAGAAGGTAATGCCCAGGTGCACCATTTGGAACCTGATAGGGTAGAAACAACATGAGCAAATCATCAATGCCAAGAAATGTGTGTCGAAAAGAACACAACTACACCCAGCATTCAACAAGGATGAATTTCAGGACTTCAATCTCATACCTACTCCAGCAGAAAATGCATTTTCACAGATAAATTTTGAAAAATGCTGACAAAAACAGTCTGTTTTGTGGATGAAAGGTGCTATAGAAAAAGACAAGCAATTCAGAGTTTCAACAGGTACCTCTAAACCAGGCTCGTTAGTAGGGCATAACACAGCTTCAGCTTCATTTAGAAGATCCATCTGAAAGCATGATATCGCAAACAAGTAGCGGGATTGAGCCATTTGTGTTCCTACAGATTATAACAAAAAGAAAAAAGCTGAATACACGATGCTTTAATGGATCGATGGGAGAGGGGGGGGATCCACGACAGGAAAGAAAACAATGACTAAATAAATTAAGACCATCCTAAGCTAACAACTATCTGAAAGCTGAAAACATGAAGAAGCACTCTACCTTTTAGAATATGATACGCAGAGTAAGCTTGATTATTTTGCAGATAACATCCCGCTAACAATTGCAAATTTGTCTGCATAAAGAAATGCAATTATTTTGAAGTCCAGTGAAATTTAGTACAACAAAAAGATAAGGAAAAAAAACATATAACATTTGTATCAAAATAGATAATGAAGACAGAGGAACTGTTAAGGGATGAATGAGAAAGCAAATCATCAATATCTGAGGAACATTGTCAAGATGAACATGCAACTACTTAAGATATTTCGTAAACTAAGACTCCAGATTCCATCTAGTTATCTTCGTTGTTTGATTCTATAGAAGCAGTGGAGCAAGCATTGAGTAAACACACCGAGTAAAAATCCTCGTTCGATTCGTCCAGAATCTCACACGACTTACAAGTATCACAACCTTAGTGGAATGTCAAATTCGCATAGTACATCATAGTTTCGGACGTTTTTGTCCGAGAATTTCCCCAGAAAATAAAATAAAAATTAAATCCACGTGGAGCTCCAATCAGTCCTGAATCGCCATACAATTTTCAAAAAGAAAGAGAAAAAGAACCGATCTTGCCAGTAATAGTAAGACCCCTAACTGTTCTTGAGAACCCAATAAAAATCACAGACGACCTGTAGAAGATTATCCCTTCAATTTTCTTGCGGTTTCTCAGAGACAAAACAGAATGGGTTGAAGTAAGAAAAAAAAATCGGAGCTTTTTGGGGTACCTCGGAAGGGAACTCAGCGCAGAGCCGTTCGCACATGAAAATGGCGTTTCGATGCATGAAATGGCGAAGACTGTGGTTTACACAGTCTATTAGTATCGCTTCCATCTCTTCTTCTTCGATTGAAAGAGCGAACAGAAGAAAGAAAGAAAGAAAAGAGGGGTTTCTGGTTTTTGGGGGTTTCTTGAGGTTCAAAATGGGATGGCACGTGTTAGCTTTTGTTTCAAATAATGCCTCACGTACGAAAGATTGTCCGTATAACTCACAGTCGATACTCTCTTTCTAGGTTAGTCGTCTATTTTGTCAACAAACTCCCTACCCTTCTTTTGATATTTACCCTTCTTTTGATATTTCTTAATTAGATGTCTTCTTTTTTTTTCAATTTTACAACCCTACAATTATACTAAATATTATAACACTTGAGGATATTCACTATATATATTAGCATGGTTCACACATACACAAATAATAATTATGGATAGTTATATTTATTTTTAGATAATATATTTTGTCCATTTTAATTTTAGATAATTTGATCCTAATTTATGATCAATTACTTTGATTAGTGGAATTGAAAGAATAAAAATTTGAAAGAAAAAAACATCAAAAATTGACGGTGTGCCAAAAGTTTTAGGAAAGAAATATTTTGGTTCTCTAACGTTAAAAATAACAAAATATTATATGATTTTAGTGTCTCAATGTTTTTTCAATTTCAATTTTGAAAAAAAAAATTATTATTATTTTTTATTTCATGGTTGAAAGAGAAGAGAGAGAGGTCATCATATTACACTGGTAAATAAAGAAAAATATCATTAACAACAATTTAGATCATCAAAACAATCGATATTCTATGTCAAATGATTCTATTTGATGAGGAGAGTTTATATTATATTTTTTTTCTTAACCTTTAAAGTATTGAAAGAATATTTGGACTTGCTTTTATTTTTTATCTCGGGTTAATTTTGATTTTTATGATGTTCTTTCAAGACAACATATAGGTTTATTATTTTCAAAGTGTGTTTGAATCAAAAATAGTTTGAAAAAGAAGTTTTGAGGTCAAAAGAACTTAAGTCAAGTTTTCAAACACCATAGTGGCAGGAAAAAAAATACACATTGTCTGATTTTATTTTAAAAAAAATAGAACAAACAACATATTGTTTATCCCAGATATATATATATATATATATATATATATATATATATATATATATATATATATATATATATATATATATATAAAAACGTGTGGCACATTTACTGTGCAAGAGTTTACTGTAGCCCGTGACTCAAAGTGCACTGTGGACTCGCAATTTGTCCCGGTGCATCGCGGGTGTTTGTCTACCTTTTTTTTTTCTTTTCCGTCTGTGAACAGTGCACTACTGTTTATATCCCCCGAAAAAGACAAAATAGTTAACAGTGGTCAGGGGCCCTCTCGGGTTTTTTCATTTTTTTGGCACAGTGCGCGGACAAAAAAGGGCCCGGAAAACGACAAAATAGTTAACAGGGACCGGGGGCAGGGCCGTCCTTTCCCCCTTTAGGTATTTTCGTAAATACCGGAGGGAGCAGGGGTGTATAGGTCATTGCCCTATTATTTTAATATTTTTTTCCCGAGGGACAGCTGGCAGCGGCGTTCCACGCTGACGCGCCCCTGTGGCGGCGCGTGCGGTGTCGTAACGCTGTAAAAAAAATTAACTTCCTCTCTCCTCCGTCGCAGCGCGTTCCGGTCATAGATGTCCCGATTGGCCGCGGCTGACGGTTTTTCCTCGGCCGTCCCTTTTCTCTCTCCTGCCGCCCCCAAAGTTACTCCGGCTCCCTGATGTTTGTGTGAAATTTATTTTGGTCCCTGAGGTTTTGATTTTGTTTTTATTACTGATTTATTCAAATTAAAGTTTTATTGTTTTCAATTGTGCCCTTCAATTAAAACTGATTATATAAGAAAGTTTTATTTCAGTCCTTATACTTTTTGATTTTGTATTTATTTTTTATTTCTTCAATTATTCTGGTACAGATGTTTTGATTTCTTTGATTTGGTCCTCCAATTGAAATTGGTAATATATAAAAAGTTTGATTTCAATCCCTCTTCTTCTGATTTTTTATAAAATGGCAGCAGTTTGCATTATTTATTTTTGGTCCTCCAAATATATTTTTTTTAATTTTATCCTTCAATTGGAATTAATTTAATATATGTTATTTTTCATTTCAATCCTTATTCTTTTAATTTTTTTATTTGTTATTAATTCATTTTTTTAATGTTTATTTTGTCTTTTTTATTAATTGATTTTTATACAAATATTTTGCCTTTTTGTAATAATTTTCCAGGGCAATTTAATTATTTGAATTCCTTTTTTATTAATATTGCTCCTTTTTTCTCTTTGTTCATTTGTTTTGTTTTTTGCTTCTCTTTTTCTTCTTCTTTGGATTGGGTGATTTTTATGATTTGATTATTTATGCAATAATCATGATAATTTCAGTGGTTGTTTTTTTAGTGATTTTTCAGGATAATTTAATTATTGAGATTGTTTTGACAGTAATGTTGTTAATAATTTTAACTATTATAGTAATGATAATAACAATCACATAAGGACAGATTTTCAATTTATGTATTAATCTTTTTGTTAATAGAAATTTAACTATTTATTTTTTATTTGATTATTCGAGGGTTTTTTATATTAATTCATTTAGTTTTTAAAAAAAAATCTTAGACAATGTATATTTTTTATTCGTATTTATACATCTACACTTTTAGTTTTTTTTTAGGTTTTTTTGTTGGGATTTTTTTTATCGGTTCAATCCTAAGATTTGAATTGAAATTAGTATTAGTAGTCATTTTAAAATTAATACTGCTTCCTTTTTCCCTTTACTTATTTTTTTTGGTTTTCTGTTATTTTAATTTTTTTTTTTGGATTGAATGATTTTTATCATTTTACTATTTACACAATAATAATGATAATTTTAGTTATTGTTTTTTATTACTTTTTTTTTTATAAATCTTTTGTTTTTTTTATAATTTTTCAAGGCAATTAAATTCTTTTTCAAGCCAATTAATTTATATTCATGTCAAATTTATATATTTTATACAAAACTTGCACTTCATAAAAATTATATACAAATTTATTATTTTTTTCTAAATTTATGCTATAATAAAAAATTTTCATACATAATAAATATTTTTTTAAGTTCAAAAAAATATGATTCCGCCCGCGGCAAGGCGCGGGTGCCATGGCTAGATGTTTTCTTTTATTTCTATTTGTTCTTTGGATTAGATCATTGTTATAATTTTATTATTTACGCAATAATAATGATAATTTTAGTGGTTGTTTTTTAATCAAAATCTTTTCATTTTTTTTTAAGATTTTCCTGAAATTTTATTTTAGATCAGTAATCATTTTAAAAGTAATATTACTCTATTTTTCCCTTTATTCGTTTTTCTTTTGTTCTCTGTTTCTTTATTTGTTCTTTAGATTATATGATTTTTTAAGATTTTAGTTATTATTTTTTTATTGTTTTCTTTATAAAAATCTTTTCGCTTTGTTTTTTTTTATTTTCCAGGGCAATTTAATTATTTCAATTCTTTTGACAATAATGTTAGTAATAATTTTAGCTTTTATAGCAATGATAATAGCAATAACGTCAGGATGAATTTTCAATCTATGTTGTCGTCTTTTTATTGATAGAAAATTAACAACTTATTTTTCTAAATTTTAGTATTGTGGGTATTTTCACAATTTTTTTTTGTTTTATTTAAATTGAATTATAAAATGAACTAATCTTAATACAGTGAACTTAATAATTCAGATATCCGAGTTTTCTTGCGTTTTTTTATGATGATGATAAACTCATGCTGGTTATTTCGTTTGAAACTACTAAACAAATAAATTTATATCGATTTTATAGAAAACTTGCACTTGACATGAATTCTGCACATATTTATTATTTTAGCTAAATTTATATTATAATTAAAAAATACACACAATTAATATTTTTTACATTGAAAAAAACAATTGTGCCGCCCGCGGCGAAGCGCGGGGGCATTGTCTAGTATATATATAAAATAAAAACATAGTCACCCTAGCAAGCTCAGCGTGTGGACCGTAACCTAACAAAACCTTTTCTTTTTCTGTTTTTTTTATAATTCTTTTTAAAAATGATTTTTTTTGTTTCTAGGCAAACCTAATGAGGTTATTCATGTAAGGCATTTCATAATGGTTGAACTTTTTTTCTATATTTTTTTTTCTCTTCCCCTTGTAAAACATGTCAACCCAATAAAATTAAAGGTTATTCTCTATTTTTTATTCTTATTTCAACTATGACTCTCCTTTTTTTTATTGTTTTATATTTGTTTTGAATCTTTTTTTTATTTTTTTTATCTCATCCCTTCACATTTTATCTTGTTTGGTGTTTTTATCAAATTTGACCCTTATTTTTTTATTGATTTTTTTTCAAAAAAAAATATTAATTCCATCCCTTATCATTTGGTTTGATTTAGTTTTTATATTAGATTTGGTCTTCGTTCTCTTAATTATTTATTTATTTTAATTTTATCATTCCATATTTAATTTTTTAAGAATTAAGCTTCACTAATGTTTTCAGTGTGGTGATCTTGGTTTGATGACTAAGGTCATGGGTACAAGATTTTAACTAGAGTGATATCGGTTTTTTATATTTTTTCCATCAATTTTTTTTAATATAATTATTCAATATTGAGTTTATTGAAGATAAATCACCTTTGTTTTTTTAGCTTTTCTATCTATGACTATAACCTAGCCTTGTGGTCTAGGTTACATATCTTTCATGTTAACTCAAACTGGCTCGGAGCTTTTATATTATTTTATTTTTATGTCAGATTTGTTCCTTATTATTTTGATTATTTTTATATTATTATTTTAAACCTTCAACATTATATTATTAAGGATTAAGTATCATTATTGTTTTATGCAATCATTTTTGTCTTATAACCTAGTATCATTGGTGGAAAATGTTAGCCTAGGTTGATATCAATCTTCTTTTTTGATTTTTTTTCACACCTATTTTCTTTATCAATTTCAACCTTAAAGTTGAGCTAATTAAATATTGAGTTTTTTTAAATATGTTTATATGTTGTTTTATGAAGGTGTCCTAACCTCACGATTTGGATTATAAGTTTATCATATTAACTTAGAATGAGTTTTTGTTCTTCATTTTCCAATTGTTTTTTGTTTTTGTCCTTTAGCATTAAGGTCTATAACTCAAGTCACATAAAATATTTTTCATTAAAACACATTGATATCACTTTAGTATAAAAAAATTTATGTTATCAAAGAAACTCACTCGAATTGTAGTGAAACATATGTCACCCATCTTATTTTTAGCTACTAAATATTAGTTTAAGTTTTATTTTCAATTTCATGTCTAAGAATTTAATTATAATTTTTTATGATGAATTTGGTCCCCCATTCTTTGTTTTGTTTAAAATGTTTCTTATTGCATTTTTCCCCCAATTAAATCCTGTGATTATTTTTAGTTGAGCCTCGTTTTCAATGTCATGGTTTTTTAATGTTAACAATAGATGAATTTCATCCTTTTTAAGTCATTTTATATATATAAAAATGTCAGTTTATCCTCAAATATTTTTTTAATTGATCTTTGTTTTTTTTTATTTTCAATTTATTTTATGTTGAGTTATCTCAAATCTGACTAACTCTAGATAGTTAGTCATTGTTTTTTCAAATTATTTTTCTTGTTTTATCCCTAAGCTTTTTTTTTATTTTTTTTATAATCTTACTTCTTTATTTTTTTGAGTTTGTCAACTGTGTAGATAGTTTCGGTTTCATGATCACGATCCTGAGTCTTAAGGGCTTTACATGGGTTGAATTTGATTTTTAGGATCTTTTTTTTTAAAAAAATAAATTAAATTTCATTCTTGAACATATAAGTTTTTAAGAATTGATCTTCGAGCTTCTTTTTTCTTCATTTTTCTCATCATGGGTGTATCCTAATCTTATGCCTATACTCATTACATTAGCGAGATAACCAAGATTAACCTAGATCTTTTGCTCTTCGTTGTTTTTTTCATTCAATATTTGGTTATTTGATAGTTGAACTTTATAGTTTTATTCAATTTGCTTTCATTGATAAGTTTTCTTTATCTTTTCTTGGTGCAAGCAATTGCTTGATTGAACAAAAAAAAAATCACAATAAACAAAGTCACTAGATATAATTAAGTATGAACTCGTGTTGAAAGATCAAATATCTTATTCTTAGTTATCTCTTAATCAAATATCGATTTATTTAATTAGATACATGTAAAAGCATTTCAGTTTATAATTATAGTTTTTTATACCCCAAAACAAGGTGGAAAAACTTGTATTCTCATTTTTTTTAATTGAGAAAAACTAGGATGAAATATAATTATAAAATTAACTATAAAATAAAAAGGCATATGCCTTTCACTGAAGCCACGTGTACTGTTCACACAGACTTAGTTCACTATTCACTGTTATAGTAAAATTACCATTTTGTTCTCATAACCAAAAAAATTTCACCCCCGAGTCGGGGGCATTTTTGAATTTTCAACGGGACACGGATGTCATTCCCGAATTTGTTGCATAGTGGAATAACGCATTTAGCCCCCCTAAATGACAAACAAAGAAACCTGGAACGAGGGCATTTTCGAATTTCCCACGGTACACAGATGACATTTATGGATTTGTTGCAAATAGAATAACGCATTTAGCCCTCTAAACGACAAAAACAGACACCTAGAACCAGGGGTATTTCCGAATTTTCACCCCTGGTTTTTCCGTAGATATTGCTGGGTACAGAGTATATGGGTAATTGACCATTTTTTAATATTACTTTATCCGAAACATTGCAGGCGCGTGGTACGGACGCACCCGCTGTGTTCCACCGGCACGTATCCTTAAGGTGGCGCGTGTGGTGTCCTCCGTAGGTGAAAATTGGGCATCCACCGTCTCATATGGTTTGACGCTATGTTCTCCGACTCCACACGCGCTGCGTGTTTTGAAACTGGGACTCTGTGATCTCCGATGGACAGGTTTGCTCCCCCCTTTTTCTCTCTCCTACTGCTGAAAAATATGGTGCAGTCCCTCTTATTTGTATACATTTAATTTCAGTCCCTGATCTTTTGATTTTATTTTTATTACTGATTTTTCAATGGAAATTTCAATTATTTTCAATTATGCCCTTCAATTGAAATTGATTATATACTGTAAGTTTCAATTCGGTCCTTCAACTTTTGATTTTTGGTTTGTTTTTTGTTCCTTTAATAATTTTGGTATGCAAGTTTGAATTGGTTCTAATTTTGTCCCCAAATTGAAATTGGTTATTTATATTACTTTTCATTTAGGTCCTTATTCTTTTAATTTATTCAACAATTACACTTTATTGATTTTTTTTAAATCGCTTTATTGTTTTTTGGTCCCAGAGTGTTGATTTGTTTAATTTTTATCCTTAAATTGAAATTAATTATATATTTTGTTTTTTATTTTGATATTTATTCTTTTATTTTTTTGTATTAATTCCTTTGGTTTTTTTGTCCTTATTGGACAATGTTTATTTTTATATCCACATTTATGTATTTGTGCTTTTATATTTTGTTTTTTTTTGTTGGGATTTTATTTTTATTTTCGTTTTGAAATTTTAATTTATGTTGATTACACTTCATTTTAGTATTGATTCCTTTTTTTCTTCTATATGTCTTGGACAAATACCTTTATTTTTTGTTTTGAATTGTTGTCATTTTATTTTTTATTGATGTTTTATTTTTATTCGGTTAAATTCAGAATTTTTAACTTATGTTGGTGATCATTTTAAAATTAATATTGCTCTATTTTTCTCTGTTCTTTTTTTTTATGTTATTTTTATCTGATTTTCAGATCAGACGATTTTATATTTTTATTGTTTGCACAATAATAATGATAATTTTAGTGATTATTTTTTTATTGTTTTTTTGGACAATATATATATATATATATATATATATATATATATATATATATATATATATATATTTTTTTTTAATTTCGGGACAATTTAATGATTTTCATTGTTTGGGCAGTGATGTTGATAATAATTTTTAACTGTTATAGTAATGATAATGACAATAATGTGGGGATGGATTTCAACTTATGTTTTCTTCTTTTTTGAGATAGAAAATTAATTACTTATTTTTGTTATTTGATTAATGCAGGTTCTTTTACAATTTATACTTTGTTTGTTGTTTTTAATTTAAATTAAATTATAAAATGAACTAATCTTAATACAATGCATTTAATAATTCAAATATCCAATTTTTCTTGCTTTTTTTTAAAAAATAATAATGGTAATTTTATAATGGTTATTTCATTAAAACCTACTAAACAGATAACTTTATATCCAATTAAAATTCATATATTTTATAGAAAACTTGCACTTCACAAGATTTCTACACAGATTTATTATTTTGCTCAAATTTATATTATAATAAAAAAATCACACATAGTTAATATTTTTTTGTGTTGGTATGGTCCCAACCGCGACGAGACGCGGGTGCCATGGCTAATGTTAATATATATTTTGAGTGAAAAATATAATAATAATACCAATAGTAGTAGTAGTCGTACAAATTAAGGCAGGAGAACATTCATCATCTCTATTTATATTAAATGGTTTTACAGAACTCGAATTCAGAATGTGTATTTAGTAGTCTAAGATGATAATTCATCACTGTTTTGAGTGCAAGAAAACTTTTTCTTGATTTTTTTTTATGTATATAGATTATACTTCTACACCCTCAAATGTATTCTCTCTTTGGATTCATTTATCCACTGATAGGGTAGCTGTTCTTCTGTTAATCTCTGATGAGGCAGAGATTTTCTCTGCTGGAAGCTTCTTTCTCCTTTGTTACTTTCTCCAATAGTTTAATCTCTGCAAGTATTCGTCTACTCAGCCTATCATTCATGGTTTACTTTTTCAGTGAGAAATTCTCGGTTTTGAGATGGAGCTTTGTGTTATATTATGGTGCAATTATGCCACCTAAAATTCCTACCAGGCGGTGGATAAGCCGGACATACTAACAAGTCCATGGCAGCGAATTTCAGGCACAGCATTTCACAAAATGAGCAAACTTCCACAATTCATTTCCCATAATGAGATGCGTTGTCTATGAAGAAGAGCTCTTCCGTTCCAAAAATAAGTAAAAAACTTTACAACACGTAAAACTAACAGCAAAATGGGTTTGCCTGAGAGAAATCAAACCAAACAGCAAAATGCAACTCCTTTGAAAATTTCTGGTATTTGTGAGATACTAGAATAATGCCTAAATTTGCATCCTTGCAAAAGCAGCTCTCTCCTGAAAGAAAGCTTTGTAGCATAATTGCACCTGCAATCCAAACTCATGATAACTTACTAAAAGCAATGCCCAATGAGTGCACACTAGAAATAGAAATGCTATGTGATTAAGGAGTTTTACCCAAAGAGGATTTGACCTTGTAGAGAGAGCTGTCCAACAAAGAAAAACTCAGGACAGCGAACTTCTAAGCAAACACACTGGAGTCAATTTGCTGAATATTTGGAAAAATCTGTCTCACAAAGGCCAAGTAGTTTGTAGACTTTGCCTGGAATAGAAGAAGCAAAACTATACGTCAAAAAGCTCTACAATAACAAAGGAAACAGCAAGGGGGCAAAAGCAGACCCAAGGAAAAACCCAAAGATGAACAGCCCCGATCCCAAATAAAAGATAATCCAAACAAATTTTCAGCAAGTCAAAGCCAAAATTAATATTATATTTGTCGTAAGTCATGATATCCACAATGATTGTCAATTTGCGTGCAAACTTTAATCACAGTTTCTTGAAACTAATGTCTTTTATGAGAAATGGGTGGACAAATTAAAAATCAAATCAGTTGTCATGCCCTTCAGGCTCCAGAAGTTTAACAAATATCCTGTACAGTATAAATTAAGTGCAAGTACAGAAGAATATTATCTCTCTTAAGAAAAGCAGTTCATGTCAATTATTCATGGTCCTATGTGAAAACAAAGCTGCAAAGAGGATTCAATTTCAGTGTTTACTGTTCTTTTCTCTTTTTATGGCTCCAGAACTCGCAACACATAAACTCATGGATACAATTTGACTGAAGAGACATGATTGCGGCACCTCATTTTTCTTGAAACATCTTTATGAGGAATAGGTTCAAATATAAGAAAGATAAACAATGATAAAATTTTCTATCAAATGAACATGCGAAATAATATTGTCTGTGTGAATAGCAAAGCACCACTTGTGGATAAAACTTGAATAGGATCATAGAATTGTGATAAATAATGTTGACATAGTCTAATTGTTTTTTTAAGGATGAGAAAAATACGAGTGACCAACTGCTAAAAATGTATCAACATTTTTTCTTCCTCAAACATGTCCGTAGTCCGTGGAACCATAAAACCTGTGAGCATACGTCAGCTAGCACACCTAAAGAGCTTTAAAAAAGATCTATCACTAGTGATCAACCAGCAAAACAAGAATCCATATGATTGAAAAGAGTACATCAGAAAAAAAAAGGTTTTAACTTTCCATAAAAAAAATTAGTATGTGAGTTCTCTATCTTCACAAGTACAAGCCTTCTTGCAACAACTATTTGAAACTTGTTGAAAAGCGACAAGGATCTGGAAAGTATATATATAAAGAAGGTGGGATAAAAGTGTCAGAAGTCTAACAACATGCTTTTAAGGTGATGTGGGAAATCTATCTGATCCAAGAAAAGGTGAAAGCATGGGAGGAGAACCACTGATACAAAGCTAGGAATGAGGGGGCGGGCAGACTTATGATTTTGGATACCCCTTTGAGAGCAAGAAAGGTCCGGATCTAATGCTTTCCCTATTTACTTGTGACCACCAGTAAGACTAGACAAAAAGCAAGATCGAAATACCTCTATGCATTTAATCATCAACAATGCCATCCAATCAGCTATAGACTAGCATGAAGGCACTGACAAGGTCCTGAACATGTTAGGTTTTCCGAGTTAAAGAATATCTTACACATGGATTGTTTTCAAGGTAGATAGTTGTTAGTTTCTCTCTTGAACCGACGGCTGCCTCAGAAACACCTTCAAGTGATTCTATCTGGTTGTCATTGAGCCACAGATCCTCTAAACTGTAAGCATGGCGTGAGTCAAGCAGTGAAATGAACCAACAAGATAAGAGACAACAAAATCCAGAGCAAGGATGACTACACATACCAGGTAAGGTTCTGAATATCATCCACGGAAGTTAGCTTGTTAGATGATACATCGAGCACACGGAGGTTGACCAAGGTTGACAAGCCTTCCATTTTGGCAATACCATTATGGCTCAAGTACAGTTCTTCTAAAGCAACGCATTCCTAAAATAACAACAAATTGGAAAGAAATGATAAAAAGGAGACCACATTTAGACAGCAATTTCAATGTGGCAGAATAACTTGAGTTTTATATGTGTGTGTGCGCACACGGGCGGGCGAGAAAAGAATGCCATGAGTTTGTCACGCTAATAAAAATGCAATTTCTATCAACTACCTCAAACCCTTTCATAGAAAGTAAACGGTTGCTTTGCAAGCTAAGCTTCTTGATGCATTTCAGCCCACATAGATTGACTACTTTGATACGATTTCTTCCCAGCCACAGCTCCTGTAAATTTGTAAGATTTTGCATATTTTCCATCACCTGCAAACAACCAAAGTAAGTAGCTCAAGATTGAGACCATACGACGCTCCAGAAACCCCTAAAAACATAGCGTCCATCATCTTCCCATTTCATCTCTAAAAATTTTCCTTTCACATCGACACATTGTGTATCATAAAAACAGTAGTTCTTGAGCTTGGATAAATTGTAATATTGACGAAAAGAAAGGGGGAACTAACCCGTAATCTGTTGGAACCAAGTTCGAGAATTTGCAACTGATGAAGGTGATCAATCTCCTCTATCTTAGTAACTTCATTTTTAGATACATATAGTTCCTTGAGGGTATTTGAGACTTTAGACAATCCATGCAATGAAGTAATTTCATTGAAAGAAACATCAAAAACCAAAAGATTCTTGAATATGCTGCTATCCGGTATTTTCTTTAGCTTATTATCCCTTAACACCAGCTCCTGCGAATACAAAATAATATTTTTTTAAAAAAAATCAATGATAAAAACATAATATTCACTCAGTCATCTAAAATTAGCCGTTTTTTTTATAATAATTAGAGAAACAAAAATAGAATTAAAATTGAAATAATGAGTCACCTGGAGAGCAGATAATGAGTCCCAGCGAGAGAAGGGCTCAACAGCAGCATCGTCGATGAGGTTTTGACGGAGAGATAGCTTTTTCAGGTTCGAGAGATGAGCGATTCTAGGGTCCAAGCTCGATAACCGATTACAGGTCAGGTCTAACTCGGTGAGACTCGAAGATAAATCCACTGAGCTGAGATCATGAAGCTGAAAGCTGGTTAGATCAAGGAAGGTACTTGATGGATCGATTTCGACCGTTTGATCGTCCGCCTCGGGGAGTAAGCCGCTTGGTGGTTGCGTATCGCCGTCCATTTGTTTCGGATGCCTTTTCGTTCGAGTGCTGAAAAGAATCCCACTTTCTTCTTTCTTTTCTGTGGGTGTGTAATGCAAGGATTTTCGCGGAGGAATTCCTTGTAGATTAGGGCTTTAACATTATTTATTTGGGCTCCATCGACTTCTTACAATTGCGTGTCGAATAGATTTTTTCCATTTCCAATTATTTAAATGTACTTGAATGTTTTTTTTTAAATAATAATATATTTTTAAATAAAAGATATTTTAGAAAGTAATTACTTCTTATATTTTTAAATACTTTTTTAATATTTAAAATATTATATTTTTTAAAATATACATAAATTTAGTAATGTTATAATCCAACCCAACAACAAATCATCATAAGCTATTCACATTTTATAATTTCATTTCAAAAGTGTTTTTGAAAAAAAAATTATTTTAAAATTAAAATTTTAGTTTTTTTAAATCATTTTCATAAATTGATATAAAAAATAATTTTAAAAAAATAAAAATATTATTTTAATATATTTTAAAAAAATATTTTCAAAAATAATTATAATCATATTCTCAAACATTCGTTGAATTGTTATTTTTTCAGAGGCTCTTGGAAATTAAATGCTGAACTTTCTGAAAAATAGAAAGTACACGTATATTTTCATTCAAATTTAATTTTGTATTTGTTATTTATCTGGGAGTAATAGAAAAAAAAATCTTTTTAAAATTTAGGTAGGTTTGGAAAGTGTTTTTTTTTAAAAAAAATATTTTATTTTATTTTTATTTTTTAAAAACTTTTTTGTTTTTTTATATTTCTGTGATGTGTTAATATCAAAAATATTTTTTAAAAATAAAAAATATATATTATTTTAATATATTTCTAAATAAAAAATATTTTTAAAAACAATTTTAATTACAATTTCAAACATAACATTAGTCTCAAACAAGTAATTAATTACGATTGGCAAACTATATATAAAAATAACAAAATGATCAAAAGAGTTGAAGGAATCATACATCGATGATCGATCCGATCTCCCCCTTGAGCCCCTGATAATTGATTTTTTTTTTTACTTTTAAATACATTTCATGTCCGGCCTTAAAAATATTAATGAAAAAATGACAGTTGTTACCTTAGCAAAGGAGACAATCCAGATTGTTCTTTATTTTATTTTTTTTATACAATTCAAATCATAGCACAGTTTGACATAATAGTTTGAGTGATTTTTATTTTGTTTTTTAAAATATTTTTTATATGAAAAATAATAATGTGTTTATTATTTTAAATGTTTTTTAATAATTTTAATAAGAAATTTTTTTTTTGATATTTTTATAGATAAAAAAACATAGAAAGAAAATACATATAATTTACGTTATAAGAACATGCATACATAAGTTTGTATATGCGCATGTATGTACACACATACATAAATATATACAAGTACACATGTACATATAAAGATACATACACATGTACATACATATACCTATAAATATACATATATGAACAATAAATGATGGAAAAACAAGGGGGAATAGCAAGCAATCCGTGGTAGCAAGGCATACCTCGTTAAATTAGAGGAGACGGGATAACTTGCCCGCAAGCTCTGCTGATTTTTTATATATATAAAAATCTCATTGATTTTATGCGTGTTTTTAATTGGTTATTTTAATATTTAATTAGTAAAATTATAATTGATAAAATCTGTTAGAAATAAATTTTTTTCACATCTAAAAGTGATTAAATGTTGTTACTGTTAAAATTGTTTTGATAATTATTTAATCGGTAAATTGTATAATTAGAATCGAAGAAATTCTATTAAAATGAGTCACGCACTCCGTGCAACATACTGATTAATTGTTGTGTATGTTTTATTTGTTTCATAAATTATTTTATTAGTAAATAGTAAAATTACAATCGTTGAATTTTAACACGGATGAGTGATTTGTTTTACGCATCAAACAATTTGATTGATAATTTTGTTTTAATTACTTTGGTAATAATTTAACTGGCAGATAACAAAACCGCAATTGATGAAATTGACTAAATATATATTATTTTTCACCTGCAACATACTAATTATTTGTTGGACATGTTTTAACTATTTGATGAATAGTTTAATTGACAAATAGCAAAAATACAACTGCTAAAATTTATCAAATATTATTTTTTTAGATTTTTACTTCATATTATTATATTAAAAGTTTTTTAGAACACTAAGATTAAAATAATGTGAGATTTATAAGGAAAAGTCAGTGCATTTTTTTATATATTTTAAGAAGTGAATATAAAAAAAATATCACAATATATAATTAGTCTCTCCTATTTGTTAAGAAAAAAATCCCAAAAATAATTATTATCTTCATTTTAAATGTCTTATCTATAGTAAAATAAATACATATAAAAATAACATTATCTTAAAAATTTTAAGTCGATTATTCAGCTCATATGTATAGAAATTTAAAAAAATTAGGACCATTAACATTTTTCTTACATCTTAAAAAATTTGGTGCTGGCCGTGGCGAAACGCATGGCAATTTGTTATTTTATTATTGTAGATAATTTGGCACAATTTTTCTACCTATCTTGTCTATGTGTGGTTTCGTATATTTTTTTTCGTGATATGAGATCTGAAATATCATACATAAAAAAGACATAGAAGTTATTAAAATAATATTGACCAATGAATTTTTGTCACAATTAATACATATGTTACTATAAATATCATTATACATAATTAATATTCTAATTATTATTGGTCAACTATTGATAACACCTTAATAAATTTTTTTTTTTAAGATTTATTCCTCATATTATTATATAAATTATATTTTAGAACACTGATAATAAATTATTATTTTTTAAAACAAAACAAATAGGTCATATATATATATATATATAAAGACGCTAATATTAAATAAATATCAAAATATATAATTAGTCTCATATATTTAAAAGAATAAAAACTTACAAATAATCATTATCATTATTTTGAATGTCTTGTCTATAATAATTAGAAATTTCAACACTTAACAATATTAACAAAAAAATAAATTAAAATAACAAATAAATTAAAAAATACAACTAAATATTATTAGATTAAAAAAAAATATTTGACATGAAGAATAAATAAAAAAAAAGAAAAAATAAAAAAATATCAATTTTCAAATGATCAACAACACAAATTAAAAT
The DNA here is from genome assembly GCA_029228465.1 of Salix viminalis. Classification (NCBI taxonomy): domain Eukaryota; kingdom Viridiplantae; phylum Streptophyta; class Magnoliopsida; order Malpighiales; family Salicaceae; genus Salix; species Salix viminalis. Next base: position 4,236,284 of record CM055443.1, read on the forward strand.
TTAAACATGAAATAAAAAAATCTTAATAGCAGTGGAAATAATAAAAATTAGAAAGAAAAAACTAAGAGCATGTATATATAAACATGGACAAAAATAGAAACTATATATAAAATATATATATATATATATATATATAAAGGAATTAAAATAAAATCCAAGATTAAAAGTATAAGGGCCGAAATGAAAAATATATATATATAATAAATTTCATTTAAAAGACAAAATTGAAACAAATCTAAACATTGACACCAAAAACATTAAAGAATTTAAAACAAAATCGAAAATTAAAAGAATGAGAACTGAAATATATAATCTATTTGCATAGAAGGATAAAACTGAAACAAATTAATATTTTGATACTGAAAATATTAAGGATTTCAAACCAATCTAGAAATGAAAAGACTGAGGATTGAAATGAAATTACAATATATATTCAGTTTCAACCGAAAGACCAAATTTACAAATCAAAACATATATAAGAGAAATAAGGATCATACAAAACAATCGAAAGATCAAGAACTAAAATGAAATCACAATATACAACGTTGCTGACATGTGATGGCATAGGTGGGAGAGAGAAAAGGGGGAAGCAAATTCAACTGACCACTAACATGTCTCTGACCACCATAAAACTACATGTGCCGCACCAAGAGGAAGAGAACATGACTGAAAATTATTCTAGATGCCGAGTGAGCATTTTTGGACACTGTAATATGCAGCACATGCCATCCGAAAAGCGTGTGAGCGTGGAAATGGACGGCTCGTCGTGGCGACGTGCCAACAATAATTTGGCAAAAATATAATTTTTAAATTGGTAAATTACTAGAACACCCCTGCAACCAGCTCTTGAATTTTGTCTTATATGGGGGTATATACGTATTCGACCATTTAAAAAAATATTCAGCTACCTTACTAACCCTAGTGTTTACTGTTTGTTTTTGTCTTATCAGGGGGTATTGTAGTATTTAGCCATTTTAAAAAATATATGCAATAACCTTAATGCCCCCGACGTTTCTTGTGCATTTTTGTCTTATTCATGAGTATTATGATTGTTTTATTGTGCACATGAAGGCAAAAAACCGAAAAACACCCCGACCCCAAGGCTAAAAATGCAGTAAACGAAGGGCAAAATAGTAATTTTACTATTCCAATCCACAACGCCTCTGAGTCTAGATGAATAGTAAAAAACCATTGTTCATTACTGTGCAACTTCCCGTTCTCTTTTAGCTTTCTTATTAATTCTTTTGTCGTTAAAATATATCCGTTCAATTCAAAGCTATAGTCACGGGTTTACTGGTCAAATCTCAAGTGAGAGATTTAGTATTTCTTGTTTTTTTTTTAAATCACATTATTTTAATAAAATGCTCTTAAGAAATATTTGAATTAATCTAATTGGATCTCATTGAAATTTTGTAGATGGTTTTAACCCAATTAGCCTCTAAGTCAGTTTAGAATAAAAATCAACTTGAATACATGATTACCTCATCATATCAATTTGAATTCAGTAACTCAGATTCAAACATAAAAGCAACTCCAACACAAAATGCTATTTTGAAAAGTTAAATTGATAAAATAGTTTCTTGAATAGTGTAAATATAATTTTTTTTTTGTTTATGTGTATTCCAACGATAAAAGCCATTTAGAAAAGTCATATATACAGTAACAATTAAAACACAATACAGTAACGATTGAACAGTTGAAACACAATATAATAACAATCGAACTAGTGAGATATCAACTGATAAACATTAATTTTAAACAATATATTACTCGAAAATACAATAACAGTTGAAATAAAATATAGTAACAATTAAACTAGTGAGATATCAATTGATAAACATTGATTTTAAACAATATATTTCTCCAAAATACAATAACAGTTAAAATAAAATATAGCAACAGTTAAAACAAAATACAGTAACAGTTAAACTAGTAAGATATCAATTGATAAACATTGATTTTAAACAATATATTACCCCAAAATATAGTATCAATTGAAATAAATTACAGTAACAGTTAAAATAGTAAGATCAATTGATAAACATTGATTTTAAACAATATATTACTCTAAAATATAATAACAATTGAAATAAAATACAGTAACAGTTAAACTAGTAAGATATCAATTGATAAACATTGATTTTAAACAATATATTACTCCAAAATATAGTAACAATTGAAATAAAATACAGTAACAGTTAAAATAAAATATAGTAATAGTTGAACTATTGAGATATCAACTGATAAATATTGATTTAGAGCTTTCATCAAATCAATTGTTGAAGTTTTTTGGTATTGGTATCATTTTACTAATAAAAAAAAATGTTAAATAGATTTTGTAATTAATTCATGATTATTCATTAAAGTTTGATCTAAATATAAAAAAAAATTAACAATTATTTTGTTTATTATTATTTGAAATGTTAAGATTCAACTATGGACTTTAATATTTAAGGGTATAAAATTACATTATAAATCATACTCTCAAGTATTAAAGATACAAAAGTAAAAAATAAATGTAATGTTGAAAGTTAGGCTTTGAAACAATTATGATGCAACTCAATAAGATGAAGATTCTCTCACATAATATCTTTCTTGAACTTTAGATAAAACCAAAGAATACAAATGTGATTTAGAATATCAATCAAACAATAATATAACTTATCATAGATAAGATGCACTCAAAGTGATATATTTTCTCTATGCACAATAAATTCCCTTATCAGAACTCAAATCAAAAGTTTTTTAGAAACCATAATATGAGTATGAGGTAACAACTCCCTCATATCATATAATACTCCCACAACCTTCTCTTTTACACTTAGAAGGCAGTTCCACCATTCGATGCTATGATGTGGAGACATGAATAGTCTCTAGAATCTCGAGGTTAAGAAAAAACATTACAATTGCTTTTGTACCTTTAGTGTGTAATTAGTAAGCCTAAAAACTCAGACAAAACCAACAATAACAAAAACAAGAGATCCTAACATTACTTGAATTATTGAAGAGAAAATTACAAAAACCCAACCCACATATAGATTGATTATTTGCCCACAAAAAAGTTAATTTTAGAACATCAAATTATGAAAAAGAGATAAAAATGAGGAAAAAGATAACAAGAGAAAGAAAGCTTAAAGCTATTAGGAGTAACAGTAAAAGTAGATCGATCGGGGGAGTAAAATTGGTTGGGTTGTGAGCTTGTAGAATGGTCTGTGTTAGGGATAATTGAGAGTAGATCAAAGATTTAGCAATGAAAAACATTTTCCTGAAAAATAATAAATAATCTAAAAAATAAATTATATAAGGAAACAACAACATATTTTCCATTACTGACGGGACAATATTAGATTTGCGTATTCTTTACTAATTCCAATATATATATATATGTCTCAGCCTAAAACTCAAATTTTATTTTGTTGGTAAAATCTAATGATAATAATCTTGTTTTAAGTAGTGTTTAATTTTTTTTATTGTTGCTTGATAAGAAGACTATATTGTTTGATGTTTCCAAGAGCCTATTTGTTTAATGTTCCCTTACAGTGGGAAATGTTTGAAGTTCAAGTGTTATTGCCAAACTCACTTCACTCTTCATAGAACTATAACCTTTATTTTTTTTTTTGTTAAGGCTCCTTCTATTTTGAAACTAATAATAAACTTCTTGGTTATGATTGTGTCAAATAACTATCTTAACCTAAGAACTTAAATTGTTAGCAAACTCTATGTATATTAAATGTCACCTATTTCACCATGTGGCAGGGTTTAAATTACTTGCTAAGGTTTCTAGGGTTTGAGCTTCAAACCTTTGTACTTGGCTACAAACTCTGAACTCTAGATAAAAAATAACAAAATCTTAAAATACTATAACTCCCTTACACCGCTTCTCATATCCAGCCACAATGTAAAGGCCTAAGGGATGCATGCACAAAGCCTAATTGAAGGGTTGGATATTACTTCTCTTTCAGTAGTACATTGCAAACCCAAATGCAGGAGAGATAAACATTGAACATCAGATAAAGTTTTGTTGTTTCAATAGTAACGTGGTTTCAAAAATTCAAATATGAAACTAGACCACCAAAGTTTCTATCCACGAAGATGTTATGAACCGTACTCTCTATCAGAATTATCGAGAAGTTTCACAAGAGATATGCCTGTTTTGGCTTTCACCTTGTCAATTGACAGTTCAACCCCAGCAAACAGTTCAACCCCAGCAAAATAAATGAATAATCAAGCTCAGGGGTTTATAGTTTCGCATCAACCAAAATCAAGCTCAGGGGTTTATAGTTTCGCATCAACCAAAATCAAGCTCAGGGGTTTATAGTTTAGCATCAACCAAAGTCAAGCTTCAAGTTAAAACATTAAGGCAGCGGAAAACATAAAATTCAGGGGGGAGGGGGGCGACAAACCATGAGTTCATACTACACAAGTTCGAGACAAATAAAACTTTGAAAGCACGATACCTAACGCCCTCTCTCAAATCCAATACGAGTTCTGCTAGAGCCTCCATCATGTCCATCTCGCATTGAAGATCCTGCACTAGCTCTCATTGTGCCACCAGTACCGACTTTGTCTGTAGGTTTCTTACCCTTCTTTACTTCAGTCAAGAACTGATCCAGACCAAATGGATCAGCTTCTTCTTCATCCTTCTCAAACTCAACTGGCCTGTCACGTGGACCAGTCCTCTGTGAAGTACCAGCAAACTCCTTGTCAGGTTTGAATCGTTCTGTCTTCATTATCTTATCTAATTGCTCATCTGCACCTCCATACATTTCAGCGTCAACATCTTTCTTCGGCCGGTATAGAGTTGAAAGTGTGGGCTGAGCTGTGAAAAGGCCTTTATCATAAACACTGTATTGATCATCCGCAGCAAAACCAGAATCCATTCCTTTCTCTTGGTTGAACAACCTCTGATCATATGCAACTTCTCCCCCTTTTCCACCTCCAGTAGAGGCCATACCAAGAGCAACCTTCTCGCTGATGTCACGATCTCTATCTCTTGTGATCTTGCTCTTCTTACCCATTGCAGCATCTTTTGCTTCCAATCTTCTTTCTCTCTCCCTTTCCCGACGGCGCTCCTCACGAATTTTCTCACGCCGCAGCCTCTCTTCCCTCTCTTCCCTTGTCTCCTTTGGGGCATCCCTCTCCCTGTCCTTCACATGCTCATAATCCCCTCTCATGTCAACATCATCCATTGCAGCCCTCTCTGACGGGACTGGAGCAGAGGGCGGGGGGGCAGCACCAGTTCTCTCAGAACGAGCTTTGTGAGCTAATGCCCGCAACTCCTGCTCTTTCCTTTCCTTCTCCTTCATCATCATCTCCTTTTGAACCTTGGATCTCATAGCAACAGCTTCTCTAGCCTTTTGCTCAGCAACATAAAGGGCTTCTGATAGCTTAGCAAAATTATCATTAATCTGAACATCCTGCAAACCTCTTCCATCAGCAGCCAGACGCTTATCAAGAGGAATCGTGTAACCCTTAGGGTTCTTCCAATTTGAGATGCAGGGTGGGATTTTCCAATCCTGCTGATCTTTCACAGTCACAGGTCGAGGTGGTGAGTGCATTACTGGCACAGGTGGTGATCCTGATGCCTTTGGAACCCTCTTATGCTTGAACTTAGGTGGCTCCAGTGGGTCCACCGGCATCTCCACCATTCTAATAATTCTCTCTTTTGCACCCGAGTTAAACGCTGCCGACTGCTGCGAAGGCTTGTACTTTATATACTTGGAATCCGAAGACTGTTTGGGCACATTCTTCGGCTGCGCTGCACTCAATCTGACATTCACAATCTTTTCAAGCGCAGCTTTAGTTTCCAGCGTAGTGTCCTCAATCTCTTTCTGCAATTCCTCATCCCCATCCCCATCCCCATCCCCATCCCCCTCTTCCTCACTCCTCAAAATCTTCGGAACCAAATCTTTATGCTGCGAATACACAATCTTCTTAGCATTCTCATCCTGTCTCACAATAGCGTCATACGCAACATTCCCATGAGCATCAACAGTCAAAGCCAAAATCTTGGCCCCAGGTTTCGCAGACTTATTCCTACCCATATCAAGAGGGTACTGTGCAACATGAATTTCTGGAAACGCACCCCCATCTCCAAAATCCTCAACTTTCCTGGGAACAAAACCCTTCCGCTGCAAGTAAAGAGGTACAGGTTTATAATTGATCCCACCACCACCACCACCAGCAGCAGATTGTTCAGACTCAGATGAACTAAACCTCTGCTTGAACCACGGATCATTTGAATGATCATAATAAGTTGCGCTAGTTGATTTCGCCGGAGGCAGTAATTCCTTTAAAGCCGCCATAGTAATTGGAGCCGTAGATCTAAACCCTAACCCTAAATCGAAAAAGGAAAAAAAGGGTTTGGGGATTCAACAACGAAGTTTCTGCGATCTGGAAGAGAGAGAAAGAGAGGCGGCTGGTGATAAAAACACCATCTGATAATTTTGTTGTCTGATAGAGGGAAATATCAGAAATCTAATGGGTCGTTTTTATTGGGCTGGGCGGTACTATATTTCCCGGGTCGGTCAGTACTACATTTCCCGGTTCAGGGCTCCAGAGTAGAGGAGGACTCGGATTCTGAAAGCTGGCTAATCAATAAGAGCCACGTGGAAGACCACGTTGCTCGTGACCAATTAGAAAGGCTAACCAATAAGGACTTACCACTTATTTATTTAGAGGACAGAAATGTCAATTCGATGAACAGATTGGACCTGTATTTGTAATTTAATAATTTTGTAGAGGACCTTTTCACGAAATAGATTATTTGTTTTTGCGTTATTTTTTTTTATTTAAAATTTTAGAAAATTATTTTAATTTGTTAAATATAATTTTTAAAATAAAAAATAATATATTTTTTAATAAAAAATACATTAAAATAATATATTGCTACACTCAGTTACTCGAGCCTGTCCTCAGTCATTCCCCTGCTTCTCTCAAAGTCGTCTTCTCTTTCTACTGGACGACCTACAAGACCATAAAACCCCTTGTTAGAAGAAGACACACGAATATTATCAATGGCGGACGGAGAGAGCTCGAGAGAGGCAACTGCAAGAACGCTGCGGAACGCGTTTGGCAATGTGTTCTCTTTCTTCATCCTCCTCTTGATTGGAATTCTCGCCTTCTCGATCCGCCTTTTCTCTGTCAGTTCACTGTCTCCTAAATCTCTCTCTCTAGATCCATCCTTGCAATTGCCTTTTCTTTATATGATTTCTGTTTATTATATGTTTTAACCGTTTCGTTGCTGCATCAATGCGAGAAAATAAATAAAATTTGTTGTTATTGTTTTTTATTTTAAAATTGAAATTGTTTTGAATGGATACAAAGTCGCTGTCTTTTCCATTTGATTTATGAGAAAGTAGATGGAAAGCAAAGGAAAAAAAATATGAGTTTTTTGTTTGCCTTAAATAATTTTCCTGAAACTAAACCGAGAAGGTTGGCTTTGGCGTAGGCAGTAAATGTTTGTGATTTTCAGTCATCGGAATAAGTTACTATTGGAATCAGGGCTGATTCGTGTGTTTTGTTAGTTGTGGCATTTTTGTAAACTTGTGGATTAATTTTCAGGTAATAAAGTATGAGAGTGTTATTCACGAATTCGATCCTTATTTCAACTACAGAGTCACTCAGGTCTGATTTCTTTCATAAATATAATGCTTGATGTTCTTTTTTTTCTTTTTCTTTTCACACGCACACACGAATATGTGAAGAGTAAGAGATTTAATTTTTGTTGGTTTCAGTTTTTGACAAAGAATGGAATTTATGACTTTTGGAATTGGTTTGATGATCGAACCTGGTAAGCAAAGATAATTCTCATGGTGAAAAATTGTTGGTTAGCTGTTTGTTTTGCTAAGTTTTTGTATGAGAACTTAAATTGATTGTTTTTGTATATTTCATTAAGGTATCCTCTCGGCCGCGTGATTGGTGGAACAGTTTACCCTGGGTTGACCTTGACAGCAGGCACACTATGGTGGTGAGTACCTTGTAGGTAAACCATAAGAAACGTATCCATCAGTTTCTGGCATAAATTCGCCAAGTTAGTTTTCTGTGCTTGTTACTGGATGCAGTTTCCTGAATTGTTACACATTTGAAATGTCATGTGTTACTGAGTCCTATATCTTCTAATTTTTTGAGTCATTACTATGTGGTTTCAGGTTATTGAACTCTTTAAACATTCCACTGTCTGTCGAGACTGTTTGTGTATTCACTGCACCGATTTTCTCTGCATTTGCTTCATGGGCAACTTACCTTTTGACCAAGGTTTGTATTGTGACCCAATTCATGTCTATTCTTATGTGCATTGGAGCTGGTTTTGGCGCTGACCAATAATTGGCTTGTTTTTCAATAGGAAGTTAAGGGTACTGGTGCTGGACTGACAGCAGCTGTTCTTTTGGCCATGGTAAATTATATAATGGGTATTCATAACTTATGTGTTTGCTTGTAATTGTATTTATATTTTTGAACAGCAGCAATGAGGCATTACTTGTTAATACAAGTTCTTCAGCACAATGTCACAAAAACTATCTCACCTAGTTTCTCATATTCTGTATATCTTTTTAATTGAACAGTGTTCTTTTGTCTTTTTGGTAGTATTCTTGTCAGTAGATGAATGAAAGAATATTGTGAAATAGATTTTATTATTTGGATGGTGCGATGTTTGACAAATTTGAAAATGTTCAAACTCTTGACATATATTTCAAAATCTGTACAGTTGGGGTGGCCTGCTTTATGAGATATTCTCTTTCTAAGACTTCTGTACTATGTTGTAGTCCTTCAGAATGTTTAAACATTAACTGAAATTCTCAACTGATAGATTATTTGCTCTTGTTCACAGGTTCCATCATATATATCTCGATCTGTGGCTGGTAGCTATGACAACGAAGCTGTCGCCATATTTGCTCTTATCTTCACTTTCTATCTTTATATAAAGGTTAGAACTTGATGTCAGTTAGAGAAAGCAAAATTCCACCTTAATTGTCTTCTCAAAACTGTTAATTTGAGGAGTAATCAGATCTACATCTAATGCACTGGTTAATAGATTTACTTCATTAATGTGTTTCCCATATATTGGTTGTTGGTTCTGTGTTTTTTTGCTTTTCACATTTCATTTGTTGCTGATATAGATTTTGTATCATGTGCAGACATTGAATACAGGGTCCCTCTTTTATGCTACTTTAAATGCCTTGGCATACTTTTACATGGTAGGCTTTGTGATAATGTTGTTTGGCATCTTATTATTCCTTATGATATTTATGCTCATTGTTATATTACTTTGTCTTTCAGGTCTGCTCATGGGGAGGGTACACCTTTATTATTAATCTTATTCCAATGCATGTGCTTTTGTGCATTGTGACTGGTCGCTACTCTTCCCGACTGTACATTGCGTATGCTCCTCTTGTAAGTACCTATAATACTCATTAATTTTGTAACATAGTGAAGGAAAAAATAAAAATTACTATTTTATCACCATTATTGAAGATTGCATGCTAATAATGCTTGTCGACAAGACATGGAACTGTTTACAATTTTTTTTTTGTGATCATTAATGAAAAATACTTGCGAGGATAGATGTTGGTTGTCAGCCTTACCTTGCTTTTTGGTGTTTACCTACTCTTGATAACAAATCTGAATCTTTTAACGAGCAATGATTAAATGATAACTATTTTAATCTACATATATCGCTGCAATGCAATGCCATATTTTATTGACTTCCTCTTTCCATGCAATTTGGGGTATTGTTTTGTGGGGTATGTTTCAATACTTGTCTCTTGTTTTACTCTTAGGGCACTATGTATGTGGAATTTTCTATCTCTTTTGAAGCATATTGTTAACACATGCAATTTCTTTTGCTTTGAGGTATTAGCTACAAGCCATGAGCTTGGTGACAATATTTAGGTAGCTTTTGGTTACTGTCTTGAGATAGAAGAGACATAGACAATGGAGAGGACTTGCACCTTCATTTTGAAAGGACATAAACTCACTTCAAAACTGTCCTAGTGACATGTTTATGCCCCAACCAAACATGTTCATGCCCCAACCAAACATGTTCATGCCCCAACTGTCCTAGGGCACTAACCAAATGCAACCTTAAAGAACAAACCTCTTCTTTTTATGTTTGGTACCCTGTTGATGAGTAGTACCCCCCACCCCCCTATTTTTCTTATATTGATGTATTAGCTACAAGTCATGGGCTTGGGAACAATATTCATAGAATGCATTTTTGTTTTCAATGTCTATTATCTATCAATGGATGACTAATTTGGCTGATGCATTTTTGTAAAGAAATTTTCCTTGGTTAGACATTGAAGACTTGCAGTAATCATCTCTACACGAATAAAATTTCTTGGTTTTTATTGAAATGGACTTTTCAATGCAGGTGGTCTTAGGAACGCTATTAGCAGCTTTGGTGCCTGTTGTTGGTTTTAATGCAGTTATGACATCAGAACATTTTGCTTCATTTTTGGTGAGTTATTTTGACACATAATTCATTCAGGCACGATGGTTTTTAAAAGTTCATGAATTTGGTTATTTGTTCATCTTGAAGAGGGAAAACAGCCGTTATACTTGCCTTAGAAATGTTATCTATTACAAACATTCTGGATGGCTGTGCCATGCTGTCTCTTTCAAGTTAGAGATCAAGTGGGTTCTGTAACTTCTCATGTGAGACTACTATGTAATAGTGCGAGATATTTTTATATGCTATTGATATGGAGAGGTCTAGTATGCTTTTATGATTCTATCAGTAAGCAAAGGAAATAAATAAATGTATTAAGCATGAGTCATTTTTTTAATACATGAGCAATAGGGCAGTTGTATCTGTGTTTTTTTCTTGATTCATTCTCTTGGTACTAACTTTACTTCACCAGGTTTTCATTATCATCCATGTGGTGGCTCTTGTGTACCATGTCAAAGGGAATCTCTCTCCAAGAATGTTTAAAGTGGCTGTTACGCTTGTTGTATCTGTGGGCCTGTGAGCTTCCCTCATCATCGTTTTTAGTTTAATGGAGAAAAAATTACATTAGCAGTGCAAAAACTTTACAACTTTTCTCATTCAAGTGCATATACTCTATTTTTTTTCATTTGAGCAATCCAACTCTTTAAAAACTTCTGATTAAGTAATTTTGTTTACCTAATGTCCATTGTTCTGCAATTTGATGATGTGTCCTTTGACCTTAGCCCTTGTTGGTTCACAAACTTTCACTTTATTTCAATCAATTACTTGGACTTTAATCCTTTTCATTTGGTGCATAAACTTTTTTGATTGTTCCAATTATGTACTCTCATCAATTTTTCATTTTCTGATATGGTTTTCTTTCTTCAGTAAAAGCAGCCTCCAAATTGGTATTATATTTAATGAATGAAAATATTTTGAATTTAAATAAATCTTCTCAAGAACAGTCTGATTGATGTATGTATGTTCTACGCTAAGGCTAAAAACTATTTTATGACTAATCAGAAGTAATAAATAAATTATTAATACAATTTAAAATATTTATTATTTTAATAAAAGATGGAAAATCATATAATTGAAAAATATATAGGAAAAATTAATAGATTTGTTGTCGTAGTATTCATTTGGAAAGTTGGTGTACCAACATTGCAATTATCTTTTATTATAGGTTATGGGACATAAGTGCAAAACAGAGCAATTGATGGAAGTACTGTTGATTGAATTTTTTGAAAAAGTTGGTGTACTCAAATGATAAAATATAGTGTCCATGTAATTGAGAAAAATGTAAAACTAGTGTAGTATTAATATAAACTTTCCCTTGAATGCAGAAAATAATGCATGTCTAGATGCGTATTGAATCAATATTTCCTAATATTGTAGGTGTTATGATTGAACATGAAACTAATTTCCATACTTCAATATTGTGTATTCAACAGGGTAGTGTGCTGTGCTATGATAGCTGTTCTAATAGCACTGGTAGCTTCTAGCCCAACAAAGGGATGGAGTGGACGAAGTTTGAGCTTGCTTGATCCGTAAGTATCTAGTTTTGTAATTCACAGAAGCCTTTACTGTAGTTACTCTGAATCGATGCAATCCTAGGGAATCTAAAGGATTTATTCAAAGATATAACTTGGGTGCTGCAATCTGATCTGAACTGACCTGGACTTTTAGGTCTGAGTTCTGTGGTCCCTTAGTGGGCTTCATCTAGCCTGCTTCAAATGAACAGACCTACAGATCTCCTCTGGTCTTCTTCTTCCTGTGATACAAGCGATCCCTATGGCATGCTATCTCAGTTTTATTTATTAATTAGTCCATGTTCATGCCCTTACATGAAGACATTTATTCAGCGGTTTGTTTTAGTGACTGATATTCCCAAAAGATTTCTGTGACACTCATTCTGATCCATTTTTATTTCCATTGCATTATGACAGGACTTATGCAAGCAAGTATATACCAATCATTGCTAGTGTCAGTGAACATCAACCCCCTACTTGGCCATCTTACTTCATGGACATTAATGTTTTGGCTTTCTTGGTTCCAGCTGGGATTATTGTGAGTTATATGTTTTAAATGCAACTTAGCCTTTCTTTAACCTATCACTTCACGTGTCTAATCTTGGTCTTTCTTTTTTGGCAGGCATGCTTTTTGCCTTTATCAGATGCAAGCTCCTTTGCTGTGCTTTATATTGTAACAGCTGTATATTTTTCTGGTGTCATGGTGAGAAGAATCTTGGGACAACTAATTTCTTGGATTTTCTTTGTCTCTGCTCATTAGTTTCCGTGCTCATTGTGTTTTCCTCATACCGTAGGTGCGTCTGATGCTCGTGTTTGCTCCAGCAGCATGCATCATGTCTGGGATCGCCCTTTCTGAAGCTTTTAATGTCTTAACACGATCAATCAAGTTTCAGCTACCTGGATCATCAGGAATTTCCCAGGTTGATTTAAGAATGCTTGCTTTCCTTTGTACTGTTGGCTCATGCTCGCTCAATTATTTGTGAAGTCAACTTCGATACTAAGGTTTTGTTGATTCTTTCAATGATTAAGTCAGGGGATACCAGTATGAATACTGAGGGAGAACAAAATGACATAGCCAAGACTGAGAAAATGGACGAGACAGCAAAAGAACGACCATCAAAAAAGAACAAGAGGAAAGAAAAAGAGCCTGTGGTGAAGGCCTCTATAAGGTCCCGGATTGAAAGGAGACTCCTTGTTTTACCTTTGGAGGCATCTGTCATTGCTATTATCTTGCTTGTGTTGCTTGGTGCTTTCTATGTGGTATGTAGACTCTTCTTTTCCTTTTCCCTATATTGTGAGTTTTCACATGTTTGCTCATATTTTGCTATTGTTTATGCCACTTCTTCATTTATGTTGTGCATTGTAGTTTCCCCCCCCTATGTCCTTCTTACCATAACAACTGCTGTTTGGGATGAGCAACCTTTAAGGTTACATACAAAAGATTTCCTCTTTATACAACAAACCCATAGAGAGGGAGAGACAAAGGTCTGATGCAGCTCGATAAACTGTCAGCAGTAGCCTTTTCAACCATTTCTTGCAGGCTTTTAAAACTGAACTGGCAGTCATTGTTGAAATGTTGATACAAATGATAAAAAGAAAGAATCACATTTAGCATGATACACAGATAGGATTTTGTTAGTTAATTTGGAGCTTAGTAATTTAAATGCTGCCTTGAGAAAATTGTGTTGGTTATAGCAAAATAAAGTTGCTTAGAATGAACTCACTTCACCATACACTACCAAATACTTTCATGGTGCAGAAGGTAGCTTGCAAGGTGGATGCTGCTCTTAATGTTCATGCATTACTTACTAGCACCTTGGAAAAAAGTTCACGAGTAGGAAGGTGGAAACTTGTAATCGTAGTAATTATTTTGTAATCTTTTCTGGAAGGAGGAAGATGTGTTTTGAATTAATTAGTTGTGTCTTGGAAACTACTTGGAGAAAATGGAAGGTAATGCTAAAAGTAATGAATTGAATCCTCTCTCCAATTCTGTTCTCATTCCTCTTCAAGTGTTAATCTGAGGTTTTGATCTGATCATATGAACTAAGTGTAATGACATTCCATAGGAATTTGCAACTCAAAGTATATGCCTGTAATTATCATTTTATTGTATCTGGTGGAGACAAATTTGTTTCCTCTTGTTTATTACCCATTGTTGCTTAAATTTTCAGGGATTATATCTGATTATAACTTACCTTCATCTTTGTAGGTTCATTGTGTCTGGGCAGCAGCTGAAGCTTATTCCGCACCTTCTATTGTCTTAACAACTTATTCACGAGAGGGTGGTCTACATGTTTTTGATGATTTCAGAGAGGCTTATGCATGGCTAAGCCACAATACTGAGGTGGATGATAAAGTAAGTTTTTACCATGCTTCACTCTTCTTGTGACCATTTGATGATCATGGATTCTGTAACATGTTTAATAATCATGTTCCAAGTTTATGGTAAGCAGTAGGGCATCTAAAAGCTTCCTAGCATTATATTTTTTTTTATATCGAAATACTGGAATATTTTATATGAACTCCCTGAAAATTATATTTATGGCCTTGTAAAAGAAACTACAGGATAACCTCGATAAATTATACCACTTGATAAATTAATAACTATGATAGAATAATATTTTTGTTCAGTCTTGACTTAAATTTGAAGTTTAAATAATATTTTCATGGTCCCAAGGGTAATAATTTATAGAGGCTTAACTGTGTTAAGTGGATAAACTGATTATTTATATTCCCCTGGTCTTGTAAAATGATAGCAGTCTATTAAAAATCAGGCCTCATGTATCCTCGTTATAGTAATGCTATAATCTCTGACCTGTATTCAACTAGAAAGATAAAACCAAAGCTCAATGCACAGTGGTATTGGCTTCAAGTGCCAAACCCACTTCTAGAAGTTTAACCATGAAAGGCTCAAACAGATTACAGAATTTGTCGATCAGTATTGTGCTAATGTCTGGATTGAGTAAGTAGAACTCTCATGCCTTTATTTAGAAAACATAAAATGTCTAAAGGAAAATTAGAGTATGATTTTCTTGACAATTAACTAGTGCTTGAAATCTCATTGAGATGATACCATAATAAGCTTGAAATTGAATATACAGTAGCATGTCATAGTGCTCATTGGTTGCAGAAGCTTTGTCTGCTGTATATTGGCTCAGTATCCTCTAATTAGTTGCATTTGTACTTCTACTTTTGTAGCATGAAATGTTACTCAACAGTTTGTAGCCTCTTTTGGACCTTTCCTTTTGTTTACTTTTAACCTCCTAATTTGGTTGCTTTCACCAATTGAAAGATGAATTGGCTTTTAATTCATGCAGGTTGCATCTTGGTGGGACTATGGTTACCAAACAACTGCAATGGCTAACCGCACTGTTATTGTTGACAATAACACCTGGAATAACACGCATATTGCAACCGTTGGTACTGCTATGTCTTCTCCTGAGAAGGCAGCCTGGGAAATCTTTAACTCCTTGGATGTAAAATATGTTCTAGTTGTTTTTGGAGGTTTGTTTTCCTTCTTTACATGCTTAGATCTGTACATGTCCAGACCAGTCTTCTCTTGAAATAAATATATTGTTCTGATGGATCGCTTACTGATCAGGTCTTGTCGGCTACCCCAGTGATGACATTAATAAGTTCTTGTGGATGGTTCGAATAGGAGGGGGGGTGTTCCCTCATATCAAAGAACCTGATTATTTAGTGAGTACTTGTATCGGTTGCATTTGACTAACCTTACGTTCCTTTGGATTCTTCCTAGTAGTAAAATGTTGCCACACGCTTAATAAACAATAGATATTTGTGGTTCATGGTTAAAACCGTTAGATGCTTAATCTTATTGACTTTCCTTTCCTTTTCCTTATGTCCAAAGAGAGATGGTCAATACCGGATTGATTCTCAGGCTACTCCAACCATGCTAAATTGTCTCATGTACAAGCTATCATATTACAGGTCTGATTTTGCTCTTACCCTACCTATTTAAATGTGAAGCATATATTACTGAAGCTAAAACATTTATTTGTGTTTTGTTACAGGTTTGTGGAAACTGATGGTAAAGCCTTCGATAGAGTCAGGCAGACAGAAATTGGGAAGAAGTACTTCAAACTTACCCATTTTGAGGAGGTACGGTAATATTGATTTGCACATGATAGAAATGTGGACAGCGTAAGGAACCATTAGACTGGCCTCCTAGAACTGGAGCGAAATAATTCATGTGAACAACACAATTTCCTATGCCTAAGGCTTCACATGGGAAAATGCTCAAGTTATTTTTAGGAAAATGACTAGTAGTAGTAGTAGATGATAAGTTTTCCCTCAAAAAATTGTCTGTTTTTCTTGATCAGAATTTGGGTTCTTGTCAATTTAGGTATTCACAACTCACCACTGGATGGTTCGCATTTACAAATTGAAACCTCCAAAGAACAGGATTCGAGGGAAGACCAAAAAATCAAAATCGGTGAGCATGAAGGACTGATATTTGCAAGAAAGTGTGTTGAGATAGTTCCTACTCTAACTGCGTTTTATTTGTTCTCATTGCAGAAAGCAAGCTCAACTTCTAGCCCAAAAAGAAGTGGAACAGGGAAGAGAAACCCATGGCACTAGTGAAATAAATTATAGGCTAATGTGCTCATAATGTCTGTAATTCATATAATCATAACCAAGAAGCTTTTGAGAGGGATCTAGCAGGAATATTTGATCATTACCCCTGTAAAAGGTAACTCAGTCGAAGGATTTTGCAGTCTCCACGTGTGATCTTGTATTGGTCCCAGCATCATGATGTCTTGACAGGACTAATCAATTTTGGATTAATACCATTAGATCTGTACTGAGCATGTCGATGCTATCTGATGAATGGCATCTTCATGTACGTGAGATAATTCATTTGCCAATTTTCTTTATCAAGGAAATTTTCCAGCTTGTGCTTTATATATTTATATATATCTTCGAGATAGAGAACTGGATTTATTAGAAGTCAATGCTTCTGCATATATCCTGTAAAATTATATAGATGCGAATACAAATATTCTGGCAGTAGAACAAGACTGCTCTACTGTCGATGACGAGGCAGTAGTGGTAAAAAGAGCTACGACTCAGGGCATAACAACACTAGATTGCAATTAGCCCTGAAAGGTTCCTGCCCTCGTGCTTCTAGCATAACTTTTGGTCTTCTACAGTGGATTGTATCCCTGCAATTATGAAATTCAACTTCCCTTCTCAACACTTTTTACTGCCATCTGGAAATGAAAACCACCGTTTACCATCCACCCGCATCTCCTCTCTGACGAAGAGAAACTTCATTTACAGAAGCAAATAAGAAAAGCATCCAGCTTATAATCCACCGAGAAAAACAAACTTCCTTAGTTTGAAAGCTCAGCTCAGGTTCCATGCTAAAGGATTAACTCAATTTTCTGAAACTTAAAACTAAAAGATGGGAATTCTCAATATACAAGATCCACAGCTTCTCTCAAACTCCACAATAAATTCTCAAGCCTTTGATATCCTTTTGCCTATGATCTTTTCCCACTTCCTGTACCATCAAAGGCTGGTCTCTAGTCGCTCAAACAAGTGATCTCAGGTTTGAAACCATAGATGCAACGAACTTTCTTGGAAGAGGTCTCTGTCTAGAATGATTAGTCCTGGGCAATAGCTTGGGGATACCTTGGAGAACCCAAAAGTTTTTCCCACTGCCTGTGTTCTAAGATAAATGGGGGGATCAATAACGAATACGAAACAAAACACGCATAGAATGTTTCTGATTAAACAAGAGTTGTCATCGACGAGTAAAATATAATTAGCTGGTTATTCTATGCCTACACCCTTTGCTTGAGGTTTATGAATTGCTGGGTTGTTAGTCCTCCATACAAAGGGGTAGGTCCTTGGCCCTGTGAAGTTCTGTAACTGACAGGTACAAACTGAAAGAATCAAACCGATAAATACAAGGATTTTACTCTAACGCAGTGGGTTCAGCCCCTCTTAGCAAAAGCTCCTGTCAAAACCATGTTGTCGGAGCTTTTAAACATCGTACAGCAGATTTATTGCCAAAGAATTGCACCATCTTGTTATCCCACTTTTCTAAGGCTGCTATAGTTTCTTAGGCAAGTTGTAAGCCTTCTTAAGGAACTTCGCAGCAGTCTCGTCACTCCGATAACACAAAACTCGCAAGACTGTGTTCGGTTCAGTAGAGTTCCATTGACCTGTAGTTGGAGGCATTGGAAATCTGGATTTAGCAGAAGTGCCATGACTCTCGAGTAACAGACTTTTGAATCGTTCAACAAGGCTCACAGAATCTAAATGCAACAAGGAGAGTACATCTTTAACTGTGGTTGAACACTTATCAATTAAATCTGTTGGCAAACCATCCCCGTTGGACCAAAACATATCTGTGAGAGATTTGAAATCTTCCTCGATTATTTCAGAATCTTGTGGAGTGAAAGCACGAGCAGGGCCTCCAGCAAGCAAAACCATCAGGAACCCATCAAAAGAAGCTTTCATAACATCTGTGATGACACGTGTTCTCGCTCTGTCATGTACTGTAGATGAAATAATTTCCAAATAATGCTCAAGCTCCTGAAGGAAAGGCTCAATCCTGGAAGATGAAACTTCTCCAACATAGAGGCCATCCCAAAGAACATGACTCAGATCATGAAAGACAACCTTGTATGCTGTTGCCTCACAGAGAAGCTGGATGCCTTCAACAAAAGCAGATCTTGACAACTCAAACTTTTTCCCTGTTCCATCAGCAAAATGATTTGCATTGGCAGCGTTAGAATTCCTAAGCTGGATAACAGTCCTCTTCTCCAAAACCTCCAACTGCGTGCGAATATACTGCAAAGTATTAATTCGTACACATAGCTGGGGTATCCCATGGGAGCTATCGCCATTCACAGTCCCAACCTGAGATTTCCTCCTCTGGGTTATTTGTGACCTCTCCTTCTTAAACACACTAAATTTTGATCCTGCTGTACATCTCGTTAATGCAGGTATCGCAGGAATAAAAGTATTTTGTGCCCCTGCACATTATAGAAAAGAAACTCTCAGTTATTTTGGGGTTTACATATAAAAATCAATACATGTTAGCAGGTTATGCATTGCATACCACAGCCAGATTTTGCCTTCAATATGTAACTCTGCAAACATCTGTCAAGGCCAGTGACCAAATCAGGAAGCAAGACTGCATGCATAGGTATTGGCAACAAGAAGAATGCCTCCAAAGTTTCATCTACACTGCGTAGAACTTCAACAGCAGAAGGAGCAAACTGCTCTTTATTTGCCCGTGGATTCCATACCTGCATCATAAAGGTGGCAAGGTCATTTTGTGGATAAAGAAAAAGGGATAACTACCGCATCTTCTAATCAGAAAACATACATTAATTTCTCTGCTAGTTTCCATGTCTTACATACCTCTTGTTGTAGATTTCTATCAACCCACTCGCTCAGTCTGTCAACTCTTGTCTTTATCCATGACTTCACAAGGTTGGCAATAACAGCTTCAGCCTCATAAGGAGGCATCTCTTGGATTATTGACTTCCCACCATCATCACTGTCCACTGCATCTTCAACTGCGATCTGCACAATATCTTTCTCCAATTTGTCAGCAGCCCTCAGCACCTCAATAGCATCAGGTGTCAATTCACTGATACTTGAAATGAATTGCCTCAGTTCATTCCCATAGCAAGAATGAAGTGTGACTACAGCTACACCTGCTGCAAGAGGGTGCCATCTCTTCAATATGGGACTAAAAATTGCCTTCTCATTAAAAGCCAGTTCACTGATTTCTCGTGCAAGAATACACAGGCGAGGGAGATTTTTCTGGTGACTAGATATCTGTTTGCTAGCCTTAACTTTCTCCATTTTCTGTTCTAAGAAGATAATACAGACTGTAAGTCACCAAATTTGAGACATATATTAACTGGAAAAGTATAAATGAAATAGAAAATATCTGTTAAATCGAGAATGAGCAAGGAAGGCATCATGAATTATTTCATACATGACAAAAAAAAAACTTTGATAGATGCATGTCTTGCAGAAGTTGTTTCAAATAAGCTTATTTTAAGTATACATGAAATATTCATGATGATTTAAATTCTTTTATTAGAAAGGTAAAGTCCTAAAGTGGATACCCAAAACACTTGAGATAAATATTTACTGGTAACGATTGTGGGAAGTTCTTCCATCTTAAGTCCATTGTCAGATTGAATATTCACTTAAGCAGATTCCATCATCACAGATAGGGAAATCATGCTTGGATGAACTTGCCTGAGAAAAAGCAGCATGCAATGATGATCTGATGTAAGTGTCAATCCTATCATGAGCAACACTGACTTCTTTCCTTTTCCCATTATACTCGCGAGGGATATCTTCTACCAGTATTTTTGCCGTTGTAACTACCAAAGAAACAATGCTTTGCATTGATTCAGTATTGTCACTATGGAAACTATCATGGTAAGCACGAAGCCTTTTCTCTGCCCAGCTCAATATTGAACTCAATGTCGAACTCAAAATCTTGGAATATTCTGGATCCTTGCTTGCCTTTGCATCCTTTTCGACTTCCATCAACAGATTATTGGCAGCAAACAACAGGTCATCCTCAACTTGGCCGGTTGCAGCATAATGGTAAAATAAAACCCACAGGAAACAGAGATTGTGCCACATTTGGTTCAATCCAAGGATTCCCCAAGTCTTCCTTATGAGTTCTAAGACCTCATCAAGCTCTTCAATAACAATTGATTCATCATTAACATCAAAGCAAGCATCTAAGAGCAATTGGTAGAGTCTCAGATTCAATGGAAACCCATCTGCCCAGTGACAAGTTTCAGAAACAGACCCATCAAATGATCTACAAGCAAGAGACATAACAACACTGCGCAGAACTTGCATCGATTCACTGTTCTTTCCTGAATCAATTGGTTTATCTAATGCCCCACGAATAATCTGGCGGAGGCGCTGCGGAGCAGCGTCTGCCTTATTCAGCGGCAGGTGAGGATGCAAAAGCAGCCCCGCTTCTAGAAGCTTCAAATTTCTCCTCTTCCATGCTTCATATTCTTGCTGATTAGGAAAATCTGAAGACTTGAGCTGCTGCAATAGTTCCAGTGGCAGAACCATCAACTCTACACGCCTTCCAAGCTGATACAGTGCACAAAAAACAGAAAGTTTAATAATTGCTTCACACTGAGCTAGAAAATCTAACCGAGCAGAATTAAAACCCAGATATTTCACCCACATTCACACGAATTAAATTATGGAATTATCCAAGTGGCACCTTTATTTTCGATCAATCTGTCTACTCTTAACTGATGATTTCTGCAACCTTTGGCAATAAAGAACAAAATTGAAACTACTTATTTAATTTCCATTTTTCCTGTTATTTAAAGCAAGCAGACAGAGCTTAAATATATCCCAAAATTATTTAATTTAGTAATCATCTCCCTCCTGCAGCTGAAATCACCACAAAAAGCAAAAAACAAAAACCATAATTGATCACAAAAGAGTCCATTTGTCAGCTTATAACATGGCGCATAAAAAACAATTGTATGATTCTTCCAAGAGAAGATAAAAGATTCCATCAAACAAAGCTTAAATCAAACAAATTCAAAAAATCAAATTTCCATTTCCCTCAACTTTCTGAGTGACCAAACATACCTGACCAGCAGCAATCCTCAACATAGCTCGCCTAATTCTTGAATCAGTCTGCTCCGTGACTCTCAATTGAACCCTAACCAGTTCCCCAACCGTCGCTCTCCCTTTATTCCCCACCGATTCCCCACCACCAAGTCTCCTTTTAGTCGAACCAGACCTCATCCCTAACGACCTTTTCACCTTACTGGCCGCCGAAGACGTAAGCGACCTATGCAAAGACGGGGGCGGGGAGGGAGCATCAGCAGTCGAAACCTTATATTGAGAAATGGTCTTGTCGGACTGAGGAATATAAGTCAAAGGCCTAGTCCCAGAGGTCCGGCAGGCTCCGATAAGGATCTCGTAAGCAGAAAGTCGGAGGTCCGAATCCGACAATTCAGAATTAAAATGTCCAAAAGGAGAATCAAAGTCTTGAACAGGGTAAGAAAGAGGCATGGCTCTTGATTTCGTAGCAGCACAAAACCCTTCTCGTTTGCTTCTCTTCAACTTCTCTTTAACAATAATAGGAGTAGTAATTATGGTTTAGATAACAAAAAAGAGTAAAGAAGAATCTGAAGGTGGTGGGGCTAGCTAACCTCTCAACTTTCAACAAGTGCCCTCTTCTCCTGAATCTGCTTTGCTTGCCTTTAAAGGAAGCAGCGATGTTGTAAATATCACCAAGAGGGAAAGGGGAGTGGGGGAAGACAGCGATGAAGAATTTCACTTTTTAGTTTTTGGCAGGGACAAGCGACGAAGAATCTCACTTTTCAGTTTTTGGCAGGCACAAGCGCCTAGGATGGGGGAGACCAAATCAGAAAAAGGGTGCTTCTTGAACACTAGCTGCCCATGGATAGAGTTAGGATTGGATTAGACTAAACAGTGTTTACGTGCTGCTTCTAGTTACTGATTTTGAGAGCAGATCGTGATCCTTTTTTAGTGGCGTTCGGTACGAGGTTTATTAAACTTGGAGTTAATTATTACAAAAATAATTTTCAAGAGTGAAATAATTAGTTTTTAAGGATGTTTATAAGTTTTTCGAATGTGCCCTTCATGATCTCCTATTCCTGGTCTGGGTTTTACGGTTCATTGGCAACCAAAACCCTAATTGAACAAGAAATCAGTTCGGCGATACGAGTCCTGAATGAACTCTTGTCATCCCATCAAGAGTTTCTAACACAACATCTTTAGGCAACTCATTTCATCATTAAAATTTCTAATGATGACAACCATCACATACATAAATAACATGCTTCTCTTTCTCGAGTGATAACCTCCTTACCCTATTCTCTATGATCACATCTTATTATGCAATATTTTTCAATCATGATTATTCAATAGTGCATTTCAACTCATCATTAGGAATCATTGAGATTTAATATACTTCCTTTATATCCTCCAATAAAAATCATTAGAAATCATTGAGAACTGATACCAATTAACGCTAACATGAGTGAAGGATAATGAAGTTTGTCACGAGTCAAAAAATTTAAAAATCAAGAACACTATAACTATATGAAGACTCTTAAATTATTTAATTTTAGTCATTAATGTGTTACTTCTTCAAAGGTTATTACAACCTTTTATACATAAAAAAAAATAAACTAGAAAATCCTATTGATATTGAATAAGAAAAATAAACTAGGAAAACTATTCTTTTCAAAGAGGAAATAAATAAATAAATGAAAAAAATAGCTAAGAAAAATATCTATTTACCTAAAAAATCTCCAATGTTATAATCACTCAGAAACAAAAACTAAACAAAAAAAATTAACTAACATATATCTACTTTTTCAAACAAACACATCTATTTTTCTGACATGATTATAAGAAACATCACCTTCATTGAACTCACCTTGAGAAGATGAACTTTTGACTCGGGTCATTAACTTGTCTGGATTTAATAATTTTTTATATTCTCAATAATAATAAAAACATAATGAAAATAAAAAAAACTAACAAAAAAAAAGATAATGGTAAGGTAATGCAAACATTCAAAAATAAGATTAGGATAATCATATATAAAGAAAAAAAAAAAACAAGTGAAGATTAATTCCTAATAAATCAAATGTTGAAAGATAAGATTTGAAAAAAAAATCAAATTTAATAAAGAACATAAAAATATGATCAAATCAAACCCGTGTTAATATTATAAACTCATGACCCTTGTCATAAGCTCGAGACAAATCTCATAGAAGACAAGCTTTAAAAAATAACATAGTTAAACTCTAAATCACAAAATAATAACAATAAAATAATTAAAAACAATAAAAACAAAACGAACCAAATTTGACATAGGAATAAATCAGAATTAAATTTTGAGTGATGATATTGAAAACAAAATTCAATAACGAAGAGGCTAAAAAATAAAATGATAAAATTAAAAAAAAATTCAATTAGAAAAAAAGATAAAAAAGAAATAAATATTAATTAAAAGAATAAAAATAATATTTTATATAAAAACTAAATAAAATTAAATAATAAGAGATAAAATTGTAGAAAAAAAGTAATCTACAAAAGATAAAAAAAAAGTAATTTAAAATACTGGTACGTATTAGTTTCATTGATGGCCAATAGTTTTATATTTTTTTAATGAATAGTGGTACGACGACAAGCGTTGATTGTGCTGGCTTGGGAGTTGACATTTGCTCCACCTCCAAATGCTATCCACCAAATAATTAGCAAAACGACTTCGTCGCTTTTCCCTACCATAAGCCCATAAGCAGATAAACATCAAAAAACACATGGAGTGATGAATAAGAAAATGTCAAACCTAACCTAAGATTCTCTTCTCTATGATTTTTTTTCAATTTCTCGCCAAGGCAAAGTCCAAATCTAAACCATGATAAGTTTGACTTTATAGATAAAATATGAGTAATGTCACACTCAAAACTAAAACTAAAATAAAAAAAATAGTAGCTCCTTGCTATTATCAATGATTATTGATCTAGTCTAGTTATAGTTATTAAACTCGAGTCCAAGGGTGATATAATTAAAAAAATAAATTATATAAACCGGCGCGAGTTATAAATATTTGAGATTTTAATATCTATATGGATACAAGCTAAAAGAAATAATTTATATGGATGTAAGTTCTATATATTGTAAATAATGGAGTTTGAAAAAATTATTTCAAAAGGTTTTATCTCTCATTAAAAAACAATATTATTATTTTCCTTTTAAGTTAAAGTATTTAAATAAAAAGGCTTCTTATCTCACATTGAAAAACCCAACTTTCTTCATATGAACATTGATATATATATATATACTAATAAGCTTTCAATCTCATATTGGAAAAATAAAAGCTTCTTCTAATGTTTATATAGTGGATTTTGATATGACATAATAACTCAAAAGGAAAATGATGGTAGACTTGCGTGTATAAGATTGAACCGAGCAAGAGAAAAATATTTAATTGTATGTTTCTTAAAACTTTTGTCTTCTTTAATGACTTTTTCTTCGTCTATCCTTTAACTAAAACCATTATTTTTTTTTCCATGGACTTGGCTCTTCATTTATTTAATTTTTGGTTTATTAAAAAATAAAGACATATAAAAAAGAAAGAAAAAATTCTCTACCAAGTTTTATCAGGTCACTCGATAACAGGTTGACCTAATAGGTCAAACAAAATTCACTGAGTTATTTGCAGGATCGAGTTTTATCTACTTTAAACCCAACCAATATCTTAGATCACTTGAGTCTCATGTTAATTCACTAGGTCGGGTCGGGTTTGATAACTATATGCCATATGATAACAATGTTATAGAGAGAAATACGTCTCCATGAAAAATGAACTTGCAAAATATCCATTTTAAATAGCGTTTAAAGCCAGATGAAAGTTTTAGTAATGGTTTTGCTGTAATCCCTTTAATTTTTTCTAGCATGTTTTGAAAATGAAAATAATGTATCAAAACATTCTCATAATAAGGGCACTATTATACTATTTTCTTTTAAATTTTTAGTCATTTTTTATATATAAAAACACCCATACAAAAAAAATCAATATATATATATATATAATTGGCGTGGGATTTCTACTATACACTTCTCTGTAGCTTCTGAGTGTATTAACTGTGGATTGTGGCAGTGTCGGCACGATTTTGTCCTTAATGATCCGGCGTGTTTTAGTTCTTTTATGGGGGTGTTTTTGGCTTTTGCCTTTTTTTTCTCCCTTCTGCTTATGCACAGTGCATTAACGAATCTGCCCCTCGAAAAAGACAAAATTGTGCACAGGGACGAGGGGCTCCGTCAGCTTTTCACAAATTCAGTGCACAGTGCACCAACGGAAACATCCCTCGATAATGACAAATTATTGCACAGTAAACGAGGACACAGACGTATTTTCCCCATTGGTTTTTTCGTGAATCTCCGTAGGGTCAGGGGCGTCTTGGTAATTAGCCTATATTTTATTATTTTTTTATCTGCACAGCTGGCGCGTCGTGAGGACGCGACAACGACGCTCAACGCCAACACGCCATGGATGCGGCGCGTGCGGTTCCATACGGCGGTCAAAAATTCCCTTCAGCCGTTGAATACGGTGCGCCTCCCGATCCTCTATCTCCCGTCGCGACGCGTGTTGGTCATAGATGTTATGGTAAATGGCGGGGGACGGTTTTGTGGCGGTTGTACGTTTTCTCTCTCCTGCGGGCCCAAATTCAGCTCCGGTCCCTGATGTATATAGGAAGTTAATTTCGGTACCTGAGGTTTGGATTTCGATTTTATTGCTGATTTCTTTAATTGAAAGTTTGATTGTTTTCAATTGTGCCCTTCAATTAAAACTAATTATATAAATTTTTTTTTTTATTTCAGTCCCTATACTCTTGATTTTCGATTTTTTTTTGTTCCTTTAATTTTTTCGGTACGGATGTTTTGTTTCTTTAATTTGGTCCTCCAATTGAAATTCTTAATATATACAACTTTTCATTTCAGTCCAATTTCTTCTAATTTTTTGATAAAATCACAGCAATTATCATTATTATTATTTCATTATTTATTTTGGTCCCAAGATTTTTTTTCCAATTTTATCCTTCAATTAGAATTAATTATATATGTTATTTTTCATTTTGATCCTTATTCTTTGAATATTTTATTTTATACTAATTCATTTGTTTTTTTTCTTTGATAATGTTTATTTTTAATTCATATTTATGCATCTATGCTCTTAGTTATTTTATTTTATTTTATTTTGAATCGGTTCAATCCTGAAATTTCAATCTATGTTGATATTCATTTGAAAATTAATATTGCATATATTTTCCCTTTATTTTTTTTTCTTTGGATTAGATGATTTTTATGATTTTACTATTTACACAATGATATTGATAATTTCAGTGATTATTTTATATTTTTATTTTTATAAAAATCTTTTGCTTTTTTTTAATGATTTTTTAGGGCAATTTAATTGTTTTGATTATTTTGACAGTAATGTTAATAATAATTTTAATTGTTATAATAACGATAATGACAATAACATAAGGATAGATTTTCAATTTATGTATTCGTCTTTTTATTGATAGAGAATTACTTACTTATTTTTGTTATTTAATTATTGGAGGGTTTTTTTTTTTTATAATAATTCATTTAGTATCTTCTTTTAATTCTTAGACAATGCTTATTTTTAATTCGTATTTATGCATCTATGCTTTTATTTTATTTTTTATCTTTTTTTCTTGGGATTTTTTTCCTGACCGGTTCAATCTTAAATTTTATTTTATATTGTTTATCATTTTAGAATTAATATTGCTCTCTTTTTTCCTTTTTTCTTTTTTTTCCTGTTGTTTTTATTCGTTCTTTAGATTAGATGATTTTCATAATCTCAGTATTTACGCAATACTAATGATAATTTTGGTGATTGATTTTTTATTGTTTTTTTATGAAAACTCTTTTTCTTTTTATGATTTTTGTGGGCAATTTAATTATTTACTAGTAATGTTTATAAGAATTTTAGATGTTATAGCGATGATAATAAAAATAACATCAGGATGGATTTTCAATTTATGTTTTTGTCTTTTTGTCGATGTCGCACCCCAAAAATGAGCGCGGCGTCGTGACGACCCTCCCCGCGAGGCGGGGGAATATTCAATGTGTCGGGGGGATTATCTTTATTTTTGGAAAAGGGAGTCGCCACCTAGTATTATGGTTACTAGGAAACCTAAAACTGGTCTTTCAGAGATTCTAGGGTAAGGGACTGGTTGCGTAAAGGGAAGGTTTTAGCACCCCTAGTACGCCCTACCTAAGGTAAGCTGCTTGGTGTTTTTGTTTGGTTAAGATTTGTTATGATTTTTGATCTTTCAAAGAATATGTTGGTTAAATGATTAAATGGGATATTACTCCGCCGAATATTTAGGAAATTAACCCCTTAGGATTTATTTATCCAAATACCAACAGTGAATAATAGCATATCATTCCCATCGAATATTTTGGATACTAACCCCTCAGGATTTAGTTATCCAAATACCAACAGTGAATAATAGCATATTATTCCCGTTGAATATTTTGGATACCAACCCCTTAAGATTTAGTTATCCAAATACCAACAGTGAATAATAGCATATCATTCCCGTCGAATATTTTGGATACTAACCCCTTTTAGGATTTATTTACCCAAATATCAACAGTGAATAATAAATTCCCAAAAAATAAGATTTTTATATTTTTTTGAATATTGGCCAATACCCTTTGGATTTTACAAACATGTTGTAAAATCTCAAGATGCAAGAAATGATTTTTCTTCTTTGCAAAGTCCATGCTAAAACTCATTTTCTCTTAAAAACCCAAGATAATATATATTTTTTGAAAGAAAAAAACAATTTTTAAAATATGCTAGTGTATTGGCCGTATGCAAGAAAAACAACACATTTTTCTAGATTTTTATATATAAAAATATATTTTTTTTTGATATTTTGATATTTTGATATTTTTATATTATTTATTTATTTACGGGTGGGCTGGACTGCCAGCCCACCAATTTGGTGTCTGGGCTGTCAGCCCCAAAAAAACTAGGGTCTGGGCTGCCAGCCCAGCCCATCTCGGGCTGGACTGTCAGCCCAGGGAAACTTTGGGTCTGGGTTCCAGCCCAGCCCATCGCGGGCTGGACTGCCAGCCCAGGGGAACCTGGACCGGGCTTCAGCCCGGAGGTCAGGGAATGGGCTCGCGGATAATGGGCTGGGCTTCTAGTGGTTGGGCCGGGCGCCAAACCCGACCCGACCCGACCCGTATCACCTCTGCATGCAAAAAAAACGAGGAAGATAAACAGTAAATGGTGGAGTTTTCGAGTGTGACGAATGGCTTACTTGTTAGTACCTTCGTGTGGAGGACGTCGAGGTTGTTCTTTTGGTCGTGGTGGCGCGGGGAATAGTGGCCTGTGGAGGCCGGAATGCACGTCGGAAAATTGACAGGTCACGGTGCTGTCGTCGGGGCTGCTCTTTTTTCTTCGCCGGAGAAGGTGGCCGAGGCGTTGGAGCTGTTGGCGGAGACGAAGGTGGTGCCTAGGTGGATGTGATGGTCGAATGTGATGGGAGTTGGCTGCCCGAGAGGAAGAGAGAGAGAGCTTCGGGTCTGTTGCGTTTTTTAGAGAGAGAGAGAAGAAAAACGACAGAGAGTGAGAGTGAAAGGGAGTTGGTGCGAGGGAGACAGTGGTTCGAAAATTTACGTGAGCTTTTCTTTGTTTCTTTCAGCCTTTTTTTTTTCTCTTTTTTACCTCAACTGCGTGAACAATCTTCTTCTTCTCTTTTCCCTCTCTGTTCTCTTTTTTTCTCGCCCCCCTTCCCTGCAGTCTGCGAACAGGGTATTTATAGGGGATGAAGGCATGCATATTGTGTGTTATGGCCTCTGTATTTTGCAGAAATCAGAGGGTTGCAGCACCTTGCAGGGAGCCGTTGCAGGACTGTTCCTGCACTGTTCAGGTGTCGGAACAGTGCAGGGACATGCACAATTTGTGTGGTAAAAATACGCTTTAGTCCCTCAATGTTTAATTGGCCCAAATGCGCCCCCAATTAGTTTTAACTTTAAATTTATGTAATCGTATCCCCGTCGAAATTTCAATAACAACCTTATATGCGCGTGCCCCTTTATTCTGGTCTTTGGTTTCTGATTTTTGCGATTTGACCCTCAATCGACTATTAAACTCTCAATTTATTCAATTTTGCCCCTGTAACAAGATATTTTTGGATTTTTGTCTTTTTTTCTATTTTTTTCTTTTTTCTTCCGAAACATAAAAAATAAGTAGGTCAAAATTTGGGTAGCAACAGTCGACAAAAAATTAACTATTTATTTTTGTTATTTGATTATTACTGGTCTTTTCACAATTTATATTTTTAATCTTAATTCATTTATTTATTTATTCTTTCATAATAATAATAATAATAATAATAATAATAATTTAATTGTTTTTCTTGCTTCCTATTTTGTTCATACTTTTTTTTTTCTCGGTATAATTTGATAATTTTTATTGTTTTAATAGTAACAACAATAATAAGTTTAGATATTAAAACTCCGATGTTGCTATTGTTATAGTATTTTAAATTAATATTGCTTCCTTTTTCCCTTTATTTTTTTATAATTTTTATTTGCTCTTTGTATTAAATGATTTTTATAATTTTACTATCTGCACAATAATAACGATGATTTTAGTGATTAATTTTTTTTTTCTTATTAAAATATTTTGCTCTCTTTTTAAATGTTAGTTCGTGCTCTTTTGTGATCTTTCATGACGTAATATCTACATTCTAAAAGATGTAATCTATGCTTGCGCAATAAACTCTACTTAAATTTTTTTATATTTTATCCAAGATAGTCAAACTGCTGAGTCAACTTCGCAAACTCGTACTGAGTTTGCGAGTTAGCTCAACAAACTCAGTTGAACCGAAGAAAAAATCAAAACCGGTCAAACTCGGTCAAACTTGGTCAAAATCGGGTTGACTCGTAAAATCGGACCGGATCGGTCCGATCTTACGAGTTCATCATATTCTACTGTGCACAACACGGGCTAACTGGTGGCGAAGGTCTGCCACTGTGCTTGCCATTTTCTCGGCTGAGTTGAGTACTGCCCTCGAAACCGTGAGTGCGATCAAGAAATATGCTTTTATAAGTGCCATTGTTGATGGAGAAGAGAAGATCACTTGCACAGTTGCACTATATCGTTGAACTGAAGAGAAATCAGAACAGCTTATTTAGAAAATGATGAGGGAGATGGCTGATGAGGTGGGCGGCAACGTGAAGAAGAAGAATAGAAGATTAAGGATTTCGTTAGAAAATGATGAGGGAGATGGCTGATGAGGTGGGCGGCGGCGTGAAGAAGAAGAATAGAAGAATAGAAGATTTAGGGTTAGTCAGGGGGTGTTATAAATTAATAATAATAATAATAATAATATATACTGAGGGAGAGTGATAGCCTAATAATAATAATAATAATAATAATATATACGGGGGGAGGGGCTGATAGCCTAATAATAATAATAATAATAATAATATATACGGGGGGAGGGGCTGATAGCCTAATAATAATAATAATAATAATAATAATAATAATAATAATAATAATAATAATAATAAGGTTTATAACAATAATAATTAGCATAAAAAATAATTTTTAAAAAAATTCTATTAATTTAAGATAATAAATAACATTAATTAATTTCAAATACAACAATCATAAAAAAATATAAAATTACTTGAAAAACATAAAATAAGTAGTTTAAATTTCAAATCTCAAATATTGTGGGTCTTTTAATTATATTTAAATTCATTTTTTTAATTTAAAAATAATAATTTTATTGTTGGAGGGTTTTTCAAAAGTAATTATTTAATTATATAACTTACTCCTATTAATTATATACTTAATTGTATAATTAAACTATATATAAAATAATTGAACTTTATTTAAAATAAAATAAAAAAATAGTTCTCCAAAATAGTTTTTATCATCGGAGAACACATCAAAGAAAAGAGTCATATATACACTATTTAAATTTTTTTGATGTTTTTAAATCATTTTCATGTCCTGATGTCGAAATAATTTGTTGGAGTTGGAGCTAGTACTAGCAATATCGATGTTGATACCAGTATTAGTACTGGTAATCCTTTCAATAATAATGTTTTTGATGAATATATTAAAATAACGAGAAAAATGACGGTCATGAGACTGATTGTAATTTATATATCACATCAACAAAATATTTATTTTTAGTTTGTTAATTTTTACCTAATGAAATTCTATGGACATAATTGTTTTGTAATGTGTTTTGAAGTTATTTTACATCATGTATGAACCTAAACTAATTAAGTTTTATGTCCATAATTATGCTATTTTGTATTCAGAAATATTTTACAAACGATTTTACGATTTTTCTTCTCACACGATTTTAGCTGTGATTTTACAATTTTTGTACGGACATTTCGGGTACGATCTTTCTATGATTTTACGATCCGATTTTTCGGAGCCGTTTCCGATCCGTGTCAAAATCTCGATTTTGACTACCTTGATTTTATCTTCTAATCTATAATTTTATTTAGTTATATCATATAAATTTATCGTTGTTGATTTAATTATGTTAAATTATATACACAAGAATGCCCACGGCAACGCGTGGGCAATATATATATATATATATATATATATATATATATATATAAAATATGAAAGTGAAAACTAATTTCCAGAAACTTAAGAAGTACTAAAAAATAGATGAAATTGGATTTGTAGAGTTTAATTTTGTTCTGACATCAACACAAAATTATATCTTTTAAAGAGTCAAAACGTGTAATATTCCATAACAAATAAGGATTTCTTCTATTTGGTTGGAGCAATGTTCTTGATCTTAAACATGTAGAGTTATAAAACTTGTATCTTGTCTAGATTTTTTTCTAGTGTATGAGTGAGACTCAAATAAAGATCAATTGATAAAGAATTATTTAGAGTGTTTCATGTGAGATTCATATATGTAGCTTTTTTTAAGTGTTATTTATGGTGTTTCATTATTTAGAGTGTTATTTAATTGCATGTTATTTTGCCCTATGTTTTTAAGGAATTGAAGTTTTTATTTTATCTAGCGTCCATGTAGTAGCTAGGCATGTAGAACATGATCCACGTAACAGAAGAAACAGAAATCCAAATTCGAAGACCCACCGGAAGGTATGAAATCCAAACTCAAGCTTCGCCAAGCAATAGACTCCCTGTTCTCCAATGGACCAGCAAGTCATGAATGTTACACGCGCCTTGCACTCGAATGCTTTCGAGCCCGTGATGTTGATCAAGCCAAGAGATTGGAATCCCACATGGACCTTCATTTGTTTAAACCCAATGACACTTTCATTCACAATCGTCTTCTCAACCTTTACGCAAAATCAGGACAAATCTCTCATGCTCGGAAACTGTTCGATGAAATGACCCAAAGAGACAATTTCTCGTGGAATGCCATGCTTTCTTTGTATGCAAAATCCGGGTTAGTAAAGGATTTAAGGGTTATCTTTGATAGCATGCCTTCTCGTGATTCAGTATCGTATAATACGGTGATTTCAGGTTTTGCAGGAAGTGGGTGTGCAGGCCAGGCACTGGGTGTATTTTTGAGGATGCAGAAGGAAGGGTGTAAGCCCACAGAGTATACCCATGTCAGTGTTTTAAAAGCGTGTACGCAACTGTTGGATTTAAGGAAAGGAAAGCAGATTCATGGCAGGATTATTATTTGTAATTTAGGTAATGTGTTTGTTTGTAATGCTTTAACTGATTTGTATGCGAGGTGCGGGGAGATTGGTCAGGCAGGGAGGTTGTTTGATAGAATGTTGATTAGGAATGTGGTAACATGGAATTTGATGATTTCTGGGTACTCGAAAAACAGACAGCCTGAGAAATGCATTGATTTGTTTCATGAAATGCAGGTATCAAATTTGAAGCCCGATCAGGTTACAGTTTCAAGTGTTCTTGGTGCATATATTCAATGTGGGTATATTGATGAAGCAAGGAAGGTGTTTGGTGAGATTAGAGAGAAGGATGAAGTTTGTTGGACAACAATGATTGTGGGTTGTGCACAAAATGGAATGGAAGAGGATGCGTTGCTGTTGTTTAGTGAGATGTTGGTAGAGAATGCCAGGTCAGATGGTTATACTATCTCGAGTGTGGTTAGCTCGTGTGCCAAATTAGCTTCCTTATATCATGGTCAGGTTGTTCATGGAAAAGCATTTCTTATGGGAGTTAATGATGATTTACTTGTGTCTAGCGCTCTTGTTGATATGTATTGCAAATGTGGAGTCACTAGGGATGCTTGGGCAGTATTTAGAATGATGCCAACTCGGAATGTGATTTCTTGGAATTCCATGATTGGGGGTTATGCACAAAATGGACAGGATTTGGAGGCCTTGTCCCTTTTTGAGAGATATGTTGGCAGAAAACTTGAAACCAGATAGTGTAACATTTGTGGGTGTTCTAACTGCTTGTGTCCATGCTGGCTTGGTTGAAGAAGGGCAGGGATATTTTTCTTCAATGAATGATCAACACGGGTTAGAACCTACTCCGGATCATTATGCATGCATGGTCAATCTCTTTGGACGTTCAGGGCACATGGATAAAGCAGTTGATTTGATTAGTAGTATGTCGCAGGAACCAAATTCCCTAATTTGGACTACAGTTTTATCAGTTTGTGTTATGAAGGGTGACATCAAACATGGGGAGATGTCGGCTAGGTGCCTAATTGAACTGGATCCATTCAATGCTGTGCCTTACATCATGTTGTCTAACCTGTATGCTGCTTGTGGAAGATGGAAAGATGTTGCTTCTATTAGATCTCTAATGAAGGCCAAGCATGTTAAGAAGTTTGCTGCTTACAGTTGGATTGAGATTGACAATGAAATCCATAGGTTTGTAGCAGATGATCGAACTCATCCAGATGCGAAAATAATTTATGTACACCTTAACAGATTGATAAGGAAACTGCAGGAAGCAGGCTTTAGTCCTAATACAAACTTGGTTCTACATGATGTTGGGGAGGATGAGAAACTTGAATCCATCATTTACCACAGTGAAAAGCTTGCTCTTGCATATTGGTTAATCAAAAAGCCTCATGGTGTAACACCCATAAGGATTATAAAGAACATTCGCATTTGTGCAGACTGCCATATATTTATGAAATTTGTATCTAACATCATCAGAAGACCTGTCATCTTGAGAGATTCAAACAGATTCCATCATTTTGTCGAGGGGAAATGCTCCTGCAAGGACTACTGGTAATGTAAAGTCCTGTAATGGAAGAAATGACCTAAATGTTAATTCTTATAAGATTGCCGGTGGAGATCAAGGGAAGACTAGGATATATGAGAGCTTCCTCAAAGTGTTATGGAGTGAAACTGAAAAACCTCGAGGACGCTGAAGGCAGAAGAGGGTTTTTGATGGACTTTTGTTCTGAGACAGGAACAATGCTTTTACACAGGGATACAATCAGAAAGCTGATGGAACAAGGCTCAATGTACTAATCGATGGTAAGGAATGTGAGGAGCTGCATGTGGGTAGATTACAGCAATTTGTATGTAAGGAGCTGAATAATTCTGAACGTGATTGTGTCCATACAATCACTACCAATCACAAATACGAGATGCTTCTCGCATGGTGAGGTGATACAAGCCTACATGACTTAGTATTGATCAGTGAGAGGTCATTTTTCACTCCTTCAGTAACTAAGGTCTACAACAACATTTTCTCTGGAATACGTCCACCTATTGTTCCCCAATGTATATGTCTTCGGGCCTCTGCAGATTGCTAGGTAATCTTTCTGATTGATTGCCTCCCTACGCATTATAATGATGATCCTCAGGCCTATTGCTAATGAAAAGTGTTTCTTAACCATAATCCGTTTAGGTATTTTGCTTATGAAATGTGGTTAACATGAAAACCCCACTAATTCCCCCGAGTGTAGAATTTTATTTTCAGCCAGCGCAGCAATCTGCATGCCCTAAGTTCATGAATTAGTGTGCTTGCTCAAAATAGAATTCTCTCCTCAATATCAAACTCATGACCTCTTATTAACATGTCCATTTGAGCTTACACCCTCTTAACAACTTACTGAAGCAGAACCAAAAACTCAGAAGCGTCCATAGCTGATGTATCGTCCCCAGTCCATACAAGGTGGTTGCGTATGTCACTGGGTATTTTGTTTCCCTTTTAAATCATGGCCCTCTTATTAATTGCAGATTAGTGTTTTGAACAACATAGATTGTGTCCATGAACAAGATGAATGGAGCTATAGTGGTAGCTAATAAATTCACTTTCCAGAGTTTGGTGCGTCTTTTCAATGCAATGCACTGGTATCTCACGGAAAAAGAAAAGACGGAATTCTATAGAGTAGAAGGTAGAGTCTACAAATTCATTAATCTCAGCAGAAATTAGCTTATAGATATTAGATTTTTAAGTAGCTGCTGATTATAGGTTTTTTTTTAAAAAAAAATTATTTGTCATTTTCTCCAAAAATCCAGTTTCCTGGGAGGACCACTTCCTTGCTCTAAATTCTGCTAGTTTAGTACTTTTGCGTGATATTTTGCCAATTTCCTCTACCTTTGAAGCCATTCTACCATCAGAATAGAATCAATTGCTAAATCTTGACAAAACCAAAAACTTCGGCGTTTGGATTGCTATAAGTTCATTCCAGCTACTGAGAAATCGTTGGAGTTGGGCTTCAACGACACCTAAAAGGGTCCCAAATATGCATCAGCACCCGTCTTTTCATTCCTCATACTGGGAACGGCAAAGCTCTGGTTGGAGGATGAACAGGAGAAAACATAAATTGAAGAGACGGCATCTCTACTTTTTCTAACCTCTTCTTTATGATAGTAAAAAAAAGAAGAGAAAATACAGATAATTCTCTAGATATCTCGAGAAGAAGAATTGACATGCCCATGTGTATATGGTGTCGATGGGATCCAAGTGGAGAGTAATTGTTGATTTAGTCACAAGTCTAGTTCCCCTTGAACACGGGCTACACTCCCTCGGATGATTTTTCTTTCTTGTCATAGGCTTTTACTTTGGATCGTGATGGAATTGCCAAATGAAATGCACATCGCCTCTATTATTGGCCATCGGATGCTCTGCTTAATTATTACTGTCTTCAAAAATTCATCTCTACTTTTGAATATAGGCACACATATATCGCTTAAAACTTTGAAAGTAGAGATAAGTTTTTGAATACACACACATATATTGCTTAAAACTTCAAAAGCAGAGATAACTTTTTGAATGTATATAGACTCACACACACACTAAAAAACTCAATGATAGGTTTATGAAAATAAAATTAAATGAGTACTTGTTTGAAAATATATATTTTTATATTATCAGTTAAAAGTTAAAATGCAATAGTGAGGATATCTAAAACTAATATATAAGTATTTATAAGATGACATGCACATTAAATTGAATCCTGTAAAAATTGCATATGGAGATATTACTTGTGTATATAAAAAGATTTACATGATAATTATGTAAGTGATTCTTAGAAGCGATTGTTGATACATAAAACCCTACTATTGCATTCTTGATTTAATTAATAAAATGAGAAATGGACAAAGGAACTTAATTAAAGGTTGAATGACTAAATTGAATCGAGTGACAAAGTTTATGAGCCCAATTACAACAATAGAGAGGCTAATTATTAAAAAAAGATAATTTAGGATCAAATTAAAAAAAGATATTGAAGTTTGGGGGAGACTTGCAAAATAATTAAGTTTAGGGATTTAATTAAGCTTTTGATGAGCCTGATTGATTTAATCAAGGGCTTAATTAAAAGAAAAAATAAGTTCGAAAGTCAATTTGGCTAAAATTTAAAGAGCTAGTTAAATCCAAGGACTTAATTATACTTTTGACAAGTTCAATTAATTTCATTAAGGATTTAATTAGTAAAAGATAAATTTGAAAGCCTAATCTAAGCTTAATTAAGATAAATGAAATTTTGAAGGATCAAATATAATTTTTACAAGATTAGTAGAATGAAATCGAGGGTGAAACTATAATAAAATCAAAGTTTAAGGATCAATTAGAGGCTAAATTGCTTCACCTTATACTCTGCATTTGCAACCTTGTCTTAGTTGCCCTAAACATGCCATGAAACACTGTAAAATAAATAAATATACTTGCAACATCCTTTTGTACCAGTATTTTTATAGCAATGAGACAAAGCTTGTTAGATATTAAGGGATGAAATTCAAGCCAATAATGAATGGTCTAGATAAATAACCACTTATATCAAGACATGTGGTTCTTCACTTGGGGCTTATAAATAGTCGCTTATATCAGGAATAAAAGGGAGGTTGGTCAAAGGAGGGAGCTTGAAAAAGAAAAGGATAATTAGTTAGAGCATAAAAAACCATACATGCTAAAATATTGTTCCACCCACTAACATATTATAGATTTATCCCTTATTTGAAAAAAAAATGACCCCTTTTGAAGAGAAGGTGAAACAAAATAGAACACCTAATATAAATAACTCTCATTCACCTTCCAATAAATCAATAACATCTCCCTCACCACTATGACCCTTTTCATTCCTAACCTCTAAATGGTGGCATTCCTTCTCAACCTTATACCTATTGCCTTTCTTCACAACACCATGACCTCTTCAGTCAACATAACAACAATGCAACCTCCTTTACAACACTATGACCCTTTCTATAAAAATCATCAACCTTATCCTCCATAACCTAAATATCCTCCTTTCTAAAAAAATCATCAACCTTATCCTCCATAACCTAAATATCCTTAACCATCTACCTTACACTAAGAGAAAATAAAAGGCCACTATGAGCAATCCACAAATCAATTATAGATTAGCTTTCCTTTCATCAATGCCAACCAACATCAACACGATCACTAACATTATCAAGGGCATTTTGGTTATTCCACGGAGATAGCAAAATATATGTTTGACTCCATTCTAGTATTTTTTGTGAGAGTGAAACTGTATTTTAGGGATAAATTAACTGTAAAAGCTATATCTGATTTTGTACAATTTATAATATAGATAAGTGCTCCAATAACACTAAGATATGTTACTTTAGGACCAATAATTTATTTATCATCTCCTAACAATTGAAATGAAGTTGAAATGGTCTTTCTTCACATCAAGTGATCGAACAACCATAGGTGCACTAAAAGGATAAGCATTGTCCATGTAAAACCGTTTTAAAGACTTTTTATGTATACGTCGATTGATAAACAAACATTTTATTTGAAAGATGTTGGATCTGTAAACAAAGATAACATTTTATCTTTTCAAGATCTTTCATCTCAAATTCATCGTTCAAATAGGTTGTAATTTTTATGAACTTTAAAGGAGTACCAACAATATTTAAATCATCAACATATACTATAACAATACCAAATCTATATTTAATTTTCTTAATAAAAATACATGGACAAATCTCATCATTCCCAAACCCCCTTTTAAAGTGGTATTCATTAAAACAATTGTACCACATCTAATTTGATTACTTCAACCCATATAAAGATTTTTGTAGGTTAATGGAATAACACTTTTGGGTTTATCATAAAAGGTTTCAGGCATTGTAATTTTTTTAGGGGTTTTCATATATATATATATATAAAACACATCTAGAGTTTATAAGACTACTAAACAAATGAAAATAAATGCAATTGCATCCATAATGAGAAAACTTATTTAGCAAGTCATGCTTTATATCGCATAATTTTATTGTTCTCATTTTGTTTTCTAAAAAAACTCATTTATATCCAACTAGCATAACATCCTAAGGTGAATGAACTATAGGTATAAATACTTCAAGTTTTGCAACTGAGTTTAACTTTGTTTGCATTGCTTTTTTCCACATTGACCAATCATTTCTATGTTAATATTCTTTGACAGTTTGTGATTCAAACTCATCATCATTTTTGGTGATGCCAAAAATAATTTTAAATGTAAATACATAATTTAAGATAATTTTATTTCATTCCAAAACCTCTCATATATGAACATAGTTTATGATGATCTCATAAGGTACTTGATTCTCTTAAGGAAAATCAATATTACAAGATGATTTGGACACAAGATTTTGACAGCTTCCTGAAAAAAATACAAAACTAAATACTGTTTAATATTTTGATACGATAAACAAAAAAAAAGTTTTTTGCTTGAATTTTTAGATTTAATAACTAGTTTATTAAATTCCCCTAGAATTTGGCCTGTAATAAATAATTTGAGAACTTATTCATGAGAATTAATGGTGCAAATTCAAATAATAAATGTTGGACCTACAAGTAGACTAATATTTAAATATCTTAAAACGACCAGAAAATTATTAGAATTGTTCTGAGCGATGATCAATTTTTCAGAATATTTTTACGATGCATGAATTGTCTAAAATTCATCCTTTTCCCAGGATAGGTAATCCCTTTCAAGGTATCGACATAGATCTTTTTCCTGATATTTTATTTGGGTATACGAGCTCAAAATAAAATTTCAAAAGCAAGATTTATTCACATGAATAAATACTACCCATCAATTTAAAATCACATCAAAATACACAATGCAATTTACCTGAGGCAAGACCTATTAAGGGTGTTAATACTTTTTCTTTACGCAATCAATCCCTTACCTTTAAATCTTTGATTAAACTAGTACAACCAGGTTTTCCTAGCGACCTTGAACAACTAGGTGGTGACTCCTCTACATCGATGAGAACCTCACAGGATGCCCGCATGGTGACGTGTGACAAGGTTTATGCAAGTTCTTGTCTTTTCTTGTTTGAGTGATATGATGGGTTGCCTTTAGAATGATTACATTTTCTCCTTTTCCATACCTATATCCTTTATTTTTCTTGTCTTTTGTACAAAGGTTTATTCAATTTAGGGAATGGTTTAGAACCTATGAGATAAGATTGATGATTTTTCATCAAAAACTCATTATTTTGTTCAGTCACAAGAATACATGAGATTAGTTTCGAGTACCCTTAGCCTTCTTTATTGTTGATGCAAAATAATTTGTAGTCAGGAAAAGTGAAGAATATTTTCTCTAACATTTTGCTCTTATGTGATATATTTACCATAAAGTTTAGTTGTGAGGTAATTTAAAAAAAAATAGAATTATATTTTGTAACTGATTTAAAATCTTGCAAGCTTAGGTGCAACCAATCATAACGAACTTGAGAAAATATGATAAATTTTTGGTGGTCATGTCTTTCCTTTAGATATCACCATAGAACAAGAGGATCTTTTATTGTTGGATATTCATTTTTCAATCCTTCATAGAGATGATGACAAATGAAAATCATTGCTTTTACACGATCCTGCAAGGATGAATTATTTCTTTCTGTGATGGTGTCTCTAAGATTCATATCTTCCAAATGAATTTCAACATCAAGGGTTCATGAAAAATAATTATTTCCAGAGATATCAAGAGCAGTAAATTCAAGTTTCGTCATATTCAACATTATCTTTATATCTAAAAATAAGAATAACATATTAAATAAAATCTTGAATATAAAAGAAAAGAAATGAATCCTTTAAAACTGTTATTTATTTAGTTTTAGAAATATTAACTCTTCAAAAAATGTATTTAATTTATTCAATTCTTCAGGAACTTACAATACTAGTTCTCCAGGAAGTATAAATTTTTATGAATAAAAGTGAAATAAAATTTACCAAAAATAAATTATAATGATGAATAGAGAAAATCATGAAATTGATGCAAGCCACATAACAATTGTGTTGATAACGTGTTGTAAAAAAGATCAAATAACATATAATAACATAGATATACAAGAGAAAAATACCTTTCATATTATGAATTCTTTTATTTTCAAAGTTTCAAGAATACAAAAGAAATGAATTTATTTATAAGAGAAGAAAATGAACTCAATAGTCATGAAAATCCAAGAGAGTAAACTCAAGAGTCATGGAAAACCAAGAGATTAGACTCAAGAGTCATGATCATTAAATACATATAATTATGGTTTTTATAACAAAAAGTGTATTTTTATCATATTTTTAAAAATAAAAAAATATTATTCAATAGTATCGTATCCAATTTATTATTATTCATTAAAATTTGGAAAATAATTCAAAAACACCAAATAATTAATTTTCTAATTAATATTTAGGGTATGAATGGTGCTATAAATTTTCATATTAAGAAACTCATTATCGCATTTAACATGACAATTATATATCCTTGATTTTTTATTTATTTTAAATACCAACACTATTTTATGATTCCAAAGATTATTCAATATCAAACATATCAGTTAAAGTGATTATCAAGATTATAAAAGAGAAATAAATTTTTTATTAATTTATCTATCTACAAATGTTTTGCCCATCTTAAACTGTTTGTACACACATGTCCTTTGCCATCAGTTAAATTAAAAAAAAAAGAAACAAGTATATTTAATTTAATCAAGCTTGTTATAAAAAAAATAAAAACAAATCAATGTTGAATGAGAAAAACCAAAGTTGAATAATGAAAACATAAGAAAGCAAAAAAAAAGTAATTTTGTCAACCAATAACAAATTTGTTTTTTTATTAAAAACAAAAAAAAATAAGTTGACTTGGGTTAACCTGCCAAACTCATGAAACAAATCATGAGATCAAGATAATCATATAAAAAGAAAAAGACCATGAAGCCTATTTTTTAAAGAAAAAAATAACTTTGAGATTGAAAAAAAATAAGTAAATAACATTATATGAACCTACTTCTAGAGACATTTGATTGGGAACACCAATCCTTAAAAAACCACAAAATCAAATATCAAGGGATAAAATAAAAAAATTCACAAAAAAGGGATTCGAAAGAGAAAAGAGCAATTTAAAAAAACAAAGACCATATATGAAAAAAATAAATAGAGGATGGATAATTTTGGATTTGAGAGATAAATTGAAAAGAAAAATCAATTTTATAAAATAATTAAAGAAGAAACCTCCAAGAAAATGAGGACTAAATGTTAAAAAAAAATAGAAATTTTGATTAAGGGATGAAACTAAAACCATTTAAAAAAAAAAAAAAAACCAAGGAAAGAAAATTATAAAATCAATAGAATGATGACTGATACCTAAAAAAATCCTTTAGTAGTCTACTTATTCTTTCTTGATTTGATTGACGGCAAATAACAATTTACTATTAAAACCCACATTTCTATGGTGCTACAATGAATCTTCAACACGCACACACACACAGACACTTGCAGCGTGAAGGAGCATAAAAATCAAATCTTGAATCATTTACACCAACGAAAATCCAAAAGCAGATTGTATGTAGCAGCCTCCCTCAAGAAAGAAAGAAACATATTTTCCCTTTTGAAGGCTCCACCTTAAGATTTCATGTTTCACAGAATACATTGTACGCTGTTATGCTCCTCTTCTCCATTGCCTCCAACACAGATCAGACAAGCAGAGATGCGTCTCCCACCACTACCTCTAAAAGTATCGTGAAAAACTCTGCGCACGTGTGGTTTATGAGATGCCATGCATGTGCATGCAGAGAAGCTTTCACAATCTAAAAAGAAAAGCTGTCCACGGTCTGTACGCGGCATCATAATTTTTAAAAGTGGGCATGATTTAGAGATTGACTTTGGAAGCCTGTGTTACAGTGAAATTTTATTTCTAGAAAATATATTTTATAAGCGATGTACTTCCTGATTTGAACTCGAGATATATTGTACAGAACACAAGTTCTCTGTCATCACACCACGTTCCTTGAGGGACTCTGTGTTATAAGTTGTTCGATCATTTTTATTAAAATGGTTTTATTTTCTCAAAATAAATAAATTAAATTGACCCATCTAGATCAATTGCTTTTAAGAAAATAAATACTTTTTTTTTATAAAAAAAACTCAAATCAAGTAAAATTTTCCAAGTAAAATTTTCGAGATGGGGTGTAACCAAATCTAACAACAATGGTTTACAAGTGGGGGCATATATTTAGAGGAGGCCATTTGTAAGCTTCTCATTGCAGGGGTCGCACCGTCCTTACTTTACAGTGCCACCCTTTTTATTGCACAATCTTTGACCATAGATTCCATCTAATGGTTCATGCACCTTATATATTTGTTCTGCACTGTGAATGATTTATATAACACATAAATTAATAAATACATTATAATATAGTGAGATTTTTAATTTGCATATATAATTGAGGTCGTCACGTCACTATAGGTGCAATTTTATTTGGACCTACTGGTCTGTTTCATATCTTCAAAGGCGTTAATGTTAGGGAGACCTTCTTTAAAGATGGAGGGGGTCCGTAATATTCCAAAGACATCCTGAGTTGGTTGGTGGCATGATGCTATCAGAATTTCCACGAGAAATATACGCTTCTTTGTTTTTCATTAGTGGAATAATTTTGACATGGAAATGAAGAAACACTTGTTTCTTTTTTATTAAAAAAACACCACACATCCTACTTTATGGAACGAGTAATTTCCTGTCCCTAGAGGGGTAGGCCAAGAGTTTAGATTTTTGGATTGATTTTTAGTTGTTTTTTTTTGGGTATAAACCACGCGGTGTCCTAGATATTCATACATACCATGTACATTTTCATCGCATATAAAAAGAAAAGATAAGAGTTATTAGCATGGTTAAAAAACTGACCATCGGCGAACCACCATGAACACACAAAAGTTTTCACCTGGACGAGAAGCAAGAGTGGCAGAATTCTTGTGGTAGCACGTGAAAGATAGACAAAGTCTTAGCAAGTACTGTACCAAGAGGAAACCTTTTTCAAAACAAAAGGGCAGGGATTCCAAAAATCAAACACGTGGTAACGTAATTACAAAAAACAAACATCGATAGCAGCAGCTCCAGCTACCACTTTGAGTGCAGTGGAAAATACTTGAGGCATCTGATCCACACAATGATATCATCACGCCATGCAATATCTTATTAAAAATACATACATTATTACCTGAGTCGGCACTCGACAATCAGAATCTTCCTTGACGATCAAGCACTATAAAAACCTGCATGTAATCTCTTACAGGTCCACACTCTTTCTCCTGAGTTTAAATCTAGATTGCGACACAATCTTTTTATTTTAAATTATAAATGTTTGAAAAAAATGATTCATTCTCGATTGGCCGACCACTAGACCTCAAAGTTAAACTCGTCCTGCCAGACAAGCAACACTTTTCAAACTCTAATTATTACCTGCGTGTA
Organism: Salix viminalis; assembly: GCA_029228465.1. Taxonomy (NCBI): domain Eukaryota; kingdom Viridiplantae; phylum Streptophyta; class Magnoliopsida; order Malpighiales; family Salicaceae; genus Salix; species Salix viminalis. The sequence continues at coordinate 4,280,989 of CM055443.1, forward strand.
TGTAAATAAGGTTTCATTACTTTCAGTTAATCTGTTTAATTAGTTAATCCAAATGATTAGGAGGCACTGTAATCGAAAAAAGTTAGAATCAAAATCACAGGAAAAGGGGTCAAAATTAGACAAATGGCTTGAGCTCCACTCCATAGACATTTGATTTGATTTCGGAATAAAAAAAATATTTCGTTGACAGCCGCGAACCTTAGAAAAATGAAAAGGGTACATTAGAAAGAGCCATAAGTCTTTTTAATTCCTGCTTTATGGCTTCGGGCCATACACGACCATGGGAGTTCTAACATCGTTTAAAACATTGATGACATGATATTGTATAGAGAAAATATTTAGGAAAATAGAATACTTCATAATATACCTGCTATTCGCGAGTTACATGTATTATATGTGACACTTTCAAATTGTAAAATTGATAGAAAAAAAATTCAATAAAGAGATTAGAGGGGGGGAAAGGAAAAAATTCAATAAAGAGATTACAGTGGGGAAGAGGAAAGAAATTTTGTTTGAAGATGCACTAAAACTCTGATGACAACACCACTTGTATGGTTGAAAAAAATCTCTTTAATAGAATGAATCTAGCGATGCTAAAAAAGGTTATCATCAATGATCCAAAGTGAGTTGCACGAGCGGTCTAGATGCAAGTGAGCCCCGAAACTTTTGGATGAATTGTGTAGACCACTTTGTCCATTGTATGCAAAAAAAAGTTTTGTATTGTTTGATTCGTCTTTGTCAAGATTTTTTCAATGATATTGGTTTCAATATGCCTTTAGTATATTTTATTTTTATTTTGTTTGTTTGTTTTCTCTCTCTCATCTTTACTCCTTGTAACTTGTGAAGAGATAAGGGAAACAAATTGATTAATTAATTAATTAATCCCTAGAGGCAAATCGAGTTCTGATGACAACACCACTAGTTCTATTAAAAGAATTTTGACAAGATGAATACAATTACATCAAAGATGGTAACATATGGTGAATGAAAGGGATCATATGAGCCATCTAAAAATATTGGAGCTCACTTGCCTTTAAACCACTTGTGCGACCCACTCGAAGCGTTGTTCATGACCTTCCTTGGTATTGTTGATTTCTTCTCATTGAGATCTTTTCAATAGTATTGGTGATGGAGTCATAGTAGTTTTGGTACATCTTGATTTTTTTTCTTCTCTCTCTTTTTTGTTCGTATTGAATATTTTGTCAAGTAATTTTACAATTTCAAAGAAACTTACGAATCGCAAATCGTAGATGTCATCAATAGCTTTTAAAATCATGTTATTTCAATATAATATTTTTTACACTTTGTTATTTTATAAAAAAAAATGTTATAATCCCAAAGAACTATTATTTGTTATGAAGAAGTGATGACTCTCTTAGTTGGTGGTTCAACTGCGCATGCAGTGACATGAGCATATCAACAACATTGTTCATTGGATAGCATTTCAAGCAACATCATCCGGATTGCTGGATCTAGCATCCACCAGAGTCCCACCCTCCTCCATATGCAATAACTTTATGGGTCATCATGGTATTTGTGTTTAATAAAAAAAAACATTCTGATTTTAAATTTGGATGATTAAGATCCAAGAGTTTAACATTTAGATATTATAAGTCCTTGCATCATAGTCAATTTAAGTTTTTGTCAATTTATACTTTAAAAAACATAAAAGAATATGTGGTAGATTTTTTCTTAGTTACAATTTTAGAGAAAAAAATTAATTGAAAATTTGAAAAATAAAATGAAATAATATAAAACTATATTATGTACTCAATTTTCTATTTCTTATATACGTGAGAGAGAGAGAGAGAGAGAGAGAGAGAGATTTGGAAGACAGTTTCTCAATTTTCTATTTACATTGAATCTTTTATTACTTTATTTTAGAAAAACAAAAAATCATCTAAACTTAATGTTTTATTCACTTATGTTGTGGTTGCTAATGTTCAATAGGTTCTATACCAGAGGTCTCTATTGTTTGTATACTCACTCTAAAGACAATGTATATACAAACATTTTACTATTACAGTGTAATAACATGTTTTCCTTCTTAAAAAAATAAATCTTCTTGGTGTTTAGGGTATTTTGGTCATTTTCTAAAGATTGGGTCATTACCTAATTAATTAGGGGTAGAATTTTCTTTTCACTTTTTAGAAAGTAGAATGGGATTATACATTTACCCTATAACCAAAAAATTTAAAACTAGGATCCAAAGGGCTTTTTAGTCATTTTGTTTTGTTTTGCGCCACTTTTTATCAAAAAATTTAGAACTTGCATTCAACTGCTTTTAATCTTTTTATTTTGGTTTTCTAGTCACTAGAAAGTTTATTGAGGGCAATTTAGTATTTTTTTAAATATAAAATAATATTTTAATTGAAAAGTTGTGGACTGTATCACATGTGCAAATACATAAAAGGTGTCCACGTCTCTTCCTAAGCGTGTACGACACCTTGTGGCTGCCAACTTTTTTTTCATCATGTAGTTAGAATCTTTGTGATATTCTTTTCCTATTGAGGCAACATGTGACATCGGAAGTGACATGATTTGTCTCTCACACCACTTTATTTCCCTTTTGTTTTCTCTCTCCTACTCTCAAAATCCATGTTAATGATTCTATTTTTCATAGTTTTCCTCTTAGTGATTGATATTTCAATTTTAATCCTTATTCTTTTGATTTTTAATTTTGTTATTAACCCTTTTGTAAAATATTTATTTGTTTTCAATTTCATTGCTTAATCCCAATTTTTATGTATTATTTTTTTCAATTTCTATTTTTTTCTTAGCCCTTTTATGCAATTTTTATTTGTATTAAATTTCATCATCGAATCCCAATTTATGATAAATTAGTTTTTATTAGACTAGAGATAAATACACAATATAAAATTATGTATATAAAGTACTTATTTGCAGAATTCTTAGTTAAAACAAAGCAAGAAAGAAAGTTGTTCTAATTGACTGTAATTTTAGTTCATAAGACTACATTTCTTTTTAATTAGTAGAAACAATTTTAATGCAAATAGGTTCTCCAGGTTTCAACATCTTGAAAGGATGTACTTACAATTAAAACCTATAAAACTTTTGATGTACAAATATAGATATAAAGCTAGAGTAGTGAGGGTTATAGAAAAAGCATTTTAATTTCTCTATATAAAAACAAAAACCACATACAGGATGTCAGGGTTGCTAAATTAATTTAAAATTGATTAAAATTAATTCCTACCAATTAATTAATCTTATGATACTCATTGAATCTGAATAGATAAATTAATCATGTAGTGGGATTAATGATTAATTTCTTATACCAAGAAATAATTTTCACAATTAACTTATAGACTTGGTTGAGCATGTGTTTTTACATAAAACTGAGATGACTTAGGTCCTTCCTTCTAAAACATTTTTTATAAAGCCCATGATAAATTGAAAGATAATAATGTAATAAAAATTAAGTTGTAATGCAATAAAATAAAGTAAAAAGAAAATAGAAGAATATGAGAGTTTATGGTCGAAAATATCCATTTTCCTAGTAAAAAAATAGTCCAATTATTTTGGAAATGGATGGATTGATTTATATAGATTAAAGGTTTTTCAAGAAAAAACTTTTGAAAAGCTTCTAAAATCATAAACAGATATTATATTATATGACTTTATTAGGGTAATATTATATTTTTATTATAAAATAAAGAATTATTAGTAAATAATTAATATTCCCATGTCATTCAAGATTTGATTCTCACTCCAATTGATTATTACCTACGCACAGATTGGAGTCAAATTCTCTTGCTTTTATTAATCAGAATTTCCATGGCAACAATCTAAAGGTTAAGTTTTTCGTAAGCTATCATATTAATGATATTTCTCATCATTTATTGTATATTTTTATTACCAAAGCAATTTAGTGGGAGTCGATCGGAGAGTGTGCTGAGATTGTAGATCCGCATGTGCCGTGGAATCTCATTAATTGAACATCCATCCGTGTGAAACCTTATTGTTGACTTTGACTTACGATGCACTGCTTAAATTATTAAAATATTTGCGATTAATGATCGAATCATAAATTCATAATAGCGGAATGATTAGTTGATATTCTATGGTGTTTGCATCTTAGTGTCTATAAGACGAGGATTATCATAAAACATTCACTTGCTTCCATGTCATAGAATTGCATTTGAGATCTAAAATTAGATTGGTGAGGTATGTGTGTATATTGAATATAAAGTTTTTGATTTGTTTTGCGTAAATTTTTTTTTTTATAAAAAAAGATGAGATGATGATGTTAGTGGTGATGAGATAACAATAACAATTAAGAGATGGTTGTTGTTGTTGTCGTCGTTGTATTGAAAAATAATAGTGATTAAGGAGAACATGGTGATAGCTTTGGTGGGGGAAAAATGAGACTAAGGTGATGGTGAGATGATAGTGATTGTGGTATTGAAAAGGAGGTACGAGATGTTATTTTTGTGGTGAAGAAAGGGTTTTGATGAGACGGTGATGATAGTGGTGAAGGAGACGGTAATGAAGTGTTTGCCGTGGCGGCGAAGGAGAAAATGATGGTGTTAATGGTTAGATAGATATGATGACTGAAATCATTGAAAATTATAATGATTAAATAATGATTTATAATATTTTTTAAAAACAAACATGAGAAAAAAAATACATGAGTTGTATTACAATTATTATTATTATTATTATTATTATTATTATTATTTTGCTAATTATTTTCTGGAGGGATGTTACCGTTAATACTTCCTCTATGTAACAATATAATTTTTATTTTGTTGTTGAACCTTAATGATTCAACTATTATATAAAAATTAATAATTTAACAACTCGATTGTTAAATTTATCTGGCAGCGAGATCAATACCAAATTTAATATGATATAAGAGCTTCCAAGAGCTGTAATGCCCAACAAAAAATCCTAATTTTTAAATCACTTCACAATTCTGAAATATAGATGATGACAAGTGAAGTATAACGTAAATAGCTAAAAATATCTTATATCAAGCAAATAAATATAAAATTTAATAACCATCTACCATAAAACTCAAGTCTCTTAGATAAAATAAAAAATCAACAACAAAACTAATTAATTAATTAACTAATTATCTATATATATATATTAGGTTAGGGTGGGTTTGATTTGAGGAAGGAATATGAAGCAGTCCTCAAAGAGAAACTCTTGAAAAGGTCAGGAATTAAATAATAGGAATTCATGTCTTCCGTAACATTCGAGTTGGGAGGGCGAAAACCAAGAAATTACTATTTGGAGAATGTGGCAAACTCATAAAAATGCCAAACTATGGAGGTGTAATTTTCGAGTAAATTCTATTTACATTTGAGGGTCAACTTTCTAATTAAAGGCGCACGTGTGATTGATTACCGACAAATAGTAAATTATATTTTTTTAGCAATAATTTCTCCCCTTCTTTTTGTCCCACTTTCAATCTCAAAAAATAAAAAATCATTGCTTGATTTAAGGTTTCCCAATTCCCAACCACATAAAATAGTATTACACATAAAATAAAATATTATATTTACAAATGAGGTGAAATGGGTCCCTCGGTTTTCTTGTTCAACATCCTTACAGCTATGCAATGGGTCACCATTGTTTGACTTCCATTTCTAAAATTTAAAAAATAAATAAATAAATCTTTATAAAATTCAATTAAAATCTCATTTTTTTTTAATTGAGAAGCTGGTGGGCAATGGGAAATCAAATATTGCGATCGTAAAGTGAAGTTTAGGATTTTTGTGTTTCTTGAATCGACCAATTGCCGACCAAACCCTAGGTTAATCTTGGGCCAGAAGAGAGAAAGAAAAAGATATCATCAACCCCTTCAAGATTTTGTGAGCTAGATTTTGAGCAAGTAGGGATGCTTTAATTATGTAAATAAGTACGAGAATTTATGTGGGGTTTAATTATTTATTCATCACGATAAAAAAAATGATATAAAAAACGGAAAATAAATGAGAATTCATCCATCCACAATTTTTATTCCTCGTCCTTTTTTGTATTTTTTAAATTATTATATGTATTCTAAAAGAAAACGACAAGATCACGATTTTCAGGGGCTGTGTTTTTATAGATGAGAAGTTTTTTTAGACTTTATATTTTTATTATTCTACGCTTGGTCTATTTATTATTATATGACAATGCATGTATACACCTTTTGATTTATAATTAGATTTAATTTTTTTTGAAAAGTTTGCATCATGCAAATACATTTTATTTATATAAAATATAAAATTACAAGAATTTAAATACAAATTAAAGTATTTAAAAGTTAAAAAAAATTATTTACTATTTAAAACTATGAGATAAACAGTTTAAGTAATAAAAGAGAGTAATAATTAAAGCTTAAATGAGAAATGATGGAAAGCAAAAAAAAGAAAAGGGCATTAATTTAAAGAGAAATAAATAAAATTAATCACGTTATTTCCTGATCCATGTCCTTTAGTTCATTTTATAATTGCGATTTTAGTGTAATTATAATTTATACTGTGTGAGTGCGCGCGTGTGATTTCACTCACGTATAGCTTTTTATTATATATTGCCCGGAGCTTTGTATAAGGTTTCCAGAAACGGTTTGACAGGCCAACCAGATCGCCGGAAATGGCTCGGCAAAAATGATGTCATGGTAGTTTGAAATAAAGATAACAGCTTCTTTTTGCACAAGGAAGCTACCATGAAATCACTAACCTGTGTTAGGACAATGTTCGTTCGTTCCGTCATGAACATTCGGAACAAAAACAGAAACATAATAATCCGACCAGATGAACCTCTACTTGTTCAATTATTGGCGATTTTCGCAAAGGTATATCCACTAATTCTCGCCGGAAATTATAGCCTTCGTTCCCAGCTCAATTTGAAGTTGAATTACCACATCAGCAGATCGTAGCAACCTTTGTCTGTTTGAAGTTGTTTGAAGCTGTGGTTAAGGTTGTTTTTTTTTAAATATGTTTTGTTTATAAATGTATTAAAATAATAACATATAATTTTTTTCTGGTGAGGACTGCCTCTGCCTTATTTCCCAGGGTTATCATAAAATGTTCTTGGTTTTGCAATTCTTTTTTTTATACGGGGAAATATTATTTTTAAAAAGTGTATTTTATGAGTTTTGATAAATAATAAAAATTTTGATTGTTTCAAGTTCTTATAAAAATTACATACTATAATTCAAACTCAAAATCTATTATTCAGATTATAAACTTTATATTGTTACTTTAACAAGTGAAAAGCCACTGTAATTACGGTGAGAAACAGTGCTCATAAATGGAGACCTACCAAACAGTGACGCATGAAATCCTAACGACCGCAGCGACTTAGAATCCAAACCACCCTCTTAAAATTATTTATAGACAATTATCTTGATCAGAAATTGATAATATTAATTCCTCATTAAATTAAATAAACCAGCGTGGATAAAATAATTGAATGTAACAAAACATACACGCAGAGAATTTTAAGCATACATAATCCACGTAACAAGGACACCCATGACCCATACAAATAGGGTGGTTGGAACGCGATTGTCACAGGAATAATCCCATCTAACAAACAATAGAGTAGACTTTAATATTTATCAAGTGGGGGGAAATATCTAGTTGATTCAGAAAATAAAATTATTTATTTTTCTTGGGGTAAGAAGCATGTGTAACTGGAGAAATTTTCATTTTAGACTGGACTATATGTCACATGTCACATCTAGTTCCAATAATACAATGCCATGGCCTAATTGGGAAAACTACAGTTTAGTGTCTGTTCATACCAATACTTTTCCTCGTATACCTCGTGTACTTGAAAAGCACCCATTATACTATACTAGTGGATAGTTTGTCTGTGCTTGTATTCGTGGTAGGCTGAACCATGTATTTTTTAAATATTAAAAAACAATTACTAAGACGGTAGATATTTTAGTGTTTACAATGTCATGAACCTGGATAAGATGGTATTTTTTATAAAAGCTCAAGTAAAAAAAAAGGAAAAGGAAAGGATAAAATTAAAATAAATATTATTACTATTAAAAAAACAATTTGATTTTAAGCACCAACATAAATAAATAAATAAATAAATAAAAAACACTAAAATAATATGACAGAAGAACAAAGAGGAAAAAAATAGAAAAGGAAAAAGAAAAAGGCATCAATTTAAAAAAAAGCATCATCTACATATATTAAAATTGAAGGATTAAATTAAAAAAAATAAAACTCCAACAAAAGATAAAAAAAAAACCAAAACTGGAAGGATAGATATAAGACTATGAACAAAAAACATAGACTACTTTAGAAGAATTGGAACTATACAAGGAATAAAAACAAAATTAAAAATTAAAAGAATGAGAATTGAAATGAAAAAAAATATATGAAAAATTATATTTGAATGATGAAAATGAAAAAAAAATGAAACTTCTATAAAAGAAATTACGATGAAATAAAAAAAATAAAATAATAAGGACTACAATGAACAAAAAAAAAGAGAGAACATACATGGATTTTAGTCGTTAGGAGAGAGAGAGAAAGTAAATAAATAAATAAATAATTGATCACAAGCGACAATCTAACCACTATAAATTTATTATCAATTATGTCTTTTTAGTTTTTTTTTCAAAGGCTTTATTGTTATTTATCATATTAAAATATATTAAATTTTTAAAAGTTATTGATGTGTGTTATAGTATGAGGAGCTTCCACGCACTTTGACTGGTGCAGCCAACGTCTATTTTATTCATCATATAGTGAGGTGCAACACCATATTCGTTTTTAGTTGGTAAGATGGATATCATTAACGGTTAAGTGAGTTGTCGTTACTTGTCTTTTTTTTACTTACCTTTTTTTCCCTTTTCTTTTCTCATGTTTTCCTCGAAACACACATTGATCTTCATTGTTTTTAGTGTTTGTTTTTTAGTCTTTATTTTGATTTATTAATTTTTTCCTTGACTCTTTAATAAAAAAATTATTTCCTTTCAATTTCAATTTGTAATGTTTTCTGTTTTTCAGTTTGATATTTACTCTTTGATTTATGAGTTTATTTATTTTTCATTGACCTTTAATAAGAGTTTTTTTTTTTGCTTTACCATTTTATAAAAGTTTTTTCTCCAATTTCACAATTCATTTCAGATTTAATTTGTGTTGTTGTTTTCAATTTGGTCTTTAATTTTTTTTTGAAGCTATTCTTCTCGTTAATTTAGGCCTCCAAAAAAAATTTCATATACTTTTTTCTTTTTATTTCTTTTGTTTGTCCTTTTGTGCAAGCGTTATTTCTTTTTTTATTTCTATCCTTAAACCTTTTATTATTATTTATTGGTTTCTAATCTCACCCTTAAATCCAAGTTTATGGTGTGTTATGTTTTTCAATCTTTTTCTCATTCCTTTATGCGTTTTTTTCTTTTTGTTCTAGTTATTTTTCTTTTCAACTAAATCCTCAAATCCAAAATATAATTGTTTTATTTCTTACAATTCATGGGGTGGAAAAAACTACAATTTCATCCATGAAATCTTTACTTTTTATTTTTTATCCCTGTTTTTTTTTGGATTTCATATTTTAGCTCTAAACTTTATTTATTTTACTTTCAATCCCTAGAATCTAAGCGGACACAAAGACACTAAAAATGGGAGAGGAGAGAGAGTTACCGATGAACAATATTTCAGTCACCAAAAGAGATTAAAAAGTCCCTTTTCGTTACTACATGCATAGAAACACACGAATCTCAGCTCATTAATTACTTATCTACTTCCATGTATTATTTATCAAGAGTCTTGATAACTCAAAGACCCGTAATCTACCACGTTTAATATATATCTATCTATATATATATATATATATATATATATATATATATATATATATATATATATATATATATATATATATTAATTTTGCTAAATTGTAGCTTTGCATTTCCTAACTAATATACGCGATCATTCCTATTTAAAAATTTATTATTATTGTACTTTGATGAAGAACTCATTGACTTTCGTTCAAATTTCAATACAAGAATTTTAAAATTGCAAGTCCTATTTTCCCCAAATAAATAGGAGTATTTATTTCTTAAATAAACTAGTGCTTGAATCGTTATGGCTCACCGACCTAGAGATATCATTTTATTTTTTTCAGACTTTTTATCCTATTGTAGGTAGAGGGTTTATTTATTATTTTAATTATTTTAATAAGAACACCAAATCCTCCCTAGCTGAAGGCGTGCATTATTTTCAAAAAGTATGGCACCGAAACAAAAATAGAAAGAGAATTCGACAGTCATTGATTTCGGTGTAAGCTTGCAAAAGTAAGCAGCTTGACCAATCAAGGCAGCTTAGCTAGCTAGCTGCAAATTTCAGGATTGAAGGGACTTGCATCAGTATATCACCCACAGATGACAGATCACAAAGCAAGCTTATAGTTTGGTATTTCAAATCAGAAAAAAAATAAAAATAGAGTTTCCAACAACACAAGTCCAAAGAGTAATACGTAGTTAAAGTAATTCGAATACAACCTAACTTGACTAGCAAAGATCCTAACTTGACGAGCAAAGACAGGTGTTTTTTGGCTCTTCAGGGGGGCGGCGGCGAGAGGGCTTTCACCGCCACAATATCAAACTCTCCAAAAAAAAAAAACACTATTGTACACTAATCAATGTTCCCACAATAAAGTCTCGAAAGCACCAGTAGTCGTAATCACATTACTCTCTGGAATTATTGACAAAAACGGATCGCTAAAATACCCGGTGCCCTCCGCACCGTAGTCTTCACAATACCAGGATTGATTAATATTGTACGGCCACGAGTCAGCAGACAAGACAAACTCGGGAAATTCCTCGAAACTTGTTTCCAAACTCGGCAACTCAACTATCTCGCTCAGTTCTTCAGGAGTCGCTGCGTCACTAGGTGATGAAGTCACCTCCACTGTCGATGATGAGGACGGGGAAGAGGACGTCTGCGTCACTAGCGAGGACGATGATCCCATTATTATTGCTCGCCGTGGAGTCGTTGCTGTTGCTGTTGCTGTTACTGTTATTTTCATCGTCGCAGACTTTGGCGGGAGGCGAAGGAACAATGTTGAAGTCCATAGAAGCGGCTTTTGCGGCGGCATCCTGGACATCACGTGGAGAGCTAGAAGCGGGTCGCGGTAGAGACCCGGCAAGTTCGGGAAAGTTGAGGATGGCTGACTTGCCTTTAATGCTCAAGGCTGCCACGTCATGGGCACGTGCTGCCATTTCCGGGGTGGAAAAGGTGCCTAGCCAGATCCGATTCTTCTTTCTGGGCTCCCGGATCTCCGACACCCATTTCCCCCATGTCCGCATTCGGACCCCCCTGAATACCGGGTGCTTGCTGCCGCTTCCGCTGCCGCTGCCGCTTTCTCTTGGCCTCTTTGGTTTTCTCTGGTTTTCTTCCGGGTCGGGTTTAGATACCGGGTTTGGTGACAGTCCTGACGAAGATGGGGAATAAGGGGTTCGCAGGGAGGAGGAGTAGATGCTCGAGGAGCCTGTGTCGGAGTTGGAGATTGAAACCGGCGAGACAGTCATGTTTTTGGCGATCAAGTCTCTCAGTGTGCTTCCGGTTCTGTTTTGTTTAGAATATGCTCGTAAGCACCTTAACTAGGAGTGAGTGAATTCTGATGGTGAGAAGGAAATGCACATCGAAAGGTTGTTTTTTTTTAAGGTATATATAGAGAGAGAAGATGGTGTTGTTACATTTGCCGAGGAGAAAGCTATGTATTTGCTGTTGACTGTGATAGTGATGATGATTTTTTTGTTAACATTTATTTTTTTATATTAAGTTAAGACATCAAAATAATAAAAGCATCAAAAAATAACTGTAAATAAAAAAAAAACATTTCAAATGACTATTGAACCGTGTTTCCAAACCGTGTTTCCAAGTACTACCATGAAAGTGATGCCGTGTTTAAGTATATAGAAAAAAATTGAAGTTTTTTATACTCTTAAATTACAGTAAAATTATATATATATATATATATATATATATAAAAGATATTATTTATTCTAAATGTTAAATCTTTTTTACTATTTAAAAAAATAACATTCAAAAGGAACTAAACCAGCTTATTAGCTGATTAACACTCAAATCAAGTAGAATTCTAAGAACATAATCAGAAAAATAATGGAAAATCAAAAGCTAAAAAGAAAGAAGAAGTTGTCGACTCAACCAGCTGTTACAGTTTGGGCATAAAATAGAAATAGGAAGAACTTGGGGGGTTGGAAGAGTATAAAGTGGAGATGGAGGAGAGAAATGAATGGTGTCCGGTACGGGGTCAGAACTAGCAACGAGGTTGGTAACAGCAAATTTTTTATTATTTTTAAATTCATATATTTAAACACAAAAAATCAGTATCTGCACGTAGTTGAAATAAAAGTAATCCATCCTTTATAGGTGGGCCGATGCTTCTCTAGCAAAGTCAATATACATATATATATATATATATATAGATCGACATTCCACCCCTTTTTCATACGTTAAAATTGCAATTTTTAAATAAATAAAATAATATATTTATACAAACACTTGGAGGGGTGGTGTTTGATTTATTAACGCGTCAAGATAAGATCAGTAATTAATATTTACGTGTTTATTCCCCCTCACATGTCGAGGGAAGAGAGAGAAGGGTGGAGGAGAGGTGGCGGCGGTGGTGGTGGGGAGGCCGGACGACGACGCACAGCTGGCAGAGCTGCGCTGTGGAAATAAGATTTTTTGCAGAAATGAAATGGGCTGTCTAGGCACTACTGTAGTTAATAAAATTTCCTTTTATTTGAGCTACGGATTTTCTGGCTATTAGACGATGCTCATAACTATTACTGCTGCCGCGCCTGTTTCTTCAACGGAACAGCATTTAGTTAGCCCGGCTTTGATTAATGCTCTATCCACCAGGTAATTTATAAACCTTACACCACCTTCCCCTCCCCGCGTATTAATTTGTGCCCATTTTAGTAGACCCTCCTTGGCTTTCCCACACCTACCATAAATTAATTATGCATTCATAAATTTCCTCTTCCTGCGTTTTATATATATATATATATATATCGCAATTACTGTGTCGTTTCATAGAAAGAGTTACTTTAGCTATATATTTCTTCTAAATTCATCCCACGTATTACATTTGTAGTCCAGGTTATTTATTATTAATAGAAATTTGTCTCATTACCATTGGGTTCTAAACAAGAAGTCTTGCAACTAAATGATTTTTTTCTTACCGAACTAAACTTGAGAAGAATACTGAGCTCGATCCATGTCGGTTGCTACTTTAGCTATATGATTTTTTTGTTAAAAGCATTGCGCTTGGCCTGCATTAATCTCTAATACTAAGAGATATGTCGACCTAACCATCAACATCCAAGTTTAATCAAGATATGATGCCAACCTAATAAGAACTCATCAATTCGTTATTGAATTCATTTTAAGGTTAAGAACATCATGTTAGGCCCATGTTTGTTTTTGAAGACCTAGATGACATGTTGACCTAACAATCAAAATCCAAGCTTAATAAGAGAACATGATGTTATATTTTTTTAAAAATAAATAAATAAATATTTACATGCACATGCACACGTGAAAGGGCGAAACATAATTTGACGAATGAAGTTAACATGAATTCAAAAGTAAAAACAAAAAAACAAAATAAGAATGCATGGATAAAAGGTAACCATGCTTGATAATGTAATGTTTATATTTTGTTGACTTTGTTCATCTTGACCATTCTCTGCTGCCTATCTAGAAATTTCTTATATTTTCCCACTTGCTATATTAGATTTCTGTGTAGCATGTTTCTGAGTTTATAACAGGCAAAAACTATTAACTCTTCAAAATCACTATGCCATAGTGACAATTCAAATGCATTTAATATTTCAAGCACCCCATGATTCTTCCTTGGACTTTCAAAGTTTACTAGTTGCATTTCTTTACACTGCAAACCCTTGCTTTATGGTAGGAGGCACTTGTCTATTTTCTTTGTACACTGTTTGATGCTGCCAAATCAAGGGTAAAACAGAGCTAATATACAACAATGGAGTCTCAAACTTTGTCAAATATTAAGATAATAAAAATAAAATAACGCAAAACCAAAATAATATAATTTTCATATTCACGATCATAGGGTCTTTCATCATCTAAATCAATCCTCGTAGCCCAGTCAGATTAAATTTTTTTTTGGAAGAGTAATTAAGAGTGTAGGACCCACCCTTAACCTTGGCTTCATTTAAAACTCTAGTGGAGCCCTACGATTGTTTTTCTTATTTATTACAAGGAAATAATAATTCAGTTTCAACGCCCATTCTCCGAACCCCTCTCCCCTTCAACTTTGTCACTCGAACTGGTTCAGTCTTGTACTTCTCTCTCTCTCTCCTCCTCCTCCTCCTTCTCTAGCACATGGCACGTGGCATGGAGGAGGCATCTGGTCGTTGATTTTGATAATCTGGGTGGTTGGCCACTACGAATTGAAGGGCATTAAGTAATTGGGCCGGGGCCACTTTGAGCCCACTATAGTTGGATTTCTGAGAGAGACGTATGGTGGGCTTATTTTAACCTATGGGCCCATACGAGCCCCACTCAAAACAAAAAAACTATCTCGCAATTAAAAGTAGTTTCCACCTCGCCATTTTTTTTTGCCCGTACAGGGAGATACCTGCTGGAGTCCATGTGGGCCAGCTCGATTTAGGCCTCCTAATTTTTGCTCATCGTCGGAAGATCCAGTCTTATTGGGATTCGGTCATCTCTTCTTTTCTATTCTTAATTACCGTTGATCGCTATTTATTTTATTTATAGAATCTTCATCATGTCCTTTTTTTTTCTAATGCTAAATGTTTTTTTTATTTTTACTGGTTAGTTTTTTTATTTGTTGGATCTTATATTTAAATATCTTGTTTTACTTGTCAACTTTCATTAGCCAATAAATATGTAAAGATCTAATTACTTTTCATGTTATTTATTTTAACTTTATTTTATTCCTACATGCTAAAATAAAATAAAATAAAATAAATACAAGATAGAATTTGATTGATAAATAATTTCTTTGTGGTCCATACCATGTGATGGGGGACCCGCCACATTAATTGTCAAGAGAGGCATGGTTGTCTCTTTGAATTAAAAACACAACGACTACTGTAATGGCAGTGGTGGATTAAACTGAGCGAGCAAAGCAGAACAGAGAGCACCGGAGAAAGAAATGAAGTGTATCTGTTCTTTGTTTTCAGCTCGTTAACCGTTGAATCGAGTTAAAATTTTAACAATAAAAGTCTATACACGTTACTCTTTATTTTAAACGGTTGGATCGAGAATTGGTGTTATATAAGCCGTTCATTTTGTGTGGTAAAGGAACTCTTGAAGCAGCTTCAAGCAGTGCACAGAGTAATCCTTGATAGCCTGTGCTGATGGTGGGCAACAAATGCAGTTCGTTTTAGAAGAGGAGAAGAAACATGCACAGCCGACCTTTCTGTCACAAAATAGGAATTCTTCCCCTACGTTTTTGCTGTTAATATGCTTCGAACAGGGAAAAAAAAATAAAAATTGAACTCTCAGACCCCATGTACCCGTTTCAGTATATGGAAAAGAAACCTAGGCCAGCGGCCGACCTTGCTCCCATTACAATTAAAGTCAAAGAAGTAGTGACGTGGACCATTTCAAAACACCAACGAAGATCCATTACATGTTTAAATGATTTAATGATTCCGTCTAATACAAAAACATTGAAAGAAATATTGAATGAATTGGTTTTGAAGGTTCCAACCAAGTCAAAATTGAAAAGTCTATTGGATTATCAAGAGAAGACCTTGATATATTTTATTCATGCACAAGAGGAGTCGAATACAATTTTATTTGGGTCATGAAGTGAGGACAACAAAGGAAACAAAAGAATCATGTTACAACTTGGAGACAATATGAGTGACTATCTTTTCCTTTTGTTTCTAGGATTAAGGGGCTGCATCAAAGACTATAAACAAGCCTTGAATTAGCTCTATAATATTTTACTTCCTCCTTTTAATCTCATGGCAGAACATGGATTAATAAAATAAACTCGTGTTTTGCGTGATACAATACATTTCTCTTTACTGGGACAAAGATCAAATCTGACTTATCAAGGTATAAATAACCTTGTGGTGTCATTTGATTCAATTCCAATAATGTTGGTGCTTTGAAATAGATTTTTATTATGTCACACTCTTATCAGACCTATTTCGGATTTTCATGGCATGTCAACGACTTGAATCAATAACCTTGTTGTTTTGGAAACGACAATAGCGATCATGTTCTTTCTAATTGTTGTTGAGAGGTTATTAAAAATATGTCTTGAAAATAATAGATGAGAGGTAAGGACTTCCTCAATGGAGTTGTCAAAAATTTACCGACACAATTTTAAGCACCTAAAATTAAGCAAGCACACTTGTATACATATTTGATTTTATTAAGATATGTAACTAAGTACAATCTTAATTTAAAATATTCTTACAAAAAATAATAAAATAAATCTCATTATATTCTCTTGAATTTGATATGTGGCAACTTGATTTATTTATAAAATCAAGCCAATATTTATACTTTGCAATAACATGAATTTAGATCTGTGTTGTAGAATGAGATTTAAAGATTTAATGCTTTGAAGAGTATATTTGATTTGGCTTCAAAGTATTGTTGAAGAACTCTATTGAGGCACTTTAAACTTGATCTAATAGAGCTTCAATCTTTGTAGACTTCAAACCATGATGAAAGAGACTTGAAAACTTTTGAGAGAACTTTCTTGCTTAAAGTGCCTGTCTCAAAGAAAATCTTGTATCTTTAAAAATTTATTTATTTTTTTTTGTCTAGGATAAGACTCTTGTTTTATAGAGACTTGTAGGGGCTCTGAGTTTATTTTTTTTTAATGTCATATAATATTATTTTATTGACTGATCTTTGTTTGTGGGATCTTATATTTATAACAAAATAACTTAATTCTCTCTTTCCATATATCAACCAACCAGGAAATACATATAAGGGTCTAATTATTTTTCATATCATATATTTCAATTTTATATAAAAATAACAAATGGTGAGAGCATGGGATTTGAAAAGTTTTAAGCAAATGCATCATCCGTTTTGGAGTTTAAGATGTAGGATCCCGTAATGAAGAGACATGAAAGTTTTGACATTCTACTTTTGAGTTCAAACATTCCACATTCATGCTCTACTTGCTAAGTCGATCATTCATTATGTATTAGTGTTTGCGTGTGAAAATAAAATGTACAAAGCTTGAAATTAAGCAAAAATGTTTCTTCCCTTCAATATATGATACCCACAAGCAAGGAGCAAGCGTCACACTATACCAACTTCATTGATGAGAATTCAAAATCAAGTGGGTCCAAAACAATGACTTACTTGTAAAATATTTAGAGGGCCGAGGAGACATCTCTTTCTTGCTTCATCCTGCCAAGCTCCACCAGCATGGTCAAAAGGGCCTCCCACATTTCACAAGAATCAGGTTCACCAGGATCCTTCTTTTCTTGAAGATTAAACCATCCAAGCATGATCCAGCTTCCTATCTGGCCTGACTACAACTGAACCTGGAGCTTCAGCATCACAGCATGTCACTAACCCATCACTCTTCTCGCCGTACCTAAGCTGCAAGTGGAGTGCGCACATAGCCATCGCGGCGGATATGGGAATCACTACTGGCACCTGGTGTCCTGCTTGAAAGTCATCATTGTCCTTGCTCCCGAGCTTTGGGAGGGGAAGCCAAGGAAGTTCTGCATGTGCTATGTGAGTCATTGTTGCAAGGACACCTGGAGCGATGCTTGCTTCTGAGTGGAAAGAGATGAGCGGAATTTCCTTTGGAAGCTGGTGCTTTGAGATGAATTCCCTCCGCTTATCGTACGTGAGATCCTCCATTGCTCGTATGTCACCCTAAATTTATCCATGATGGTATGAGAAATCAGCCAGATATTTCTCCAAATTGGGATGCAGATGCAGAAAAAAATCATATAGTCAAGACAAGCACAAAAAGCACCAAGCCACAGACAAGATACAAGTAACATAACACAAGGAAACATTTAAAAAATAAACTGTAATCCTGTGTAGAAGCATAACTGTAAACTCTGGCAGTAGATAGGGGACAAAGGAAATACGAATCAAATTAAAAACAAGGAAAGCTATTTATATAAAGCTCGGGAAACATATCAGCATAACCCGAGTTTCCTAGTTATTATTTGCACAAACTTTCATAGGGATTTGTATCTAGGCAGAGACAACAACTACCTTAATTATTTTGCAGATCAAAAGCTCCATGATCCTCCGGGTTTCTTTGTCAGCAATCTGGCCTTCACGAAGAATATCAGAAGCTATGGGGGTTCCAGCATATGGACTCTGTACCAATGCCAGTCCAGCAACTTTATTTTTCAAGTCAGAAGAGTAGATCGACAAAGCAGCTGCAGCATCAACCCCACCCTTGCTGTGCCCAAGCAGCATCACACGCTTGCCTGAACCCCAATATAGCTCGTCAATATATTGCTTCAGCTCCCATGCATTAAGCTCAACTGATGCCTTCATAGCAATGGCAGCGTGATGGATAAGCAAATGATATCATAATAGCTTATGATCTAAATTAAATATAGAAGTGAAAGAAAAGGTAAAATTAGAGAAAAGAAGAAACAAACTCATTAAATAATCATTTTTCTAAAACTTCCTGGTTCTCCAGTCAATGTTTAGTCCAGATAAAGGACCAAGTGAAAAGTGATTACCTCACTGTGAATTTTTGCAATGTGGCATGCTAGACCCATCTTAGAAAAGAATCTCTTAGTGCCTGCAAAATACAGGGGGAGCATGATTACTGAAAAGGCCTGATTAAGGTAAGAATTGCATTACTGTTGGGCTTTACAAAATGCCAACTATTGACCAAAAAACAAAATCCAGATTTGAACATCAGGGTGCGGGGATTTTCTAAACCTGGTATTAATAAATAAACAAATGAGTTCGGAAGGTTGTGCTCTCCATTCCTGAGGAATAAGCATGACAGAGGGAGAGTAAGTACCAAAAAACATTATGAACCCAATTATAAGAATTCATATCCCTGACAAAACAGAGTAGCAGTCAACACTCAAGTGAACAGCTTGTTTGTAAAAAATAGTAACTTAAAGTTGAAAATGCAGTAAAATAAAAATTCATAGTTTGACCACTAATGGATCTCAATAGTAACTTAAAGTTGAAAATGCAGTAAAATAAAAATTCATAGTTTGACCACAAATGGATCTCAACTATCTAGAGCATACCAGGCAATCCCAAACACTCCTTTGAGACAAGGCACAACCGAATTATCCGGAAGATTCCTTATCTATATTATATTAAAAAAATGGACAATCAAACCTATACCAGTATGAAATAATTTCAAAGGGTGAACTAATTATTAAGTCCCAAATGACACAAGTCAAAAAAGGCAGTTACTGTTAAGTCCTAAATATTCCATCTCCTGTACCTAATGCCATCAGATTTCTTTAGTTTTACATCCATTGAAACATAGTGGTTGGCTAATTTCTATTTATCAGAGATATCAAATAAAAATTGGTCCGTACCTTATTTTCTCAAGCAGCTCTAAGAATCTAACTGTACCATCCTCCACTGGAGCCATGCCAGGTGTATGCTGTAGCCATCCAATATCATCTGATGAACCAAGCAAAGTTTTGCGAACACGAGATGTAATGCTGAAGATGCAAAAATGACTAAACTCATACAAGAACAAAATGAAGGGAAGCAAAATTTACACAGATGGAGTCAGCAATTTCAGCATAGAAGCTAAAGCCTAAAAGAATCTTCAAAAACTCTTCTACAGCAAATGACCTATGAGCTTGCAAAATTGTAACCAGCTTCTTTTACCTAATAGCTTGAGCTTGCGTACATCTGATATAATAAATCGAACATCTCCATGAGGCCAATGAAAGCCTCCAGGCAAGTCGTAAACCAAACAATGGGAGCATCAACCTGCACCCTCTCAGAGTAAATGTGATCAGATGAGCAGAAAAATGAATTGGAAAACTTAATTTATGATAGAAAACGATAATGAAGGAATCAATTATCAAATAGCTTCAAATAACAATAGCATAATTGTACTATCAAATTTTGTATCTTACTCATTTTTAAACCTTCTGCATTAGAAAATCCACATGGACACGTCCATGACACTATACAGATAGTTCAGATTAAGAAACTGTTTTGACAAATTATTGAAGAAAAACAGTAAGAAAAAGCAACAATGAATTAATTTTTTATTTATTTTTAAAATCAATCATTCAGTTCATTTATCGACAAATGTATGATTAGCACAGGAAAAAAAACAAGAAATTTACACAGGCTTATTGTATTGAAAACTAGATTAAACAAGCTTGTTTTTTGGTTTTATTTCCTTGACAAATCTAACTTTTTTTCAGTAACCAAACCATAGAGAGGTTTAACAAAAAATATTTATACCCTTGAATAATTAATGAAAAACCTCGATGACCGCAGCCAGTTCTAGCTTCGTATCTTGTATTTACAAGTAACTCTTCCCTGACTTCTGCCACTCTTGTTATGTGGGTTTCAGGACTTGTATTAGCAATATGATGTTCAGAAAACAATGAAAAGTCTTTAACATTGGATCTATAGACATTGTGGCCTGAAGAATGTGAATACAGTCCAGAAGAACTGGCCACAAAACTCTCCGAGTATCGATTGACATCTTGGTATATGAGATCCTCTACAGAAACAGCTCTGTATCAAATGTAGCCAAAATATTCCAAAAATATGAATGTAAACCAGAAGAGCTAATTCAGCACCAATGATGGCCTATCACTCACCAATAAAATGAACAAATCGATCGACTTAAATATGTAGTCCATGTTAAGAGGCAGGTGAATATGCCATCCAATGACGAGGGCGATCCAACAGAATCAACAAAAAGACTCACGCCATTCACAGCATCATTATGTGCCTGATAAGAGAACATATATGAGGTCTAGAAAACTGAGCTTTCAAATCAAACTGAATTGAGTACAGCATGGATAGTCGCAATGAAAGTTTACAACATAATTTCATGACAATCCTTCATCAATGAAGAAGCGTTTCATCACATTGGTTCTTCCCAGAACCCCATCTTTTAACCTTGACCAAATATAAACTACACCAAGTTTCAATAGGCACACACATAGCACACGCAAGTCCCCACACACTCACAAATGCACACAAATTCGAAATGCAAGTCTTACCGCATGCGTTATTCGGTAACCATGCCTTTCAAGTAGGCCGCATTCACTTGATGGGTGATCAAACTGGTGCGTCTAAAATCACGAGAAAAGAAACAGAGAGAGTCAAAAACACGGTCAGAAAGAACGATGAGTTAGAGATCAAGAATCAACTCAAGAAAAGAAGAAGGAACAAAGCATTAGAGAAATTATATAGGATATAAGATGTGATAATTACACTTGGAGGGATATCACTAATCTCTTCACTGATACACCAATCTCCCATTAGATCTTCGTGTCCTGAGATAACATAAAATCAGAATGATTTAGAGCGCAAAAAAGCTGCTCCAGTCCATTCCAGAAGTACACATATTGGAGCCCCGGAAAAAAAAAGTGTAGAAATGGTTGGGATGGGAAAGACCCTGTTTTGAAATGGTTTGTTAAATGGGATTTATGGTCATCAACTTTGACAGAGACCAACAAGAATTTCAGTATTTCAAACATTGTCAAAGGGCTGAGTTATAGGGAAGGGCCCTTTCGAAATCTGAAAGAAAAAACAAACGAAAACCCGAACAAGAGTGAATCGAGTTAAGCAAAGCAAAAGCAGCAGCAGAGTGATTAACAGAATTCAAAGAATCAAAAGAGCAATAGAGGTTAGCAGAAGGGTGGGTGAGGCTCACTTACAGAAAGCGAGACAATAAAACGGAGCCACAATAAAATCTAATCCTGCACACCACAGGAAAGGAAGCAACCAAATAAGTCATGGGAATGGGAATGTAGAAATGGATTATCATCGTCATCCACTTTTTTTTAATTATTAATATTATTATTTCTACTACTCTGTTTGGCTTTATCCACTTTTACAGGGTTTGTTCCAGTTTAATTTTTTTTCTTCTTAAAAACAGAAAATTATTATTACCTATTTATTTATTTTGGGAAAGAAATAGAGTGGCGTGACGCTGGGTAATTTATATTCCTTTTTGGGAAGAGGGGAGACGCGTGGTGTGTTGGGTTCAATTTCTTGGTGAGCGTGGACAAGAGCTCCTCCATGGAAGGTGGAACCAGCACCCCAATCCCCGTTTTTTTTATTAAAAAAAATAATATTTTTTATTTAAAAATATATTAAAAATAATATTTTTTTTATAAATAACAAAAAAAATTAATTTAAAATAAAATTAATTTAAAAGTTATAATTCCATTTCACTTTCTATTCTAAGAAAGCAAATCCTGCTCGGCAAGCAATTAGACTTGCTAATTTACATCATTGCTTGCACTGCCTATTGAATGAAAATTTCTTTATTAGAAAGAACAAGTTGTGATTATTTATCAAAGTGTTTTTTATTTCAAAATATATTAAAATTATATATTTTTATTTTTTTTTAAAATTATTTTTAATATCAATACATCACAAAAAAATCTAAAAATACTAAAAAAAAATAATTTTAAAAATAAATAAAAAAAAATCATTTTTTTTTTTCAAAATAGCATTTAAAACATAGTGTTAAACATCTTGCTAGTCTGCTAATCCCGAAACTCTGTCATCAAGAGCGTGGAGCCAGAAAATTCCTTCTTCTCGAGAGGGTCTGTGTTCAAGTAGAAAATGGTAAAACAATATATGTACAGAAAACTGTTTCTAATGAGATAATACAACACGAAGGCACCTTCACATGTTCTTTCTGAAATTCAAACAGCAGCTCAAGCAAAGTGGATGGTTTCTTTAATTAAAGCTTTTCACAATGAACCCTCACCACTCTTTCAGATGCTACAGATTCCATTTTGACCACTGGTCTTTGTGTGCTTGTTGCTTGCTCATCATCGACAGCCATGCTGCTTATCTAGGTTTTATCTGATAAACTCTGTTATACCAAATTGAATGAAGGGTCATGTAGAAGAGATCATACTTCACTGGGCTAGCATGCCAGAGAAAATGTCGCTGAGCTTTCCGGACCCCGAGTTGCATTTGAAGATACTTCTCCTTCGGAATCGAAAGTAATATTTCTTTCAGGTTGGGTATGTCTTTCTCTGCAAGAATTACTGAAAATGCTCCCCAATCCAAGACCTCAAAAAATGGCGGCACAAAGTTATCTGATATAATTACAGGCACACACTCGTAAAAGATGGCTTCGACCACCCGAGGACTGTTGACCTCGTAACCCTTGGGACAGATACAATACTTGCTTCTCTTCATGTGCTGGATGTAATTCATTTTGCTCGCAACACCAGGAGGCATAGGACCGAAGATCTCCATGTCAGGATCTTTGTCTTTCCAGTACTTCAATAAGATTGGACGCAGGTAACCATGCATGTTTCCAGCATAGAAGGCAAGAATGTTTCTCTGAGAAGGTGGTTTTCCTCCGAGATCTCGGAGGGGATTTCTAGCAGACCGGACATATGTTTCAGGAAGAGACACATCCCTCCCTATTTTGAAGCCAGCAGTGACATCAGCATTGCACAGTGCTTTGATGCAATGTTCCATATGGTGCCTTGTTTCATATGGAGCCTGCAAGAGTTTGATATATCATGTGACTCACAAATGGTTATCATGAAACAAAATAAATAAAGATACACAAATCCACATTCAAAAATAACAAATCGCGTTTCATGATTCAATTATAGTAAACCCTGTAAAGTGAATTTAATCTATGTCCAGTTCAGAAAAAGGTGGAATCATTTGAGTTAACATATCACCTATATTTCATTGAAATTACCAAGGCAACCTCAATAGCATGATGAGTAAGCAAATGGCCTCATGGGGGAGAGGGCAATGAAAGTGAATTTGTTAGTCAGGATCATCAAACTTACATCCAGTTCTAAAATCCCCAGCAACATCCTAACAGAGTAATGCGTTTTATAAGCACTCAAAGTAAGTTATTTCTTGAAGAAGAAGTAATAAAAGAAAAGGAGCAAAGGATTAAAAAAAAAACATGACAAGGAGGGACACATGGAAGGCATACCCAGTCATGGCAGGCAACAAGGAAATGATCTGCTCCACCTGTTCTATTCCAGTACGGATATTTAGCTGCAATGCTTTCTGCGTAGCTTTTCATATAGAGACGTAAATTTGTCCTATTGTGAGAGTTTCGGACATAGAGGGTGTATTCTAGCATTCGTGAACTGAATGGCATATAAAATAGGTGAGCTTTCCGAGGGTCTTTCACTAAGAAACGCCTATTTCCCTGCATGAGTTTCATAAACCATCCTTCTGAAGCATACAGTCCCTTCAATATTGGTAGATGGAAAATGGGTTTTTTTCCTTCCTTATAGATATAGATCTTCAGGGTGCGTTCCATGAGGTCATAACTCCTGAAAAGGCAACAAAGAAGAAATTGAAAATCACACTTTGATTGTCAACCAGAAATTCTAATCTCGTTATCATACCACAATATATGTCAAAGCACATATCTAAAGGTACCATGAAAAATAGACAGATGACCCGGCAATTACAGTTGATCTATGCTTGCAGTTTTAAGAGAATGTAATCTGCTCTACTAGGATATTGTTACGAGTATTCTTCTTCTTCTTTTTTCCAGACTACGAAAGATGTCTGAAAGCACTCCACATGATAGATTGCATTTGTCCACTAGAGAAGCTTATTATAACCAAGAATTGAAATGAATACAGAGAATAGGTGGTTCCAAAAAATAAAACATGAAGTACGAGAATCCTG
Organism: Salix viminalis; assembly: GCA_029228465.1. Classification (NCBI taxonomy): domain Eukaryota; kingdom Viridiplantae; phylum Streptophyta; class Magnoliopsida; order Malpighiales; family Salicaceae; genus Salix; species Salix viminalis. Next base: position 4,305,834 of record CM055443.1, read on the forward strand.
TACCAGGTTAAAGACCAAACTATACAGTTCCTCAATTCCAACTGCCCCAAACTTGTGGTTTCAAAACCCATGTCACGGTCTAACCCCAACAAAATAAATCCATTGAAGTTTGTACTTGAAACATTCATAACAGAAGAAACATATATTAGATGCATGAATTCTACGTTCTTTGTTGGATCTGAAAAGGTTGATCCTTAAATTTTGGCTGAAAGAATCCTTTCAAATAAGACAAGGATTACAGGATACATTCAGAAATCTCCATTGCCTTTAAGCGTATTAGGAATATCTCGAAAGTTTTAATGAATAGGATGAGCTTTATAGTATTCAACTGTACAAGCATACAGTAGCAGAAAAGAAAACCAAGAATGTCATCTTATTTATGTTTGGCCAGCAAAGTCATAAACTACATACACAGCATGATGTACGGCTCTTATTGCAGATTTAATAAGTCTGTTATAATGGCAACTTTTATATCTATTGGCACTGCAGTTTCTCCTTTTATATATATTTATTTTCCTCTTCGTCGTCGTATTCTTTCAATTTTCTAATTAACTTTCTGTGTCAAAGTGCTGAACTAGACCAGTGTTTAACTCTCATCAAACATGATAACAGACAAGGTATTGACAGTCCAGTAAGTTGTTGACAGTAGGAGTCAGTTAACTGATCTAGTAGCCCAAAGTTTATCAAAGCTTACCTTTTAAACTTGGAAACATTTCGAAAGAGAGGCGCATAAAGATCTCGATCATGCACCACAGCTGGAGCACTTTCAATCTGGGACCTGGCAGCCAATATCTCCTGATCACGCGCAGATGACCATCTTGGTCTCTGCAAGAAAAATGTCAAGGTTTAGATTTCATGTTTTGAGTAGAGTACTAACCAAAGTTCGTTATTCAACAGAATTTGTGGAATACCATCGAGCGTGAAGACCTACGGTGCCGCACTAGAATACCGTTCATTTCATCTATCAACGTTACTGATTTTGGTGGCATCTCACACCTCATCTTTTTTTTCCCAGGTTTGGCTAGCACAACAGAATCATTTTTTGTGGCTGCAGAATCGCTTTTTAACGCACCAGGACCAACAGAGGAACTTCCATTTGATTTCAAATTCGTGGTCTTTGTGGATGAAGCTACTGCTTGAGATTCTACAGGAAGAGTAGAGTTTGCATGCTCAAATTCTTTATGTGCTTGACCTATACTTTGTTGCAGTACATTGTCTGTCGGAATATCATGGTCTGGTTTGACATTCCTCTCAAGAGGACGGTTGAGTCTGGCTTCATTTGCCAATTTCAGGACGGAGTTACTTTCTTCAGTTTTGACTCTGTCCAATGCAAAGGTCTCATTTCTATCTATAACATCCTCAGATGGAAAATCATCTTCCAAATCTCTATCCACCTCGAGCTGGATGACATCATCTAGGATATCCATGTCCGCTTCCTCTGATGAAAAGTCATGATCTGTGTCTTCACTATTTTGCTTTGTTCCATCATCGCGACCCTCTTCTCCACCACCATTGGAATCATCAGCGTTTTTTAGCACCCCATCAAACCTGAAATAATTAGTCAAGCTCGACTTGTCAACCGTGAGAGGGTAGCGAACCATGGCAGACTTTTCGGAAGACTGTATGGCAGCGAAGGACATTGAATCATTTACATTGGGAAACAGTGAGCGAAGAGCATTTCCATAAGGAAGCAATAGAAACTGAAACATTATGTGAGTTACAGCCACCACCCCGAGCACAAGAAGCCATCTTCGGTTTATATTCTGGCGTAACTTGGGAAGCTGAAAGCAAAGTTCCATGTCGAAAAGGAGAAAAACTTTGTAGTGCAGAAATCACCCAGTCATTATAGGCAACAACTCCTAATTCCTTCTCTAATGCCGCCTAAGTTGTCCAGAAAATCGAGGCCTAGAAAATTAAAAAAAAAAATCATAACAAAATGAAGCTTAAGTAACAAATCTAGATAGAACAAATTTCCTAGACATCCTAGAACTCACGAGAAAAAAGAGAGTAAAACTTACTCGATCGAAGCAAGCACAAAGAGTCACAAACACAGCTACCGTTAATTAGTAATAAAAACACAACGAAAGTTGGAGAAAAAATAAGCAAATTCATATATTAATTAATAATAAGCATATGATGCAATGAGACAATTGGAAGAAATAAATTGAAAGACTCGCTGCTATGCAGTTAAGCATGAGTGAGTGACGATTTTGAACGCACACTAAGTTATAAAACAGGAATCGACCTTCACAAGGTGCAGAGAAAAGAGGAGGATGAAGAAGAAAGCGATGCTTGAAAGAAAGAAACCCTAACCTGAGTAGAGTTCAGTTGTCGGTGGACAAATGAAGTGAAGCTTCTGCTTGCTAATTACCATGAACGCGTAAGTTATAGTTTTCACTTTAACAGCAAGAACCACCAGAAGAAGAGAGTGAGCGAGTGAAGAATCAATAATAATGATTCTTCAGAACAGCAAGTAGCGATGAAACACAGAAAGGAACGATCAAATTAAATAAGAAGATAAAGAAGAAAGAGAGGTTAACTTCACTGATGACAACCAACTTGCTAGTTCCTTTATTTTTCTCATGTATTTTCTTTTTTTATATATATAAATTTTATGTACTTATTATTTATTTGATTGAAGGGAAATTGACCAAGTGGGTCACCTGGAGAGAGAGAGTGAGGATTGAGGAAGAGAGTTGTCAGGTGGGTCCCACAGAAACATACTTTAACACTGACGGAAAAATAGTTTATTTTCAACTCCATTTCCATTGTATATAAGCAAGTTTGTCATGGTTTCAGTTTGGCATTGTGATCCGAAAGTGTGTATGAAAAAATTTGAAATTTTTTTATTTTAAATTAAAAAAGAAATTAGTATTTTTAGATTATTTTGATATGCTGATATCAAAAATGATTTTAAAAAAATAAAAAAATATCATTTTGATGTATTTTTAAACGAAAAGCATTTTCAAAAGCAACCGCAATAGCACTCTCAAACAGGCTTTATCGGTGTTGTTTCAAAATTGTATTGTTTATATATATATATATATTGTTCTAATTTAATTTAAAAAAAAGACACAAATAAATAATTTTTCAGAATAAAATTGTGAATATATAAAATATTACGAGAATACCATCATCAATCTTATAAGGTCATTATATTCTCTGATTGTTCTGAAAGTTTAACATAATAAATAATTATGTCAAGAGACTCATCATAAAATTTTATCTCAATCTAACGGTCAGATTAAGAGATATGATTAATATTATAAAATTAATCATTATTTAAAAAAATCTATTTGGCCGAAACAAAATGAGCGGAACAAAACCGAAACATTCCAGCCCAAATTTAAGTGAAATTTCTTATACAAGTTAAATTTTATACAAGATAAAAACTATGATATATTTTTTTAACTATTACAAAACATTTCAGTAATTTCATTGAAAATTAACGAAATTAACAACACTGTCATAAAGTATAAACAGTCTTCACCTCCCCCTCCCTACCCAGCACTGCCACCACTCTCTAACCATGACCACACGCTGCCATCACTTTTTAGTTGAAAAGTCAGGATAAACATTCTACATTATTGCAATTAGATTATTATTAAGGGTTAGTTTGAAATTATATTTTGCTGAATTTTCGATAAATTAGCTATGAATTTTTATAATTAGTATTGATTTTATCAATTAAACATGAAAACATTGCGTTTAGAGTTTGGATATGTTGTTGGATTTGAAGATTTTGTTTGAGGTGGTCTAAATTAACTATAAATTTAAGTAATGAAAGTTAATTTCATGAAATTTTGTTTGAATTGTGTTCAAATGACTGAAAATAGTTTTATTATTTTTTATATAACATCTTTATATTATATCATTATAATAATAATAACAATATTATTATTTATATGAACAATGCAATGGTAGAAATAATTTAGACATTTTATTTGCAAATAGTAAACAAGCTATATGTCATGGACTTGGATACACTTATAATAATATTAAATTTGATATAAATTAGAGGTATAAAGTTGGAAACATCGATATTATTTGGACAGGGGACCAGCTCTTGTCGTTGTCCTAACTTAGAAGTCGAGTGGATAAAAGAACATTGGAATCAACCAGTCCTAGAGTGGATTGATGAATTAATATACTGATAAACATATATATATATATATATATGACTCAAAAACATATAATTTTCATTTTAAATTAATTATTTTTAGTATTTTTAAATCATTTTAATATGTTAATGTTAAAAATATTTTTTTTTAAATTAAAAAAATATCATTTTAATATATTATTTTTAAAAAAAAAACTTTATTTACACTTTCAAACAGTTATTACTCCCGCAACAGAGCTAGGGGATGGTAGTGGGGCACGGCATTTTGCCCTTTTTTGTTATTTTTCTTAAGAAAAAACAAAAAGAGTTCTGCTGCCAGCAAATGCCACTGTGGTGGGACTGGAAGGTCAGAGTTATCACCGACAAAGCAAAGCCTTGAATGAGGAATATTGCCATATTCAGTTTTTACAGTCAGGAGTACACACCTCATACAATTTATGTACAAAAAACAACATTCTCAAGTAATCCTATGATTCCCTTAAACATCTCATCATGGTGTTTTACCCTGTGATTTTTTCCATTTTCATCAGCTTTCCACCATCACCCAGAAACCCAAAGTATTAACACCTTCATTTGCTTTCCATCTGAAAAACTCTGTTGTACCAAACTGAATGAAGAATCATATGGAATAAATCATACTTCACAGGTTTTTTGTGCCAAAGGAAATGCTGCTGCACCTTCTTCACCCCCATCTGCATTGCGACGTACTTCTCTTCTGGGATTGAAAGCAGAATGTTTCTCAAATTTGGGATATCTTTCTCTTGAATGAATACAGAAAACGCCTCCCAGTTCAAGACCTCGAAAAGAGGAGGCACATAATTATCTGATATGATGACTGGCACACACTCGTAGAAAATGGATTCAACCACTCGTGGCGTGTGAACTTCATAACCCCTGGCACATATGCAATATTTGCTTCTCTTCATATACTCCCGGTATCTTCTTTTGCCTGCATTATCCCGGGACATCGGACCAAGGATTTTCATGTCAGGTTCCTTATTTTCCCAGAACTCCAGCAGAATTGGTCGGACATAACCATGCATGTTTCCTGCAAAAAAGGCCAGAATCGGCCTTTCTGAAGGAGGCTTTCCACCAAGTTCTTTTAGAGGGTTCTCAGCAGAACGTATGTATGTAACAGGCAGAGTAGTGTCCTTGCCTATTTTGAAACCTTTGGCAGCATTGGAGTTGCATAGAACCCTGATGCAATTCCTCATATGATGCCTTGTCAATTGGGAGGCCTGAAAGTCAATATGACATCAAATGAGCCACAACACAGAATTATCAGAGAATTATGACAGTAAGATTAGGATTAGCTACACGATATCAATTTACATATTATCATGGTCAATAATTACTCTATTACTAAAAATCATCACAATTCAGGTCCTTTGTTATCCAGGGCACCTAGAAGTGTCTCCCTATGAGCACCATTCAAACTTCTCCAAGTTATCAGCCAGTCTCTTAAATAAGTACAATCAAACCAGGCAAGGAGGCTTGTGGCCAAGGATGATAGTTAGGCACATCATCATCATAAAACTGAAAATTAACTCTGCCTACTGTTTGGCCAATTGGCCAAAGTCAAATGCATGTCATTGGATGCTTCTAATCAACATTCTAAAGAACTTCGACAACAGTTCAAGAAACCCAAGAACTGAATCTATATGATGCACAGAACTGTAAAGCATACCCAGTCATGACAGCCGACAAGAAAATGATCTGTTCCTCCAGTTCTATTCCAGAAACTATACTTTTTAGCAACTAAATCCACATAGTTCTTCAAAAACTCTGCAAGTTCCTTTTGATTGTGAGAATTTCGATCAAACATGGCCACCCTTAACATGTGCGGACTAAATGGTAAGTAAAACAGATGAGCTTTTCTTGGGTCCCGCACTACAAACTTTTTGTTTCCCTCTATCAGCTTCATAAACCATCCTTCTGAGGCATATATTCCCCTCATCTTTGACTGGTGGAATATAGGTTTCTCTCCTTCCTTGTAGACATAAACTTTGAGCATGCGTTCCATCAACTCATAACTCCTGCAAATGAAATATATGGAAGCTTTAGCTCGATTTCTATAAGAGGTAATTCTCCAACCATCATGCAGATCAAGTATTCAAAACCAGTCGGCATCTCTTCAGGAACTCAGGTGGTGCTGCATGCAGGCATAATTTGGCAGTTTATGTACTAGATCCCAGAGACCAGAACAATATAATGATTAATCAATCTCAGAATGTCAAGTAATCAAGGAACTGAAATATTGGACAGATACCATGCAAGTAAAACTATTAATTAGCATACTGTTAATAAATGTTCATGATGCAAAATACTAGCGTTCCCTGCTTCAAATATCAGGCATTTAATTATGTTGTGATTGAAGAGCAGAACAGGTTGCGTAGAAAAATCATTATGTTGGCCAACAATTCTCATAATGGTACAGAGATTGGCATTAGAAGTAGTAGATGTCTAGATATGCTGCAGAATGGATAGAAATCTTCTGCTACACACAATACCTTGCGGATACTGCCCAGTATTGTACATCACTGCACATATGCTAGTCTAAAATATTTTACACACCATAAGTCATTCCTCACATGTAGAATAACTTACCAGGTGATTAAAAGAGAGAAGAAACATTAAATATGAGATAGCTCATAGATATAATTATATAAAAAATACTGAACATTTAAAGAGGCTCACCTTTTGAACATGGAAATATTTCGAAAGGCATAGGCATAAAGTCCAGGAGGGTTATCTACACGAGGAGCATTCTCTATCTCCAATTTTGCTGACAGAAGTTCACGATCACGAACATACAGCCGCTGTGGCCTCTATTACCAATAAAAGAAATAAGTGAAAGTTCCAACAAACAAAACTCCTTCCTACCATTCAAACAGATTCTTGAAACTGTGAATTCTTACCATAGAATGGGAATAAACAAGACTATGAATCAATAGTGAATTCATTTGGGACATTGACGTGGACCGCTCCCACCTCTTCAATGTGGATATGCTATGACTATCCCTTGTAGAATTATTGTTCAAAGTGACAGAAATGGTCTGCAATGATTCAGCATTCTTGGTTTGCGTCACCACATGGTCCAAAGAAATTACCTTGGTGGGGAAGAACGAGTCAGAGGCTATTGAATCTCTATCCCTATTTTCCCCATTCTTTTTAGAAATACTCAGTAATACACCTGGCACAGTGCCAGCATTACTTTGAATCCCTCCAAATGTTGAGCTCGTGGTTGCCTCCAAGATTCCATTTTCGTCAACCTGCTCCAGCTGTTTGCTTCCAGTTTCTATAGATTTTTCTTGTGAAGAAGTATTGTCTGTAACAGTTATTGAACTTTTACCCAGCGTTTCCCCCAACTTGAGCATGACATCATTTTGTAAAATCTTATCAGATTTCAATTCATAGTCTGCATCTTTGTCTGCTATTTCAGCCTCATCTTCTTCACCCAGATCAGATGAATCAGAACCATTTGTCATGATATTAAATACACGTATGCTTGACTTTGAACTGTTTGGTAAGATGGGATTGCTGACCAGCAAAACTACAGAACCCTCATTAGCAGGTGATACAGACCAGCCCTTCCCATAGGGAAGTGCAAAGCATTGAAAAAGAATGATGACAACAACGGCCACACCAATAACCATCAGCAATCTCCTAATCTCTACAAGACATAGCCTCTGAAAAAGGGCAGAGATTTCCATATCACACAAGTGTGCTATCACCAACTATTTAAATTAAGCTCGGCAATCTGACAGGCCATAAAAAAAAATCACTCTCCCCCTTGTAAGTATTTGAAGCTAAGCCTTGACTAAGCAAATGCAGAGCCTGGGAAAGTATATCCACATCAATAACCAAACGTTGACGTTTTTTCTCATATTAGAAACTAATCGAAGGATAGTCCACCAAAAGCTGCTTCTCTCGGTTACCAAAGGAGACAAGAGGTTGCCAAATTAAGCACCACACGCCAGAAATCACAAAAACCTTAGGAGCTTAAACCTGAATAAATCAACAACAGAGCCATGAAAACTGAAGTGGTGTTACCTGTTAGAGCTCCCTCCATGAAAGAACGGCCTCGTCTAGCTTTTCAGCAAGTAGCCCAGCCACTGTCAGCTGTGTGTCGGTGACTGTCTCTCTGTAGTCTGTTCTTAATTCTTTTGTCCTTCTAATGAAAACTTGTCCTCATTATTGGCCTAAACTTACAAACAGGCCACTACAATAAAAAGAATTCCCAACACAAAACCGACGCCGTTTCATCTCTTCCCCGCTGTTTCTTCGTCGACCCCACTTAGGGGTATGCATTTTCGGTTTAGAATCAAACAATGTATCTCATTTCATAACCTTTTAAATACATAATAAAAAAAACAAACATAAAATGATAGTCGAGTTACTCAAGATATCATTTTAAATTAGAAAAAAATATTAAGTTTTCAAGCACATGATCCGGATAATTAAACTTAAAGCTACTTATCTGAAAAAACTTTGAATTTTAATTCTTAATCATCAAATATTGAAGGATGAAATTGAAAAAAAAAATAATTATATAAAAAAATTAGAAAATAGAAATTATAAGAATGAGGTTTAAAACTGAAATAAAAATAAATTTATATTTGAATATGTTAGGATTGAGAAATGTTGCAGGGTGATTGAAGGAATTTAGAAAGAAAGGGAAAGCTGTACAGAGAACGGAAGAGAGAGAGAAGAGAGAAAGAGGGAACAATGTATATTGTGTTTGTAACAGTAAATAATTCTGTTTTCCTTGCATTTCTCATGAGTCCATATTCCTATTTATACATAACAAATTATCATCATTCATACTTCTAGAATGCAAATACACTACTCTAGAATATTCTTTCTTCTGTACTTTAACATCCCCCCTCAATCTCTTGCTTTGATGAACCAAGCATGAGATTGCAGCAATGACTTTTGAAACAGGAGGAGCGAGTGAGGCCTTTTGTGAAGATATCCGCAAAATAATACTTGATTGTTCATGGGAGATAAAAACAAAACACATGAGTACTTAACCCAGTATTTAATAGAAATCAGTTTGGAAAATAGAAAGAAGAGAATAGAAAGATAAGTTTGAATTGGATTGAGGAGATTTTGAGAATTTGAGAGATTGAGAAGAAGAAGAATGCTCAAATGGCAAAGAAGATAAAGGAGAGAGAAGACATTTCATTTGTCTATTTCTTGATTGAAATTTCATTTGTCTACTTCAGTTTTTTCTGAAGTTTTTCATCTTTGAGAAGAGAGGGATGAGAAGATAGAAATGGGAGGTAAGAGAGGTGATAGAATGGGTTTGAATTTCATTTATCTACTTCAGTTTTTCTGAAGGATTTCATTTGGCTTCTTCAGTTTTTCTGAAGTTTTACCTTTGCCGATGAATTTCTTAATCTGTGTAAGAATTCATTTTGTATTTTTTTTTTTTTTTTTTTTTTTTTTTTTTAAATAATTCTGTTTTCCTTGCATTTCTCATGAGTCCATATTCCTATTTATACATAACAAATTATCATCATTCATACTTCTAGAATGCAAATACACTACTCTAGAATATTCTTTCTTCTGTACTCTAACAGAATAAAGGGTAAAATTAAAAACAAAATAACAAAAACACCAAAAAAAAAAGAATGAGGATCAAAACTAATAAAAAACAATTGAATAGTAAAACTAAAAAAGAATAATATCTTTTACAAATAGGCTAAGAAAACATTTAGAAATCAAAGTAATAAGTAATAAGTAATAAATTGTAAAATATAATACCATAGATTTAGATTGAAGGAAAAAAATAAAAACCAACAAAATGTTTTCTAGAAGGATTAAGGAAAAAAAATCGAAATATAAGAAAATAAGAACCAAGTTGGAAAATATAATATATAGTAAATTGATATTTAAGTGTAAAATTAAAAACAAATAAAACTTCAATAAAAAAATAAAAATAAAAATCAAAAGAATAAATAGTGAAGTTAAAATGCTAATAACAAAGAGGTCCAAACAATAATTTTCAAGAAAAAAGAGAAAGAAAAAATGAAATATTAAATCAAACCACTATTTCTGACATGAGTTGCCCTTACAAAAAAAAACATGATTATGCTTTCAACAACATAGTAAAGGTGTATTTTTTGAACATTGTGAGGCGTCTTATGCATATTTAAAGTGTAAATACATCTTTCACATGCTAATAGGTGTTGCACACACTCTTTTCTTTTATGTTTTTATATTCATCCAAATACCAAAATGTTTCTAAGCAGACATAGTAAAGGCAAAGATCTTTTCATTGTGTTTTGATTTTTTTTATGTATTTAGATAAATATGAAATCTCCCCTCATCTTAAATGATAATTACAAAAAAAATCATTTTAAAAGTACTAATTTGCCTTTTGATGTAAGAATTGAAATTCTTAAAGGTATTTAAGTTATTTTACTGTGTTGTAAATGTGGAAAGATTTATTTTTCCATGATTAATTTGTCAATGATTAATGTTCCATATAAAAGGATTTTTGATTCTTTCATTAGAGAGTTCTGTAAAAGCATCATTAAGCTGGTAAACTTATTATCCAATCACCAAAAACACATTATTCCGAAGCATCTTAAATTTTCAAACATCATTAAATGCATAATCGTATTCTGTTTTTTGAAGCTGCCTTCAAAACAGAGGGGTTGTGAAATTAATGGCATGCTTTTGCAGACATTGCGGAGACCTTAAAGAAGAACATAATCCATAACAACAAGGTTTCCCGTACACTAGCAGATTATTAATTATCTATGCTTGTGCTGCTGACGCAGGCCCCTGTCCCACTATCCTCTTCCAGAACCAGTGATTTTGCCAGAGAAGATACACCTCCTCGATCGGTACCTGCTTTGTTTCCGGCAGGAAGAAGAAGATGAAGGTGCTCATGATGAAAATCAAGCCGCCGAACAGCAGGAAAATCCCATATTTTAGGTGGCAGAGCGAGACAAGGAAGCACTGAGCTATCAAAGCTGTGAAGATCATGTTGACGCAGACCACCACACTCTGACCGGAAGACCTCATCTCCAGGGGGAAGAGCTCACTTGGAACAAGCCATCCGAGAGGACCCCACGACCTTCCATAAGCCAGGACAAACAAACAAATGGCAATCACGAGGAAGATGCCAATTCCTTTGGAGAGTGGCTTTCCTTCTCCGAAATTCAAGGCCAATGTTATGGTTACAGCAATCTGCAAATCAAACAAAGATAGATTTATAATTATGGATAATCTATATATATAGATATGTTTATACAGGGTTGGTTAGAAACTGTCAGAGAGTTACCATCACGAAGAACATTTCAGCACCGGCTTCCAAGAAGAAAGCTCTTCTGCCAAATTTGTCGACAAAAGCCATTGAAATGAGTGCACCGACAACAAGGGCTGCATTGGTTATCACAGATGAAAATAGAGATGCGTCGTTGCTAAATCCCAAGCTCTGAAATAAGACGGGAGCATAGAAAAGTATGGAGTTCATGCCGGTGAGTTGCTGAAATGCAGGGATCGCCAGGGCCCCAATTATGAACTGGGGCCTGTTCTTCTTCGCAAGAAGATTCCTGAAAGGATTCTTTATGGCTCTTGCTTCATTACTTGCATCAACAAGATCAGCAAACTCGGCGTCAACCCGTGTTGTGCCTCTAACTTTCTCCAGTACTCTTCTAGCTTCCTCTAGTTTTCCTTGCTCGACCAGACTGTTAGGGGTCTCAGGTAGGAAAAGGCCGCCGACAAACATTATAGTTGCAGGAACTGTAGCTAAGCCAAGAGATAGCCTCCATCCCCATGGATGAATTTGTCCGGTTCCATAATTTACGAAGTTTGCTACTAGGATTCCCAGGCAGGTTGTCAGCTGAAAAAGTTGATTGACTGCACCTCGGACTTTCGCCGGAGCCATTTCTGATAGGTACAAGGGAACAGCCTATACCAGAATTCCGGCAAGAATACAATCAGCAAATCAAACAGAGAACCGTTACATGACATTATTTTTTGATTCAGAATGGTGGGATAAATTAATTACCTGGTTGCTGAATCCAATGCCCGCACCAAGAAAGCATCTTCCTATGATCAGCATTGCAATGTTCTTTGCAAAAGCATTGACAAGCGCTCCTGTAAAGAAGCTGACAGCTCCGACAAGGATGCTAGCCCTCCTGCCCTGGTTTCTTGTTACGTAGGAGGCCCCGAATGTGCTCACGAGGGCCGCAAAGTACAATGAGGATGTAAAGAGAGTCAAAATTTGGTCGTCATATTTGCAGTAATCTGTCTCCCGGAGATGCGCGTGCTTCCTTCTGTAAACGTCCGGGAAGAATTCCACCAAGAAATCATCCATGGAAGTGACTCCACCTGAAACCAATTAAGGATGTCGAAATTCTTTTACTACAAGAACAGGGTCCATTAATTACATACATGTGTGTCTTTTTCGCTTATATAGAAAAGCAAAAAAGAATCAAATTAAGAAAAACTGACCTGAAACACCAAGATCATATCCGAAAAGCGATCCTCCTGTTGCTGCAACGATGCAAGCAAAAATGAAATAACCAGTTATCTTGTACTCATAAAGATGGGCTCTCTTAACATTTCCTGCGTCGACGAAACCTCCCGCCATTGCTCCAGACTAATATCACTTTTCCAAGCAGAGGCTAATTAAAGTCAAGCGCAGAAATGGAGGGACCAAGCAATTAGCAAAGCTTCAGGTGGCCGCTATCAATGTCAAATCAAACGCAGCAACCCTTTTAGACTGAAACCAGAAAAATCGTACAAACTAGGCTTTCCCAACAAGGTTCAAGCTTGTTGAGGCAGTTTGTTTATACAATGAATAGAAATTGACGAGTTATCTTCGTATTTAAACACCAGTAATTGCTAAATATTAAAAAAATAGAGCCCCCTCGTGCTGTGTTGGATAATAATAATAGCACCATATCCAAATTTCACCAAGATTCAGTCAGCGAGAAATAAGTGGATAGAGGCGACTAATGACAAATAAAAAAGAAGAAAAAAAAGAGAGGCGTGAATGACTCATGAAAGTTTTTCTAATCAGGTTACAAACAATCAGGATGCTTAATGCTATTATGAGGCATGGCCATCTCCCACGTATTATTTACAGCAATAATATATCCATACATAAAATGTTAAAACGTGATGTGGGTGAGGGTAATCCTGTGCTTATCCTTTAATAACTTCTATCCTTATTTGTCTAGAAATAACAGAAACCCTACAACAATAATGGTTGACTAGATTTGCCATATATATATATATATATATATATATATATCTTTGCAATCTAATCCGGGACTTGCTAATATTGCGGTTGTCAAAATTAATTATTATCATTATTATTAGCAAAAACTTATTTGATTGGAGAATTTTCCAACCGTTGGATTTGGATATATAAGGATATAGAGAATATCGGCACTTCCTTGGTTTTGACCACTCATGATTTATGTTATTGTTTTTCCCCTTTTGTCCAAAATAATTAGAATCTAAATGACTTTCAAAATAATTTTTTTGATTTGGATTTGAGTTGTTTAGCTGCAATCAACTTGTGCATGTGAAATTAGAGATTTTTGATGGGCAGATAAAGCAAATTAAAACATTTTACTTATAATTACTGATTTTTGACTGAAAGAGTTTTACCATTTGAAAATAAATTTCTTCTTGCATCATTGTTAGCACTGAGAAAAATAATAACAGAAAAAAATAAAAAAATTATATAGTCATCTCATCAAAGCCTAAAAGCATTAAAATGGTAGATATAAATGTGTATATATGAGATCCATTAATTGGGAGTCATTCCATTAAGGTGTTTTTCCAATAGAAGCATGATCTTCATATAAAGCCCAACAAAAACTCACCCAATTATTTATTATCTTGGTTTGCTAGACTATTGATAGTCATAGATAGTTATATGCATATGATGAATTCACCAAGCAATTGAGAGTGACAAAGATAACTTGGATTTTAGAATGGTTAGACTCCAACTCACTCATCCATTTAGGGTTAACTCATCACAATAAACATATTCTCACCCATGTAGATAGACCAAAGTTGTCAATTTCATTTCGGTTGATATTTTGTTTTTTCAATTGGAACAAAATATTTCGGTTTTGGAGCGTTTCGGGGTTATACTGTTTATGTGTATATATAATTAAATATATTGATTCAAAAAAACTTTAGTTCAAATCCAAAAATAAAATTATTAGAATGGTGCAATTTAATCTAAAAAAAAGACACAATAAAATGATTTTTCTGAACAAAATTATGAACATGTATAATATAACGATAATGTCATCATTAATATCATAAGATCATTACATTCTCTGATTGCTATGAAATTTTAACATAATATATATAAATATGTTAAGAAACTCTTCGAAAAATTTCATCTCAATCTAACTGTCGGATTAAGAGATATGATTGATATTGTAATTTTTTTATTATTTAAAAAAAAACTATGTTGGCCGAAATAGAACGGTTGAAACGAAACCGCAACGTTTCGGTTGGTATTTGGCCAAAAAATCCAGAATGAGTTGGAAATTAAACCGAGATAAAAATGACGTCATTTTGTCTCATTTTTTTAACTGATACAAAATGTTTTAGTTGTTTCGGCCAAAACGGAAAGAAACTCACAACCATATGATAAACTACCTGTAAATTAGAAAAAACATACCATCAAGAACCAAAGATAAGTATATTACCATAACACACGATATTGGTGTCGGATAGGTCCTTTTGATAAGGTTAGTTCATATGAGGTATTTTTTTTCTACATTTAAAGATCATGAAAAACAAATCTAACCTCGAACTGATTTTTGATTTTGGGCTGATTTTAGTTTCTGAGGCAATTTATCATGGTTTGTAAGGTGTTTTATAGGTGTTATGGGTCAAATATGGGTTGAAAATGGGTTTTGGGTGTAAAGAACTAAAAACCCTGATTTTTCAAAGAAAAAAAAAGTTTATTGATTTTGCAAAGTCCTTGACATAAATGACATTTCATTTTTTATGAGTCGTCCTTGAAATGTTGAGCAATCAAGTGGCAATGCAGTGGACCATAAGAGGAATAATAGGCAACATCCAAATCAGCTAAAGGGGTAAAAAAGCCCAATATGACAACAATAATCAAATGATAATTTAACAAAATCTATCAAAGCTATGAATAACATCTAATGATAAAAAAAAACAAAGCATAACTTGATTAGATGAAGATAACTTTGCTCAAAGACAATATATTACTTGGTGAACTCCAATAGCAGTTACGAAGTAACGCTGCACTCGAGAGGCATTTTCATGGCTAAAAGTTTTGTTTGCCCTTTGAGTGATGACCATGATATATGAAAATTGTTATCATATTAATGAGCAATGAAGGGCAAATATAAATTCCTTTTGAAAGAGAGAGTAATAAAGAACTTTTCTTTATTGAAATCTAGGTAAAATTAGATGATGTATTGTACGATTTTTTTTTGAAACAAAAACACAAGTGGACAACATGTTATTCATCTCGAGAACAATAAGAAAAAAAAAGGCTTAGTTGCATAGGCTTTAATGACAAGTGTCAATTAGACTAACTTAGCTTGCGAGACCTAGCAGCTATTAACACTTTTTTTACTAATTTTTTTTCAACTAATGGTTTTTTATATGTTTTTTTTTCAAAAAACTTATCTATATTTTGATTAATACTTGTTCTCTTTTTTTTTATTTTATTATAAAGTCTATTTTAAACGATGATATTTTTTATGATAATTTAATTTTCAATCAATGACATTTAATTTTTTAATAATTTTTAACTTTTTGATTTTTTTTATTCATCTATAATTTTATTGATAACTCGACCACTACAATCTTATTTCATGGCTTATGGCTTTCTCTAATAAAATTGACATAAAAAACCTAAATAATAGCTTTATAGGTTTTTTCTTTTTTGCTAATTTACTATGGTATACAACTTTATACATGAAAAAATCTATTATTATAATATTAAAATTAAAATAATTGTATAACACATGTCAATACCTCTCCGTGATGGGGGAAATGCGTGGTTAATAGTTTTTTTTTAAATCATAAGATTATGATTATAGTTTTTAGGAGTTGCCACTTGATATTAAGGTCACCAGAATACCTATTAGTGTGCGAGAGTTTGGATAATAAAACTAGTTGTGTAAGAGAAAGACGCATCACCTCCAATACACTTGCCTAAGGTTTCCATTGTTGTTTGATTGCTTTTCTATGTTAGATTTCTATATGTCAATTTTTCTAAGATTCAAAGTAGATCTCCCCTACCTTATTGGGTGAAAAACCTAGTCGTTCTAAAGTTTGATTTTTTTTTTTGTATCTTTAATATTTATGGGTGTACTATATAATGTAGTTTTACACCTCAAATATTAAAAGTTTATAGTTAAATTCTAATAAATAAAATGGACAAAATAATTGTTGAAAGATTTTTGATATTTTGGTTGAATTCTAACAAATAATTATAAATTGATTACGATATCTAATTTTGAGAAAAGATGCAATATTTTGTTTTTGAGAAAATATTCTCATAAATATTTTAGGATATGGCTATATACACAAAGATAAAACACTTTTTTTTGTTTTTTTTTTAAATTCAATTTTTTTTTATATTTTGTATGTGTGTGTGTGTGTGTGTATATGTATATATTCGGTTGGGCCTAACCCAACCAAATGGGCTGAACAAACCATGTTGGGCTTAAAATGTCCCAACAATCTTCTTTGATTTCTCCTGTCTACTGTTCATATACAAAGGAGTAATAGCTATGGTTGGAGGTGAAGGAGGGGTATTTAGTGCTGTTGTCATGAAGATAACGTTCAATTGGTGGCGCAATAGGTGTCGACAAAGAGTAAGGTGGTCAGTGTTGTCTGCAAGAGGAAGAAGGAATTGTTGTCAGTGTAAAGAGATATTATTGGCCTATGGTAAAGAGAAGAAAAAACTGTTGTTGTTGATGGTGCAAGGAAGATTTGTTGCTGATCGTTGACGGTGAGCTAATGGAAGTTGTTGCTAGTGTTTACATTGGAGTTGCTACTGGTCGACGATAAATAAGAGAGCTTGAGTGGTTGAGTTGCTTCTAGTGGGAGGAAAAAAAGATGTTGGAAGTTGGTGGTGGTTGTTGGTAAAGAAAGAAAAGAAGAAAAAGGAAAAGGTTGTCATCAATATTGGGTCAGGCACATCCAATTGATCCTTCATGGCATGTCAGTGGACTAGATTATAGGCCCCCACAAGCTCACAATATTAAGATGTTAGGTGATGCCACAATTTTATATTTTAGTGGTGGTGCTGATAGGGTATTTTTTTTTGTCTCCCTATCATTGGTATTCTCTTCTCCTTTGTTCCCCTTTTTTATTCTCTCTTTCTCTCTTATTTTCTCAGCACACCGCAATAATTATAAGGTAGAGGTTATCTCTTTAGTTGATCATCATGTGCAAAGGTGATGATTGTTGTAGTCCAACTCTTCCTCTTATGATGGAAGCATGGGCTTTGTAATGATGGAGAAGACGACACGCTGCACTGTATTAGATCAAGATACAAAAACTAGAGTATTGATTACCTTTAGATGATGTATTTTTTTTTGACAAATATGATTTGTTCCCTCAATTTATAATTGCTCTAATTATGCTCTTGAATGATTTTAAACTTTTATTTTTATGCAATTCTATCTTCACCGAACTTCAATAGCAACCCTGAATTTACACACCTTTTTTTATTTTGGTATTTGGTCTTGGATTTATGCAATTTGACTCTAAATAGATACAAAAACTAGAGTATTGATTACCTTTAGATGATGTATTTTTTTTGCAAATATGATTTGTTACCTTAATTTATAATTGCTCTAATTACGCTCTTGAATGATTTTAAACTTTTATTTTTATGCAATTCTATCCTCACCAAACTTCAATAGCAACCCCTGAATTTACACACTTTTTTTATTTTTTTCTTATTTGGTCTTGGATTTATGCAATTTGACTCTAAATTGACTATTAAATCTTTATTTTTCTTTAATTTCACCTTCTATTTTTCCCCCATTTAACTTGATAAAAAATAAATTTAGTGTCATAAAATTCCAATGTTCTTAATTAAGCCTAGATTAGGCTTGGAAACTTAGTTTTTCACCAATTAAACTCATAATAAAATTAATTTGATTTATTTAAAATATAATTAAATCCTTACATCTAATTAAATTCTTCAATTAGACTCAAATTAATTCTAAAACATAATTAAACTTTAATTTAGCCCATGATTACGTAAATGGACTTATTAAAAATTTAATTATGCCATTTGACTTAATTTATTTGCAGATTTTCCGATAATAATTTATTTTGACCTTAATTTTTTTTTTCACTTTTTTTTTGGCAAAATATAGCTACGAATGAGCTTCTAAATTTGTCAAAACTTCCTAGCTTGATTTCAGCCCTCTTATTTTATTTTTATTATATATATATATATATATATATATATATATAAGTAAATTTTGGGAATAACCTAGAAATGAGTTATGACAATACATAAACATAATATAAGATTTCAATGGCTAAATTTATATTAATAATTGATATTTGAAATTTCATATCAATTTAAAATAATTCTTGCACTTAAAGTTATATAGAATTTACTCATTTATATATTTTAAATCATAGATAACAAAATAAAATGTTTATTATTAATATTCTTAATTATAATGTATGTATTTATAATAAAACACATAAGAATCATAGTAACTTTGAAATTAAAATAGATAAATATAGAGATATTGAGCATTACTCAAAGTAATAACATGCATCGAGAGGGACTAGAAAGGACTCGATGGGTTGCGCAAGAAGTAGAAAATAAGGAAAAAAAACATTAGCAAACCAATTTGGACACGAACTATTCCAAGCAGCAAAACAATATAAAGACAAAACTACTCTCTAACTAAGGGAGTGTTTGGCAGCGTGTTAATGGTGCTTGGAAAATCTTGATTTTAAAATAATAATATTTTTATATTTTAATTTTAAAATATACAAATTTTATTTTAATATATTTTTTAAAAACACTTTAAAAACCTATCGTTTTATTATTACAAGGCTACTACGGAGAATCTATTCTCACGATAATCACATGTTTTTGTACTGAATAATAATAATAAATAAATAAACGACCCACTTATTTTTTCCTTCTCGTTCTTTCATTTTTTTTTCTTTACCTACTGTCTCTCACTGCTCTTTGTTCAAAAACTCCTTATGGCTTAAGGTCTGATCCTCTCTCTCGACTCTCGATTCAGGTACTTGCTTTCTTTTTCACGAGTTTCTTTTTTGTTTATATATATATATATATATATATATATATATATATATATTCTTTTACAGTTGTGACTTATGTATGGATTCATTATAATTCTTGACATGAGATGCATCTGGATTTTAAAAAAAAATTAAGCTTGGTATGGAGCTAATTCTGAATCTAAATTTTAGATTTTCTTCTCTTTCTTTTTTAATTTGCGTGTTTGAGTTTAATAGATTTGATGATAAACAGATCTGGGCATTCGTTTTTAGTCGCTGAGAAACTAATAGAAAGAAGATGGGCATAAAGACTTATGGTGGCTGAGCCACAAATTTTTTTGTATGGACTGTTGCTTAGTGTGTTTTGTTTTGTGGGCTCGTTCATGAGAACTGGGAATTTTAAGGTTTTGATCTATGTATCTTTTGTATTTGGTTTATTTATAAAAGATAAAGAGGTTTATATGTATGTATGTATATTATGATTTTCGTGTGTGGGGCACTCAAACATTTTGTTCAAGGTTTATCATGTTCCATTTCCTTTAGTTCTGGCTTATCAAAATGAAACATCCTTTAGATTCAGTGTTTCTTAGGGATGTGAAATTAATTCCCTTTTCTGGAGTTGTCTATTTAAACTAAAAAAAAAAGCGGCACAGCTTTCATTGATGTTCAAAGGTATGAAATAGAAGAATTTGTATAGTTTTTATATGAAGTTCTTGTGTTTTTGCCAGCTCACCAGTTTGACCCCATAATGGTTACTTTGCATTGTGAACTTGGTGGTTCCTAAGTGATCATTAATTTGAGCTGGATTGATCAATAGTGTTCCATATTCAACTTCATGTCTTATTATTAGTGATTTCTATATTTCTTCTCTCCTTTTTTATACCTTTCAGTCTCATTGAAACTGATTTCACTTTCCTGTTTTGTTTCCTTGGCAAGATCATCTTTCACTGAGGCAGGGCACGTCATTTGGAGATGGTACCTATTGGTTTTAGGGTAGAAAGTGAAGGATAGTACCTGCAAAAGAGATTATTGGAAAACATCATAACTTGGTCAGATTGGCATCTTTTGTTCCTGAATATGGAGGATGAGAATGGGCTTGAGCTTAGTTTGGGTCTAGGTTTTGGTGGATCATCTGCCAAATCCAAAGGTAAAAGTGGCAGTTCTTCAGATACTAGGACAGAAGAAGGTGATAGAGGCAACAAATTGGTAGATGATTTTAAAAATTTTCTTCATGGTAATACCCGGAAGCAGGATTCAAGTACTGGATCTCAAAGAAGTGATTCCGTGAAACCTCAAGAGAAGTTCTTTAATGACCTTTCGAAGAACAATGCAGATGCAGATGCGGCTATTAATTTGAACAACAGGGGGCTGTGGGTTTCAAGCGCCAATAGATCTGCCGAAACTGATGATGAAAAAAGATCAGACCTGGGTAACAAGCGTAAACTGTTATTTGATGATTTAAATGATCAGAAGAAGCATGATAGAGAAGCTCATCATTCTGATTTACGTGACAAGAAATCACATATCTCCATAACTACAGAAGATTGCTCAACTGCTGAAAACGAAGATGTGGCAGAGTCTGAAGTTGAGGGTTCCACCTCAAGGTTGGCTTCTCACCATGATGATGGCTCCAAACAGTTTCTTGGAGTTGGTGGTCCACCTGAGGCTACAAAGGAAATTCGTGGATTTTCTGATTCAAGTGTTGTGGAGTTACAAGGACAAAGGAGGCTCAGTGGTTCATCAGAAAATGATTTTAAGCAGGGAAACTTGAATTATGGCGTTCCTTTCTCAGTCCAACCAGTAAGCATCATGAATGTTCACTCATTTCCGATAAAGGAGTCTAACTCTGTTGGTGCACCCAGCACTTCAGGACATCCAATAACAGGCATGATTCAGGTGTTGCCTCCTTCAAATGGCGACCAGCGACCTGGGAACCAATCTGTGAATCCTGGAAATTTGCCAGTAATGTTTGGCTATTCCCCAGTCCAGCTTCCGACATTGGATAAGGATAATTCCTGGGGCATGGTCTCTCATCTTCAACAGTTCCACCCTTCCTATGCTGGCAGAGCTCCATCAAATGCAGAGAAGCAGAATGATGGGCTGAAGATATCTCAAGGTCATCGTTTTCTCTTTATATCGTTTGTTTTATCTTTTCCATTATTAAAGAATATGTGGTGGAGTTTTCTAATTTAGAAAACTGTTGGTGAGATTATTATGCCTTTCTTTCTTTTCATCACCATGCATGTAGTCCTGACCTTTCCTGCACATGATCGTAATGTGAATTTTTTTATGCCTATTGATGTCTTCTCTCTTGCGTAGGAAGACAGATTGATTTGTCCGATTAAACCGATTGATGATGTGGAAAACTGGGATATGCTGTACCTATGCATGGTTTTGTGTAGTTTTTAACTGGTGAACCAATGTCATCTTTGCATGAGACTCATGTCCATGATTAGGACAGTAGATTGACAAATATTTTGATTTTTCAGATTTAACAATCAAAGATTATTCTAATCGTTCTTTTCTCCCAAATTATCCCTTCTATAGACTGCCTCTCATTGTCATTATGATATTGAGCCATTTTATGATATCGATGCCATCAACTGCCTCTCTTTGTCATTATGATATCAAGCCATTTTATGCTGTTGTGGATATATGATTCAAAATGATTATCTTTTTATTTAACCTTGTCATTTGCATGTAGCAGCCATGCAAGCTATTGCACGAAATTCTAATGAGGTTGCACAAGTTGATGGGAGGACATTGGGACAGGCCAAAGGTGATCGCAAACAACTAATCACAGAGGAAGGCTCTTCTTCTCACACTGAAGATGATGTGAAAGGAAGCACCATGAACCTTAGGCCAAAGGATGCACCTGAGCGTTCAACAGCTGAAACCATTGATTTTTCAGCCATAAAGCCAGGTATTGGTCCAGCCGTAAAATTTGGGGGATGTGGTTCGTATCCAAATTTGCCATGGGTTTCTACCACAGCGCCTGGCCCGAATGGCAGAACAATTTCCGGTGTTACTTACAAATACAGTGCAAACCAAATTCGGATTGTTTGTGCTTGCCATGGTTCCCACATGTCCCCTGAGGAGTTTGTTCGACATGCAAGTGAAGAAAATGCTAATCCAGATGCTGGCAATGGGTCAGCTACTTTCCCAAATGCCAATCCTGCTGCCTCTACTCAGAGCTGAAGTGTATCATCTTCTGTTCAACACGACCAGTGACATTTAGTGAAAGCATAATCTGGTATTGGCCCTGTATACCTTTTGTGACATCCCTCCATTCTGTCAGTATGCTTCTCGCTGATTTATTTTCAGCTGCATTGGTTACTGAAATCAAATATTGCAGGGGTGTATGATAATCAATGTTCTTGATTCATTTCCTAGTCTAATAGGAATGATAAACGATTTCAATTTAAGTTTTCTTCTTTTTGTCAACGAAAATGTGATCCTTATAATTGTGACACTTGAATCTCCCGACAAAAACCTGGCTGTCCTAAGCTACATATTTCTAGTCAAGCTACAGGATTTGAACATGGGATCCTCATTAAACGATAGTTAGGGTGAAAAGTTACAATTAGCTGTTAGAATTGCCCATAAAAAAATATAATTTTGACATGAAAATCTTTTAGTTTTTCTAAAACTTTTCATATATATTTTTCCAATTAGTTTTTACATAGTCAAAATTCTTACAGGGAGAAATATATAAATTTTTATGTGCTATTTATTTTTTGTTGTGCTATAAAAAATAGAAGATTGAGCAAGTCACATAAATAATATTGTAATCACATTGTTAAACAATAAATTGTTTTAAAACTAATTTATGTGTTCTAGTGGGTTCTTGAGATATTGCTATTAACGTCAAAATCCTTATTATTGAAATCAAATATCAAGAAGAATATTTTCTCAATTTTACTTTCAATGGAGATGTGCATGTACATATACAACAATGGATCAATTACAATCAAGCTATCATTCCTATAATTATAGTAATGCATTCCAATAATCAAGCTATATTTCTAATGAATCTACCCATGCCCATTATACATTTGCACTAGGAATCACCACAAAAGGAAATAATAACAATATTTCAACACTTCAACTCAAGTTACTGTATATGTATCATATATGTCAACTTGTCCAAAAGCTTTAAGAGCACTTGATTTGAAACTATTTTGGTGAGTACATCAATCAATATTTCAGGTAACTCCATAATTTTCTCATCTAACTTTTCCTTGATGAAGAATCTATCTATCTCTACATGTTTTGTATGATCATGTTAAACTAGATTATGAATAATATCACATGGTGTTTTATTGTCACAATATAATCAAATTGGTCGCCAAAGAGAATAGCCCAAATAGCTTAAGAGAGGTCTTAGCTATAATGCTTCATAAATTCCAATAGACATACCGCTGAATTCAACTTCTTCACTTTAGCATGCGACTACTTTTTGTTTTTTGCTTCTCTATGTTATATAATTGCCATCTACAGAGGAGAAATACCCTAAAGTAGATCGTCTATCATCTATTGCTTCATCCTAGATAGCATCAATATATGTATATATATTTTGATAATCTGTATTTTTAGTGAATAATATTTCTTTTTCAAGAGCATCCTTCAAATACTTTAAAATATGCATAAATGCATTCATACACTGCTCTCTGTGATTATGTATGAACCGACTGACAATACTCAATACACATGCAAGGTATAGCCTTGTGTGCTCTAGGATCACCAATCTTCTAACAAGTCTTTAGTACCTTTTTTATCAACTGATATCTTATTAAAATCAATACATAATTTCATTGGTGTGTCAACTGGTTGACATGATGACATAATAGTTTCTTGTAACAAATCCAGGGTATATTTCATTTGAGAAAGAAAAAAAATATTTCAAGGGACCAAGATCTTTCATATCAAATTCTCTGAACAAGTCACTCTGTAAATCTTCTCTTCCTGAGGATCAATTACTGTAATCCCAATATAATCTATATGCATAATTAGTGTTGTGATCTTATCAAGTTTTATCTTAAGAAATAAAGTGTGATCTAAATTGCTTTGATGATAGCCAAATACTCTCATAGATTTTATGAATCTTTTGAACCATGCTCTTGGAGATTGTTTCAATCCATACAATAATTTCTTTAATCTACACACCTTTCGGTTGTGTATTTTTTTGGTATCATACATCCTGATGGGAGATTCATATCGGACAACTCGTCATGTAGAAATGCTTTTTCCACATCAAACTATTGTAATGGCCAATCCAAGTTCACAGGTAGGGATAACAATACTCGAACTGTATTGATTTTAGCTATAGGTGCAAATGTCTCTGTATAATTGATCCTATAGGTTTGAGTGTATCCTTTTGCTACCAATCTTGCTTTAAAACATTCAATTGTACTATCTATTTTATACTTGACAATAAAGATCCGCCAACACTTAGCTGAATTTTTTAATAAGTTCCCATGTTTTATTTTTTAACAATGATTATATCTCCTTATTCATGGTTGCTCTCCAACTTGGATCAGCTAAGGCTTCCTGCATACTGTTAGTAATAGATATAACACATGATTACAAATGACATATTTTATTAAGCCAAATAATGGTTAGACATATAATAACTCATAGGGTATTTGACTTTACTCGAAAGTCCAGACTCATATATGGATTTAGGAATACCTTTAGTGTGACACTATGATAGTGTTCTAACTGGCCTAATTATAGGAGCATCCTTAGAAAACAATTGGTTTGGCACATCACTTTCACTCTATTCTTGAACTCAATTTGTAGATCATCATTTCTAACCTCTAAATTTATAACACTTACATCTATGATTCCTGAATCCCTATTACAAATTTGTGAGTCATTACCATTACTAGTATCATTATTATCACTACTAGTACTATTGTATGAGTCCAAATTTATACTTGTATCCACTACACTCATATCTTGGTTATTAGGTGGAACTTTTATAGAAATACAAACATTATAATCTAGAGTGAACTTCTTCCTGGTACTACATCTGAAGTGCGGACATAGAAAATTACATTGAGCTTAATGAAAAACTACATTCAGTATGACAAATGTTTGTTGAGTTGGAGGATGATAGCATCAATACCATTTTTGATAAGTAGCATACCCAAAAGACACATCTCAATGTCAATGCCCAAGGTTATAACTTATTGCGTTGATGTTTCTGTAGGTGTATAAACGCTACACTTCCAATCACATGAAAAGGTAAGTTTTGTGTGGCTGGAGATACAACACCTTCAACGAGGGCTTAGGATGAAGTTTTGAAAGCAATAGTGCTAAAGGATACTTGGTTATTAAATAAGTTGCAGATGTAAGAGCTTTCCTTCAATGAGATAACGACATATAAATCTATCAACGAAGAACAAACAACCATCAACAAGTGTTGGTTTTTCCGCTAAATTACCCCATTATATTAGGGGTGTATTGGGATAAGTAGTTTGGTGGATAATTCCATGAGTTCTTAAGTATTGTTAACATTCATAACTCATGTATTCTTTGTTATTGTCATTGTGAAGAACCTAAAGTTGAGTGTTATACTAAGTATAAATTATTTTATGATTTTTGGTGTAAATAACACATTTACTTTGCATTTGTACTTCATCAAACACACCCAATTTACCCTTATAAAGTCATAAATAAAGGTAACAAACCAACAAGATCCACTTAATGTAGGTATATTTGATGGACCCCAAACATCTAAATGTATAACCATAAAAGGAATTAAGATTTTATTCAAAGTTAATGGAAATGAAACAAGATGGCTCTTTGCAAATTCACCAACATCAAATTTAAAACTTGAAATATCATATTTTGCAATTAAATTAGGAAATATTTTTGCAAGTAACCATAAGAGACATGTCTCAATCGTTGATGTCATAACCTCATGTCAAATGTCTTTTCTCTCTCTTAGAACCATTTACTACCAAAACTTGACATAACTTGTTTGAACTATTTGATGTCAAGTCAAGATAGTATAACATCCCTTGCTAAATACCACAAACTCAACCATCTACCTTGTCCATATGTTTTTAAACACAACGAAAACTATAATCTAAACTTAAAGTATCAGTAAGAGGCAATGATCCTTCCCCACTAATGGGGTTTAAAGTGTTGTTAACAGTAGAAACAAATTTTTATGAGGATGGTTTAGTTAGTGAGACCTGACTAGAATCAAATATCAGGTGATCAGATGCACTAGAGTCAATTACCATCATCATCTGAGGCCTTCCAACAATATCATATTCTTTATGTGTTTCAACAACTGCATTAGTTGAAGACATCTTACAATTCATGTTTTATGGATCACGACTATGATCCCACCATTCTATACACCCACAAGTTCAAAGCATCTGCTTTTGGAATGATTAGTTTGATCATAGTGACTGCACTTGTATGCATATTTGTTGGCACCATTCTCTGATGGTTGGACCTTGTTTTCGCCTACTAATATTTGAAACACTAATTTTAGGCCAACATGATTAAAGCTTCAAAGTTTTCAGGCTCTCCACTCATCACTGTACATTGAATGGAATCATGGTGATTTGTGCGTAACATTCTTCTAGTCCAAGAATTGGTTCGTTCCATAAAATTTTACCATAAATTTATTTAAATTCATCATCTAATCGAGCATGAAAAATATGCACCCTTTGTTGTTGGACTAGTTTTCAATAAGATTTAAAAATTTTCTCACTCTCTATGATCTCTTTATCACGATGATCCAAGTCACTAAAATTTAAGCCAATTATCCATAATACACAAAGTGTTTTGCCCCTTTGTCTTGTAGAGAAAGCCTTTTTATTTGAGGAAAAAACTTGTAAGTCGTATGTTCCATCATAAAAGGCTTTAGAGAGAGCTTCCTAAGTATCATGAGCAATGGGTAAGCGAAGATATCACTTCATAATTTCTAGGGACATGGACATCAAGAACCATCTCTTGACCTTCTGATTATCCACATACCACCTCTCATATCCATCACCTTTCTTTGTAGGTACCTATGAACTCCCATGAATGAAGGAGATTTCTGCTCCTCATCAATATGCATTTCAATAATTTGAGACCACGTGTCATAGTTTGTCTCATTGAGTAAAATCCCTGCATTGAAAGATGAACTTTTAGATTGAATAATAACAGGAGCAAGTTTGCTATCAGATGTTTTTATATCTGACTTGATCATGGTGGCGTTTAATCAGAAAAGAAATAGAACTTTTGAGTTGGTTCTAATACCAACTTGAAATCAAAATACCAAGAAGAATATTTTCTCATTGTTACTCTCAATGTAGATGTGCATGGCTCAATAATACTGGCCCTACAATCAAGCTATTAATTATAGTAATGCATTCCTCTAATCAAGCCACCTGTCTAATGAATCTACCCCAGCCTACTGCACATATTCATTAAAGGCAAGAATCACCACAGGAGGAAAGAATCACAATATTCCACCTCTTATCGACAAACTAATCTGTATTTTATTCTTGTTGTTGGGTTGGAGCAGCTGTTATGTTTTTCTTCTGCCACAGGCGGCTAAGCAAATATAGTACTGGAGCGGGTCGTTTAACATTGTATTTCAAAAGTGTTTTTGAAAAAAAAAATGATTTTTTTTTATTTTAAAATAAAAAAAAATTGATGTTCTTAGATCATTTTCATGTGTTGATATAAAAAATAATTGTTAAAAAATAAAAATAAAATTATTTTAATGTATTTCTAAATAAAAATCAGTTTAAAAAACAACCTCAACTCGTACCAACTCCTATGACGTTTGACTTTTCAAGAAATCTGGCCATTATCGCCCATGTGCCGACTGGAGAAACACTGCCGGGTGTGGTGTGTGTTTATTCCTTGACAGATTGGTTTCTCCAAAGAAATAAGATGACGTGTTTGCTTTCGTAGCAAAGACAACAATCATGTTCCTCGACGAGCTAGGGTTTTCTTGACCATTTCCACTTTGACTTTTTTTACAATCTTAGCTGACCTGAAATAAAGTCAACTGATGACAAAATGTTACGAACAAAGGCAAGAGGCTGCCTTCAAGGACCAGGCTTGTTCGTCATTCTATACTGACGAAACTCATCTCAGCTTAAATCCTGACCATTGATTATATTGTTTTTATTTCTATAGATTTTCCCAATCAATTAATACGATATCGTTTCATGCATGCTTCACTAAGGGGGTGTTTTCTTTAAGATTTGAAATAGATAGCTTATATTTCTTAGGGTTTGGAGGGTCTCGGTTTCCTTCAGCAATAATGATTTCTTTTCCTTTTATCTTTCTCAAATGTTTTTTTTTCATTTATTGACTCTAATTATTGATGCTCTTGTGCTTCTAATATTTTTCTTGTGATGTTCGTTTCTCTTGAAATTAATATTTTTAAATTATAAATTCCAATTTTAATATTATTAAATAATAATTATTATTAAATTTCTGTAGGTTTTTGGCTTACTTAGATATTAGTTAGAGTACCGAAGATAGTTAGTTATATGTTAGTTAATGTACACCTCTGAGATGTGTTCCTGGTAGGATTTAATATTATTTTTTAATATGCGAAAAACAAATATCACCATTATGAATATGTTTTCTAGTATTAATTTAAAAATAAATAAAAAAGAGATATTAGAAATTAGTAAAATGAATATAAAATAAATTAACTCGTAAATCATGAAAAACAAATTGCTGATGCTAGTTAAAGATTGAAGTGTGAAGTTTATCTTTTTAGTAAGAAGAAAAATATATATCTTTCTATTAGATTTTTAAAACATTTGATGTAATTTTTTCTTTGAAATAAATTGAACTTGTTTATGTAAAAGTTTTAATTTTGATCCATTTGATGTGAAAATTAACTTGAAAATACTTTTCATTATAAAATTTAATAAGAACACAAATATTACGATTCTAGTTAAAAATGTTAATAAATTATGATAAAACAATTTTAATGAATGATTTGAATTCAAATCTTACATTAGACTTTGGAAAAATAAAGTTTTTATAAATTCTCTTTTCTAACATGGATGATTTTTTACAGAATAATCTTAAAAAATAATTAAACGAATGTGAGTGATACTATAAAAATGATTAGAGAATGAACAATTTTTTTTATTGGAGGATTAAATTGAATTGAAAGATAGCTTTAATAAAAAAAAAAATCAATTGAATGAGGGTAAAATCAGAAAAAAACAACAAAATCTTAGAATAAAGGATGAAATTGAAAACATAAAACTCTTTAACAAAAGGACCAAGGAAAAAAAAATTAAAAAATCAAAAGTATAAAGACTGAAGTAAAAAAAAAAAAAAAACATTTGAGAAATTGTAATTAAAGGATTAAATTAAGAACAAACAAACAATTTTTTTTTAAAAAAAAAGAAATCAAAAAAGAATGAGGATTGGAAAGTGAAAAGTCATTAACAAATAGGACAATCATGTATTTTATTTTACAAATAAGAGAAAAGAAGAGGGGAAACAACCATGGGCAACAATTCAATCATCATGCACCGTCACACATCACACCATGTAGAAGATGACATGATCATGCATTCAAAAAGTCAATAGAATATTAGGTTTGACCACCACGTAGAATGTACTATTTAAATAGTGTGGATGTCACTCACTTGCTGGCACAAAATTAGCACACATTAACCACTTTCTCAATTAAAATTAAAATTAGTTAACTAAAATAATGAGCCTCCCTCCCGACTTTTTTTTTATATATCTTTTTTAAGGTCAAATACATATTTTATATTTTTTTATTCTAGTGGTAAATTCTTTTTTGTAATATTTAAAAAATCAAAGAAGCATATTTGTTCAACAATTTTAAATAATAAAAAAAAAGAAAAAAACTTAGATTACTCTTAATAATTTTTTAATGACCAGGTAAAATACCAAACCACCCCTCCGACTAACAACTAACGCTCCCAATTTTGTTTTTCCATTCAATGAATGTGTATCTACTGCCACAGTGAGATGCTATGGTCTATGTATTTTGGTAACTATAAATGCCTGGATGGAAACAGCTACCTACTTGCTGGATCCATCTCCTTGACTTTCTTGCCTTTCCTCCACGGCTGACATTGAAATGTAAATTGCACTACCTGATGCCTTCCTTGATAAGCTATTTCACCAGGATGGTTCATTTTAATTAGAGTATAAGATTAAAATATGTGTATTGAAAAAATTAAAAATCAAAAGAATAAACATTGAGATGAAAACCAATATGTATAATTAGTTTTATTTGAAGAGCACAATTGAAAACAATCAAAATTTTCAATTGAAGAAATCAAGAATAAACCAAAAATGAAAAGAACATGGGACTACAATAAAATAACCACAAACATTAAGGACTGTCATGAGGACATGGCGGCTCACCTGGTGAGACAGCAAATGGAAACTTTCCACCAACAATCGACACCGCACGAGCCGTTTGAAAGGCACGTGAAACACTGTTGGCGTGTCCATACAACACGCATGCAGTAAATCTGGAAAAAAAAACACAGAATTACCTAAACACTCCTGAACTCAGCAATACCCTCTAAGAGCCTTTGTTTTTTGCCAGTAGTAAATAAATAGTTTTACTGTGTAATAAATATTGAAAAGACCAGAACACTCCCGAGTACAGAGGATTAAATTTTGGTGATTTTAGGAGTAAAATAGTAATTTCACTATTAGAATATATAATTAATGTATACAGTGAAATCTGGACACGTTTTATATATATCCATAATAATATGTATGTAAATCCTCAAAGTAAATTATGGTGACAGCAACAGCTCACCTGATAAAAAATATATATAATTTCATTACCACCACCATATAAAGACAGGTTCACATAGAAATTTTAAGAAAGAAAAATGGCATCTGCGTTACGGCAGTATTAATTATTGCAGAGGAATAAACTATTGGTAGTGTCAGGATCAACGACACCCCAAAAATAAAATAAAATAAAAATTGGATGATATTACTTTTCTTTTATATGTTTATGCAAGGGAAGATGGACACCAAGTCAGCAGCCAAAAAAGTGTAATTAAATTACAAGCCTCTCCACCTTGTCATCACTACTGAATTTTCAAACTCAAAAAAACTTAAACTAGAATATAAAAAAGTGTTTATGGAAGCTAGACAAGTCATGAATTGCATCACAAGAGAGCTTCCAGAGTAGATAAATACCATACGCCATACTATAAATTTTATTTTATGGAAGCTGCCCCATTGGTTTTCTTGTTCTCTAGCAGAATGCTTGCAGGAAAGTTTTCGGAAATTACTTTTGATGCTCTGATTTTACCATGAATCGATCAGGTTTTATCACTCTGCAACTCCTGTTCGTGCTCTTCCGAGTCCAAGCTCAAAGTACTTTCTACCAGGGGGACAGAACCTTCACAGGATGTCGTCTCGAATTTCCGACCCAGTCTTGCTGTTGTTATAGGAGTTCTCTTCATCATATTTTCGCTGACTTTTATCCTCCTCATCTATGCAAAATTTTGCCACAGGGGAGGTCCTGATCATGGCGGATCAGAAAACGGCCCAGCACTGAACAGATCAGCATCTCGATTCTCTGGGATCGACAAGACTGTGATCGAGTCGCTTCCTTTCTTCAGATTTACTTCTCTAAAGGGATCGAGAGAAGGGCTTGAATGTGCAGTCTGCCTCTCAAAATTTGAAGATATTGAGATTCTCAGGCTGCTGCCGAAGTGTAAGCATGCCTTTCACATTGACTGCGTCGATCAGTGGCTAGAAAAACACTCGAGCTGCCCTCTTTGCCGGAGAAAGGTCAGTCCTGAGGACCCGACAATCTTCGCATATTCAAACAGCATGCGATACTTGGGGAATCCATCGGAGCTGCGAGATGACTCGAACGTGGAGTTGTTTGTCCAGAGGGAGGAGAAATCGTCAGGGGTCATCGAGATTTAGCGTCGGAAGCAGCTTCCGTAAGAGTGGAAATGTTAGCGTGGAAGAAGAGTTGTTGATCAGGGAAGAAGTTGAAGGCAGTGATAACGATCGAAAGATGTTCAATAAGTTCAAGCACAGAATTATTGTATCTGAAATAGCCTTGAAGAACAGGTGGAGCAGTGCTAGCTCGTCAGATCTCATGTTCTTGAATTCAGAGATGCTCCATGATATGTCCAGCAGCAGATTCCATACTCTGGACATGGATGAGGAGGAGTCGACAGATAATAGAGGCAGAGAAGATGAGAAAGTTCTGAGGATCAAGGAAGAAATAGAAATGAAAAGATTGCTTGAGAGTAAGGTCAGTCCGGTCAGCAGAAACTCTCCAATCTCAATTCAAGGTCAACCTTCAACATCAGGCTCAAAAGGGATTTCAGGTCAGACATCAAGGATTGTAGATTCAGCTGACCGGAGATCAGTATCTGAGATCACTGCTTTTTCTAGGTTTAGAAGCTTTGGTCTCAAGAACTCCATCGACAGGGTGTCGTCGTCTTCAGATGGAAGTAATGTACAGGCAGACAGACAGAGGCAGCTTTGGCTGCCGATTGCCAGAAGAACAGTTCAGTGGTTTGCCAACAGAGAAAGAAGGGATCAGCAAACTGAAAACACAAGACACGCTCCAGATGTATAAAACATAAATCTTTATTCTCATCTGCTGTTTTTCACTCTTTACTCTCCACCATTCTTAACATTCTCAGGTTCTTGGGACTTGGTGAGGCTGAATTGAAATGTAAGCCATTGGAAACAAGTTTCATTTGGGGCAGGGAATTGTTCGTTAGGAATAATGCATACAAATTTCTCTTTATTCTCATGAACATTTCACATGAACTCCAGCCCAGTTTGCTAATTAGTTAATGATATTGTGCCAATCATGCATCCATGTGTTTCTTTTTTCATTCTTTCATATATGAGTGATGATGTCTCGGTGTGCCCATCGTTTTTGTTTTGAAGATTCGAATCATTTTTATTTTTAATTTTAAAAGATACAACCAGTAGGGTTGATTATATTAATTGAATTATTGAGATTTTTCATTAAAATTATCATGAAAGTAATCCAACTCCAAGGTTTTTCAAATATTTCGGCTAATCTTTGTTAAGAAAAAGTGCCCAAGAAACGTGATGTGATGTCAGTAAAGGACTTGAGATCTGCACAGCAAGTCTTGATTTTAAGTCAGAGCGTACACTTCTTATAAGAATTTGGGACAATCGGAGTTTTACTCGCTCATCTAGACCCACAAAATACGCTTTCCGGGGAGTAGGGTTACCTCTAATTCAAAAAAAAAATGTTTCTAGCTTAACACAAATTAAATTAGATTTATTTGATTTTTAAAAATATTTTTTTCCGATTCTACTTTAAAATCAAGCTTGTTTTACATATATTATTTTTTAAAATAGTTTTCGTTTATAAATATATTAAAATAACAATTATTGTTTTTAACATCAAAACAACAAAAAAAAATGTAAATTTAAATTTTAAAAAATTCAAAACCTTAAAAAAATATAATTGGACACAATGTTAAACATCTCTAAATCGATGCTCACCTCTACCAATCACGAGAAAAAAGAAAAAAAATTAAGTATCTTAGTGTTTTTAAAGTTGTATTTGAAAGTACTTTTCGTTCATAAATATATCCAAAAAAAAAATTATTTTTAAAATTTTATTTTTTACATCAATATATGAAAATAATCTAAAAACATCCAAAAAAATAATTTAAAATAAAAAAATTAAAAATTTCATTTTTTTTTCAAAACCATTTTTAAACTCAATGTCGGCTTTAATCAACAAGTCCAAAGCATGGAGGGTTGGCTATTGTTTTTTTTTTTTTTTAATGGAAAGTTTAGCGTCAGTGCTTGTATCAGTAGGCGATTTAATTTTTAATATAAATCCTTAATTGGATTACAAGGTATCAAGGATAAGATGAACCCTAGGAAAAACTTGAGTTGCTAATTCATGCAAGTTATAGGTTCGATCGTGACCGTTGAAGGTAACGTGCATGAATGTGCGTCTGTGATTCTAGGTTCGATTGTGATTATTGAAGGTGGCGTGCATGGCTTTCAATTTTTGAAGATTTTATTTTAAACATTTTTTTTTAATTTATTCAGTACGAAAATGTTTTTAACTATTTCACTCAATGCGATAGAATTTGGGTATAAAATATTCATGACCATGCGTATGATCTTGATTTTGCTAGTTGTTTAACCTGTTTTCAAAATATCTTTTAAAATATTTTTTTTAAAAAAATATATATTAAATTAACATTTTCAAATATTTTTCACTTATTTTATATCATATATATGCAATATTATATTAATTTATTTTTATTTTTATTTTAAAAGCATTATATAGTGCATAATCAAACATCTAATATTGTTGTTGCATCACATTAATTTTGTAATGACGTTCAGCCTATAGGTTGTCCAGTTCTTAATACATATTTTGTATCGTGATGATTTTAAAATATAGGCTAAAAAAAGCTATAAATTATAAGTTTTTATAATAAAAATTTTAAAAAGGGTTTTCAGTAGATATTTTAAAGCATGTATTGATTAACCAAATAATTTCAAAACTATAGTTAGAAAAACAAAATCAATCACATCTCGCTACATTATCAAATGATTATCAAATGAACTCTTAATATATAGCTTTTATTGACTATAATTTGATATTTATAATTTATTTTCAAATTATATATAATTTATTAGCACAAAAAAATAAATTAAGACCATGGTGAATTCACTATGCACCTACACGTAGAATATTGTTCACCATAATAATATAATTATCATTTTACCCTTTCAACAAAGAATCAATAAATTTATTATTGGAGTAAAATGACCTTTACATTGGGTTAATTAGTCATTATAAGATTGAATGAGGATAATTCAATATTTTTAATAAATTTTTGGAAGGTAATCTTGCCATTCATTTGGAATTTCCCTTTTTTTTATCCTCTTGTATTTAATAGTTGGAATTATAACCCACACACGAGACATATTTTTGGATTTAAATAAATCAATTTTCTTCTAGAAAACAAAAAACAAATCTCTCAAAAATACAATTTTTATTTTAAATTACATATGACCAAGTTTCTCAAAAATAAATTATACTTTCATATTTTATCATATTAAAAAACTACAAAACATAGTCTTTTATTTTGCATGTATTTTTTGATTTAATAACTAGTTTCTTAAAGCCATGAGAATTTGACCTACATTTAAAAAAAAC
The DNA here is from genome assembly GCA_029228465.1 of Salix viminalis. Taxonomy (NCBI): domain Eukaryota; kingdom Viridiplantae; phylum Streptophyta; class Magnoliopsida; order Malpighiales; family Salicaceae; genus Salix; species Salix viminalis. Next base: position 4,341,422 of record CM055443.1, read on the forward strand.
AAAAAAAGAATTTTTTTTATTTTAGAATGATGAGGTTTTATCCTGATAAGATAATGTTTTTTTACTAATGAAGATTTTTTTAAAATCTTAGACAAACTAACAGCTAGAAAACATGTTCTCTTAGTTTATATTAGACAAACAAACAATGTTACTTATCTTAGTAAGGTGTATTAGGTGTGATATGTTATTCTTATACACAATCAAACTTTTTATCTTGACTCTAAAAAGAGTTAAGGTTTTTATTATTATTATTATAGGAAAGAAACAAGGATTCATTATTCTTTCACTCATCAACAAAGAAAACCTGACTTGAGAAAAAATCACCACAGCAACACACACGTGTGACAAATTTTCAAATTCTAGATTAAAGAATATTATCGTGAATGTGTGATCATCCTCTATCTAAACATTAAAAAAAATCTTTATTCTTGGGCATATTAGGCTGTAAAACATCATCATAGTTTAATTCCACCCACTATAATAACAACTAAACCATTTACTTTTATGATTTAATCGCTTAGTTTAAAGGAGTAGATATACTTCTCGTCCCGCTATTTATTATCCAACTACTTTTATGAATCAAAGGTTGTTTTTGTAGTGAGAAAAGAATATACTAGGATTTGTGAAGTTGTGAAGGGAAAGAAAACCCATTTGAAGGTCAACGAATGAATGCTGGGAATCCATAGAACAAAGTGCCACTTTCCCATCTTAAAAGTCCATGCATGGTGGGTTAGACTTTCGTCGTCAACAGCCATGCCTGGCATGGCAAGGGAATCAGAGGTGGTGGACAAGTCAACGCACCATGTCCGTACACATACCATGCCTGGTAGACACATGTAAGTTGACAACCCTTTTTGTTTTTTAAGCACCGTGTAGCCAAATGCGGTGCATGGAATAATTTGACCATCAAAACATGGTGTGTTATCTCCTGTTTGATTCTAATTTAGAAGAAAGAAAGAAAACTAAGTATTCACGCTTGCCCCACATGAAAAATCGAAGCATGTGAAGTTAAGAAAGGCCTTGAGAAGACTTGCAAAGTGTTTATACAAGTCTATTATGTTGGTTGGAATAATCTGTTGAAGAGAAAAATAAATGGCAGGTGTCCAAATTTGATGTTTATGTAAAAATACAACCTCTTTCACATGTTTATTGTTCAGAAGGCATGTAAATCTACATTTTGATCCCTCCATTTTTATTTTTATTTACATTTAATACGTTCTGGTTTTGGATTTAGGTCCTAAATTTCATTTATTTTGTGTTTCAGTCTCTCAATTTTAAGATATGACAGCAAAAATCACCAGAAGAAAAAATAGATCGGCACTCCGATTTGATTTGAGGATTTAGGTTTTTAGGTTAATTAAAATGTGGTTTGCTGCTAGAAACAAGGTTATAAAGGTTCATAAAATGTTTATCTTTTTCATGTTTTCAGATGAAAAATGATTGAAATCTAGGTTTTATAAGAAAATGGAAACACCAATTGCCAAAACAGACATGTATTTATAAAAAGAAAAGAGAAGAATAGGTGAATTGTATGCAACAATTTTTTAAAAACATATACTTAGAATTGTAATGCAGATTGTTTTTTAAAACAGTTTTTCACTTGAAAATGTATTAAAATATTTTTTTTAAATTTTTTAACATCAACGCATAAAATTATCAACAAAAACAATTATCAAAAAAAAATATAATTCAAAACAAAAACAAAAAAAAACTTGAAAACTATGCCAATTGCCAAGCACCCTGAAAGAACAAATTCTTAATGTTTGCTGCTGGTTTCGAACATTCTAGTGCGCAAAGTTGAACAATGTCTTTCCAAGCAAGCAAAACATTTGCATACAAATTGGAATTGAAACGAAGGGAGATTCAGAGTGGAGAATGAAAAATTTTTCAAAGATTAATGGCAGAAAAGGATGGGCTAACCAATTCAGCCATTGCCCTAACGATAATAATAATTATCCAAGCTTAAGGCCTGTTTGATTATCATTGCTCAAGATAATAAACGTAACAACACTCCCCCAAAAAAAAAGTTTCCCCATGTTCATTTATCTCAATCAATTGAGTTTTATCCATGAAGCAGCCCTCAACAAAAAAAAAATCCAGAGCCATATAAAGAATAAAGTGGAAAGCTATATTTCGTTCTAGGAGAAAACCCTCACTCGTTTACATATATACACATTTACAGAAGCAGGAAAATGCACAATTGATATATAAAAAAGTTTATTAACTGACATCTCCATTGAATTGGTTAGTGTAACTACCCATATGATATTATTTGCTGATGCTATCATAATCAAGTACTTCGACCAAAAATGGGCTGGAGAACTCTGAGCCAGTTCAGGAGAAAAACTCACTTTTCATTTTGTGCAAAACCTGCAATCTCTAGGGGCTTTCAAGTGTATTCAAACACCCAAAAGTCGTCGGTCTCATTGAAGAGGAGAGCTCCATCCCAAAGAGTAGTAGAGAAATGGAAATCCCAAATGTCAATTATTTTTCTACCAATCGTCGAGCCATTCAGGAGAATTGAGATCGTCTAAATCCTGTGAGGGAGAAGTTAGAGGAACAGTGCATTCCTCATAGTGACTTTCCAAATGCTGGGCAACCCGAGAGGTTATTTCACGAGGAACAGGAAGGCTTCTATCTCTAATCCCTTTCCAGTCAATACCATCAAACCATGGATGGTTTTTTATAGAATCAGGACCTAGGTTTCCAAGTCTTGAACTTTCATCAACTTCAAGCAACTGAAGAAGTTTATACACACAAGTAAGAATCTGATGGCTTTAACAATTTACTGCATGAAAAGAGATAAAAAAAAACCATGAAGGAAAAAATCTAAACAGTTACAACAAGACCTGGGTGATGAGCTCAGCAGCTTCATGGCTGAAATTAGAAGGAAGATTTAGCTGTCCTTTCGCAATCTTTGCAAATGTATCAAGCTCACTGTCTCTCCATGACCCAAATGGCATTTCACCTTGCAGCATGAAATAGATCAAGACTCCCACTGCCCACCTGCACAACCACAGACAGAAGTTAAAAGCTGTTCCAGACCTTCAACCAAAAGTCAAAGGAAAAGAAAAGAAAAAAAAACAGAATCGCCATAAATAGCAGGCATGGTTGGACAAGCACACCTTCAATTTACCATAAACTGAACTATAAATAGGTAGAGTTCACATCGTGCTTCATGAGAAGAGAAAAGCTCTTTTTTACGTTTTCTTTCCTCTCATATACATGCTTATATTGAAAACAAACATATGCAAATAGTGAGATGTGTCTTCTTAAAATCTTATTGAGCTGCAAGGTTCATTGTAGTACTAAATGCCATGAGCATATGAAATAGAAGAATAATGAGTGCTAGTCATCAATCAATCATTCATATACCTGAACCTGAATGATTGTTTTGTTTATTTACATAATTTAAATTTCTATTTTTTATATGATAGCTCAGAACAAAAATGAGAATTAACATATTCTTGGCATACTGAATCCCAGTTTCCCATTTTCATCAACTTCCTGAAAACAGAGTGATTGCTTAACTCAGACTTACATAAATACTGTGGATAGTTATTCACAAAATCCTCAAATTATCAATAAGGAAATAATGTATGTGAGTGCAGACATTAATCCCCATGTCTACTTCTCATAATAGCAGCTAATCTGAACATATAATCAATTAAGCTAAACAAAAATGACTGTTCTGCTCTAAATGGTTAGTCTTAGCACTGTATAATTTTAGATTAAAATGACCAAATATGTTCACTTTAGTAACAGAAAAGCAAACAGCAAACATAAGCAATCCATAACAGATTCCTTTTGAAAACTAAATAAAGCAGTCACTATATTTAAACAAAAGTTCTATTTTAGGTATGAAATGATGGATCAGCACCAGTCAGCGGGAAGACCATGCCCCTTTCCCTGAACTATCTCTGGAGCTAAATAGTCTGCCATTCCACAAATTGTAAATGTTCTTTCACCAGACAACTTCTTTCCAAACCTGAAATCTACTAACTACAAGACAGCAGAATTAAAAAGTTAAGCAAAATTCATGAAATTCACCCTCATTCATAAGTAAAGTAGCATGAAACTGATATGAATATCTAAGAACATGATGTCAGGTAAAACATAATCCAGAATCAACCTGTATATATCCTGTTCGGTCCAACATTAAGACATCAGGAGACACCCCTCTGTAGAGAACACCATTCTGAAAACAAATGAAAAACAGATGCAGCGTAAGAACCTGTAATAAATATATCTGAACAGCAACTCCAGGTAAAAGACTTCAATAATCATATCTAAACTGCAACATCAGGGATTCAAAAGGGAAATGATGAAATGCTTTTAGCAGAAAACCTTATGCAAATCTTCCAAGGCAATAACAACAGTGGCAGCACAAAACCGTGCAGATGGTTCGTCAAGTGCTGTGTGAAGTATTGATTCCAATGGGCAAGCAAGGCATGTATTTAGCAATATGGCAGCATGTCTTCTATCTGCACAGGTACATAGAACCTCGGGCACAAAAGCTGAAGTACCTAAACTCTTCATAAGATTCTTCTCTTTAAAAACTTCTTCCTCCTTTCCCAGAGTCTTGATCTTCTGCTTTGAAAACCTTTTCAAACTAAGCAAATTTTCTGAAAGAACAAAAAAGGTGCATTTCATAAGAATCTGTGTGGTTTCCATAAACACCATAGCACACCTGGTATATTCATCATCCCCTTTCCATGCAAACATAATCATAAAGGTTGGAAAAGTGGGTATGGGTCAAATTTGCTTATCTTCAAATTACATAGAACACCCAAAGGATTGAAGATAATTTTGCGCCCAAAATGCCCTCACTGTTAAAGGGATTTTTAAAATAGTACCAGCATTTTGGGCACAAAAGGAGTTTTTCCTGAGGATAGTCCTCATGGAGGGGTTTTCCATCAAATTTCAAACTTTGGGGTTAAATGGTCTTTGTAATTTCTGAACCTCGATGTGGTTAGTGTACTTTACCCTTAAAATTATATGCAACCTTGCGCTTCTTTATGCTTCAAAGTTAGCCAATCAAACAACGGGCCAATGCCAGATGGAAAAGAAAATAGTGCAGGATACTAAAAGAGAGAACTACAGATGAATAGAGCGACCAACCTGAGTCCCTTAAATTTACAAGCCCAACCTCACTGTAATCAGTGGAATATAAGGAATGGCTCCACTCCTAACAAATAACATCATTAGAGTATGTCCTGATAATATCTCTATAAGGTATAATATCAGCAGCACAACAATAGACAGAACATCTCTCACCAGATCAGATAGCTGAACTTCAAGAGGAGCTGCCGCATTGGTAATTTCAGCAGGTTCCTTGGAAAAATTCGAAGAAGTGCTCCTTGACCTAAATGATGTCAGTTAAGAAAAAACATGAGAAAAATTTCCTTTGAGGAATAGAAAGATCCAGAGAGAGAGAGAGAGAGAGAGAGAGACTATGAATGCCAATTAAGAAAAATAGTTTCTTTCAGGTGCTTAATTCCATACTCGAAATTATAACGTACTTTTCCTCTCCCTTGGAAAGCCTTGCCAAAGGGCCAATAACTGAATCAAACTTCTCCTTTGTCAAGACAGAGCATACGCATTCACCAATAGCAACTGCACTTACGGAATCAAAATGTTCACCAAGAAGTTCCCATTCACAAAAATAGCTTCCCTCTTTCTTCTCTAAGGATAGCTTGCAACCACAGTGCTGATAATCATCCTCCTTTTGATTTTCAGACTTCAGACTTCCAATGCTTGGACAACTTAATAAGTCAGCATCAAAACTAATTTTCACTTGTCCTTTTTGTATGATGTGTAATCCAAGGAGTCCCTCGTCCTGCAAATACATGTTCAAGAAACAAAAATCAAAATGAAAACAGTGTAAGAAAAACATATTCAAGCAAACAAGCTTACCATATTGACTATGGTTTGACCATCAGAGAAGGAAAATTCAGAAAGAGAATCTGCAATATGACTAAGCTGCAAGATTGTCAATCGAGAAAGCAAATCAACAGAACGAAGCAACTTCAGGGATGACAGATTAGAAAATTCCGACGTCAGAATTCCTCGAAAATCCTCTCTTTTTAGAGCCCAGAGAGTTCCACTCGTCACAGCACGAACAGAGGCCTGAAGAGGCTTATTGTACCTGCACTTCCATTTATAACAAAGAAGGTCATTTAAAGAATAGATAAGGAAATAAAACCATTTTAATCAGTTAGGAATTAATTGACAAATTCACAGAATACCACATCATGCAAGTGCATAAAGGAGAATAAGGAAAGAGTTCAGCTTACAAAGTGTATTGAATCAATTATGCAAGTGTTTGTAACAAAATGAAACATAGTTTTACAAGTTTACATTCAAAAACCAAACAGAGATCAATTGCATGGGAACCTGTTCAGTGAATTCAATTTTTTTTCCCTGCTAGTGTAAAAAGTCAAAGAATGTTTTGCAACAACAGAAACGTCATAGAGCATGAGTACAAAGCAATTGGAATTATAACGCACATCAACGCCAGCTCTCCGAAAGACGATAACTTCTCTGCTGTATAGGACTGCAAAACCCTAGGCACTGCTCCATCTTTCTCTTCCTGCCAACACATAGTATGATCAGCAACCAAACCGTGACCCTCACTCCTCATAAAAGAAAGATAAGTTGACAGTTTAATCAAGATAGAAATGCAAACCTGAGTTGCCAACACCTCAAATTCTCCACTGCCAACAACATAAAAGCAATCACCTTCACCACCCTGTCAATCATGACCATCATTAAAGTTCTACAGTCATAATAAAAACTCAACCCAAATTGACATTCAAGAAGATATTCTGTAGTTCTTGCATTTGGTACTTGTGTTTAGGTTCAACCATGTAAACATAAGCCCAGTATCAAATAGCAATTACCTACAATTGTCTAGTCCTAGAAAAATGTGCCAGGAAAGCTGCAGGCAGCTCTCTGTTTCAAGCATTGTTTTATGGAGTAGGTTGACCATTTAAAAGCTTAGTTCATGAATTTTACAATGTTAACCGGGTAAAGGCTTTCAGTTTCATATCTTCCTTCAATGAACACATTCATCCGTCTTATAGCATGTCTGATAGAATGCAACAGCATGTGATATAATGAAATGGAAGGAGGATATGGTCAAGAAATGGTGACCAACATTCCATGACACCAAAAAATATCCATCATGTTGCAAAACTGACTTTACAGTGATCATATATTCTTCTATGGCAGTTCCTGCTCATTCGGTCAGCTAAAGAACTCCGTAAAAGTTTTGCTCCAAACTAAAAGAGGAAACAAGGAACAAACTAACCTGTCTAACAACTTCTTCTCCCGGCAGAACTTCAACTCTTTGCATGCAATCCAGCAAAACATGACATTGAGTATCAGTAAGCTTTCGGAAGAGGAAATGACCATGCAATGCTCTCTCAATGTGTGCCTGTAGCACATGAATAAGTAACAGCTTAGCACCCTTGGATATTCCATGTGAAAACTCCCAAAGAAAATTGCTGTCCCACTCCTCTCTTATACAAGCTCACAACAAATGCAAGAGTAGATAACGTATTAATTAATACTTACTTCTTCCTCCCAAGTTTTCCTGTGGGCTGGAGATGGAGGAACCCAGAGCTGCCCATTCTCAAGTGAACTCTCAATGGCACGGAGGCGTGCCCGTGACAAATCATGCCTCACGCGAGGGTTCCTTGCATTCCACCCAAAGTTTGCAGGAGATTCTGATCCTGTTACCTCAACAATTTGAGGAACAGGTGGTCGTAAAGCCCCTGGACTTATTGTAGATTGACTAACAGAACTCTGACAGCAGAAAAAAGATAAGCAGAAGAAGAAAATTGAAGAGTTCAGAAACAAAGAGTAGGAGAAGGAAAGTTTGAAAATCGATGTAAGAAACAAGTCCAGTCCACCTACTTCAGTTAGACCATCAATATGCACAACTATCACTGTGATATCATCTGTACGAGTTTCATACTGTAGCCAAAGTCGATATGATTCAGCCACAATCGCAGCACAGGCATCGCGTGGATCCTTATGTTTTACAACCTGGAGATTTATAGGCAGAATAAGTAACTGCAATTACATACGAAATAGCTGTATCGTTTTCGCAGCATCAGATTTCTTAAAACACAATAAGAAAATGAAAGTTACCATGTCAACCACAGTTTGACTAGACAAAAACTCAAAAACCCCGTCACTAGCAAGCACAAAAAAAGGATTCTGGGGTCCAAGTTCCAGAACAACAATCTCAGGATTGGGCACAACACCAATACTCTCGGCGATCGAATCCCCAATACTCCTAGTGAATGCAGTCCCTGGGTACATCCCATTCGGGACCCACAATCTGGGCGGATCCCCATCATCATCACCCTCTTCATTTCCCCAACACTGAACATGAGGATTTTTTAACCCTTCAATCTGATCCAATGTAAGCACTCTAGCACCACAAAGCTTAACTCTCTCAAGCTCGTCAACACGAAACGGAGTCTGATCAATCGACAAATCAACTGAAACAATCTCATTCCCTCTTTTCTCGGCTATAACAGCTCGCGAGTCACCCGAATTCGCCACATAAATCGTCCTCCCTCTAACTAAAACAGTTATAGCAGTGGTCCCGCTCATAGTATCATCTATACTATCCGCGTGTAACTGCGAGTTCGTGCTCAAAAACGCAGAGTGACATGCTTCTACAGCATCCGTCCTATATTTCCCATTCCGTAACAGATTTTCGCACAATTTCCGCTTAACAAACTGCGAGCATTGAGCACCGAATTCCCCGTGCCCGTCAAAAACTCCGAAGAAATGATCATCCAGGCTTGCACCGAAACGGGGTGTGAATACAGAAACTATCTTGATTCGCTTTATCCAGGGCGTCAGGATAGTACCCTCGCTGCGAGAGGTAGGAGTATTTTAATTCGTAGTTTGCTGATGGGATTTTGACGGTTCTAGATCCGTCAGGCGGGAGGAACTGCGAGGAGACACGCGAGAGTCTGGTAATTCCCAACTCATGGTTGCTTAATTGGTTGATTTGGTCACGTGTTTCGGATTCGGGTGATGAAGATGATGCAGCGGGAGAGAAGACTGGAATCTCTCCAGCTTTCTGGGCGGTTTCTTGGTGTTTTTGGTTCTTCACTTTTAGGTCTTTCGGTATGCAGACCTCGCCGATACAGGATCGCGAGTAGACGCAGCCCATTACTCCAGATTCATCAATCAGCTTCTGGATTTTTCAAACTTCTTGATTCTCGATCTGGAATCAGCTCGAAAGAAAGGGAGAGAACCGTTACGGGAAATAAATTTATTATTATTTATTGTAATGAAATAATAAAAACGAAGGGAGTGAAAGCAGTGGAGTGGTGAGTGGTCATAAAAAGGAGAAGGTGATGCTAGCAGACAAGGAGGAACCTGATTGGATTCTGAGGAGTGATCACTGATCAGTGGTTTATTATGACTGTTTCTTCTCCGCCTTTTTTATGGGATTTCTCGTCTCTGATTGGAGGGAGAGTGGGGATTTAATGGCAGATTTTCATCCACTCATTTTCATATTACACCTTATATAATAAAAACCCGTAATTGAACTCCTTGATATTAAATTAAAGGATCCAATTGCATTAACCTATATTGTTCAGGGATCAAAATGACAGGTCAAGAATAGTATGAGGTGGAAACTGCCTTCATAAACCGGGATGGATGGATGGGTGGGGCGGTAAATATGAAAAGCGCGTAGGATAGGGTGCTGTGATGAATTGAATGAATGAACGAATGAATGACACGACGTTGATTTCGACGTAACAGTGCATGTGTGGATGGGGGCTTGTCTCACAGCTTTTTTTGTGGTCAGGTCATGTCCCACGCGCTGTTGGATTAAATATTAGCTTGTGGATTGCATTTACCAAAGAGAAAGAAAAAAATTGTTATTTGGTGCCACGTCACCTTGATAGGAAAGCGTCACAGGATGACTACTTGATGTCTAGTTTGCTTTTGTTGAAATATGATAAAACATTCCACTAACCATTTTCCCTGTCAGATCACCTTATAATATTATTTTCTCCCATTCATAAATAAATAAATAAATAAACATGTGAGATTTTTACTTCTCGCGTTCTAAACAAAAAAAGAGAGGGAGAGATATACTGATAATTTATTTAAAGTCTCGAAAAAGAAAAATGATTTCTGTACTTTCGGGGGCTTGATAACATAAAATATAATGGTGCCACCAAAACAAATGATTACGGCATCTTTCCGGTGAAGGACTGGCCGTCTTGAGGGCACAAAACGACCGGTTTCTCGACTAGGGGTGCGATATAACTGTTTAGGAATGTGATTAGATTAATTTTGAAATTACTTTTTATTTAAAAATATATTAAAATAATATTTTATTTTTATTTTTTAAAATTATTTGAAATATCAGTATATGATATGATGATGTAAAAAAATATTGCCTTGGCTTATCATTATTGAATGAATTTCTATGCTTGTCGTTTAGCGGGGAATTTGTTTTCAAAACGACTTTAGATGCCAAAAGCAAGAAAGGCATGGATGGCATAGCGCGTGAATGGATGGTGTATAGCGCGTGAATGGATGGTGTATCTGTCCAGCAAGAAAGGCAAATAATCCATTCAAGTTTGTGCCTCTCATCAACCACGACTGCCTTCAATGTACTGCCCAAGCAAGAAACAGCCCGCCACAGATAGAGCGCCACCCACGTTCACTTATTATCAACCTCGCCTTTTCCAAGTGGTCCTTTGCTAAGAAAAATTTTTATGATTATGATGCTTAAATTATAACTATTAATGTTTATTTAATAATAAATAAACATGGTGTGTGTGAATAGTTTTATTAAAAATTATAGGAAAAGTTTTACCTAACTAAATATTATTTTTATTTATTTATCCTTTCTTTCTTTTTTGTCGATTTATATTTATAAATAAGTGGTTATTACATGGGCACCGTAAAGTTTCTCATATGATACAAGAGGAGAGTAAAAATAATTGAATTATCTAGAATGTGGGAAAGAAATCAACTCAATATTAATTAAAAAAAAAAGTGGCCTAGTAAATCAAATAAAAAAACTAGTTATAATTTTTTTTTAAAATCAGTTTGATTTTAGCTTAAAATTTTATAAATAAAAAAAATAAACCAAAACGTCAAACTAAAAAAATAATTCTACATATATATATCAAACTTTAATAACACATTTTTTTGTAAAAATAGAAATAAAATATTTGATGAAAATAACGTAATTTTTTTTTACTCATTTAAACTCATACAATTTTAACATAAGTAAAATTTGGTAGTATCAGTCATGACTTTATACTTTTGTATTATTATTAGTGATTGTTTTCATAACCTTTTTATGAATACCATGTAAAATTGAATTGGATAGTATCAGTCACAACTTTATACTATGTTTTCTTAACTTTTATACTTTGATAAGTGATTATAGCAATTTTTATAGGAAGATTGTTTATAGAATTATCTAGAAAATATTGAGCAAGATCTAACAATCAAAATTCTTGTCATCATAGTTTTAAGGTATTAACCTAGTTTGGTGTGACCAAGCCTCTTCTCGGATCTAAACTTATCCCACCGACCCATAAAAAGCATTTGTAATGGCTTTTATAATATGCTTGAGTTAGAACCTCATGTGGTAATGCCAAATCCTTACTCGAATGTTTATATTTTTTATTGTTTTTTTACAAGTTCAACTGCATCAATAACCCTTAAGTTAAACTATAGTGTGAGTTGCAAATCTATCATCATCATTACCAATATCTAATATGTATTTTTAACTTATATTTATATTTGATTGATACACACACACACACATATATATATATATATATATATATATATGTATGTGTGTGTGTGTGATAATCATCTTTTATTCTCCCAGTAAGATGAAGATTTTGTTATAATAATTTAATAACAAAATGTATAAAAGGATGAAGCAATTTCAATCCATTGTCCAAACATACCCAAAAAGTGTCCTAAGCAAAAATCCTTTCTAAGCCAAATATTGGATTATGCTTAGCAAAGTAATATTTAATTTATCTAATACAAGGTCATATTTTAATATTTGGTTTTTATGTTTTTTTATTTGCAACCAATTTCAACCTTTTCATTTCATTTTTTTTTCATTTTCGATAATTACATTAAAAAAGGGTCCCTTAATATTAATATTTTTTTTGTTAATTTGGTATATAGTTTTCTAGTTTTCAATTATTTAGCAAATTCCAACCATGTTTTTTATTTTCATCCCTAAATGTATTAAATTGCCCTTTAATATTGGTGAATTTTTCAATCTAGTCATTAGCTTTGCAAGTTTTGATTATTACATCAATTTTAACTATTTTCTCTCAATTTGTTTTTAAATTTCACCCATGATTGTAGGGTTTTTTTTCCAATTCCTTTTATTTTCTGAACTGTTTTTTTTTTACTAAAATATTTTTTTGTTGAAATATTGTTTTTTTTATATGAGAGGGATAAAACAAGTTTGGTTATTTTATATAGTGTTAGGTGTTTGAGTATTGGTCCTAAAACTTCATATTTTCACATGTAAACCTTGAATGTTGAGAAAAAGTTTAATTTATTCTTTGAAGCTTTTGTAAATCAATTTAGCCCCTAAATATTTCATTTTTACATACTTGGTCCATGTAGTTTTATGTTTTTATATTTTGGTCCTAAAATATTTTATTTTTCTAATGTTTCAATTCGTAGATGTTGATAAAGAAAAGTGAAAATCATGTAAAAAGAGTAGATAAATGTTTTGGCTCATCATATTATAGTCATAACAAAAATTGATCTTTGTGTTATGAGTTTGCATTGGATATAGGAGTTTAATAAATGTGGTTATACTTTTTAACTATAATGGAGAAAAGCATATTAGGGTTCGTAAAATAATTTTTTTTTTATAAAATATTATAAAAATCAATTTTTATAGTGATTAAAATGTGTTTTAGGGGTTGCAAATGAGATATTAAGGTTACTATAATGTTTTTTTTAGATGTGCATTATCCTTACAATAGAGTCTCTAAAAGTTTAATTTGAATCCTAAATTTTTAAAAAAAACTCAATTAGGTTTCTGAATGTTATAAATTTAATATTTCTCATTAATGTAGTTTTAGGTGTTTATATCCCGATCTTAAAATTTATATTATCTAGTTTTACGCTACTGAGGATAACTCTATATCAAACCAATAGATTTAGTTGAAACTTTACTAAAAGATTGTAAAAGTATTTTTCTATGTTAGGGTAAACATTTAGATAAATAAAATTCAAGAAGGCATTTAGAGATATGTCAAAAGAAGCTATATAATTTATTTATTTTTTACTTGGGACCGTTCTATTTGGCAAGAATTCTTTCCTTACAAGGATGTGATAGCTTGTTTTTAGAATTTCTTAGTTCTAATGTGATAACTTGTTTCTAGAATTCCATAGTTCTACAAAGGTTAAAGGAAAATAACAAGGTTTTTCATATTTTGAAATGATTCTTTAAAGTTCTAGAAAAACAAGGATAGTAGAAGGGAGACAATTTCAACAATCAATTTCCTAGATTATTTGAGATTTCTAAAGTTGACAATTCTTCCTAAACATGCAAGGAAGACTTATTTGACTATAACACCTTATAAACTAGAAAAGTCAAATTTATTATCTTTGTATTTTCTTTATTAATTGCAGCAACAACTTTAAAGCTTTATTTTAGTCTTTATTTTATATTTAGGGCCTGTTGAATTAACCGTTTGAGTTCGATTCTAAGCATACACTATACAATTCCACAACTTGTTTCTATTAGAGTTTAAAAGCTTCAGTTTCAGTATTTATAGTTTTTTTTATTAGAAATGTAGCACTTAGATTTCACGACAATAAACTTGTTTTTTGTCACAAACTTTGTTTTGTGTATTAGTAAATACTAGCCGATTTGCCCGCTCCGCTGGACTTTTTTATCTATGTAGAAAATTGATTGATTTTATAAATGTTGTATTTTGTTATTTTAATATTTAATTAGTAACATTGTGATTGAAAAAATCTATTAAAAATAGTTTTTTTCAACCAAAAAGTGATTGAATATTGCTATTGCTAAAAATCGTAGCTAATGTAGGTAATTTTTTTTTAATGAATAGCATTTTTTTTCCCAGTAATATTAGATCTGACACATTATAAATAAAAATATTGTAATTTTTTTTCCAGAAATAAACTTATATTTTTTGCATGCTATAATTAGTTATTTCAATGTTTAATTACTAAAATTGCAACAGATAAAAATATGTTAGAAATGAGTTTTTTGCGTGGTATAATTAGTATACTTGCCCGCGCATTGCGCTAGGGTTTTTTTCATGTAGAAAACTAATTGATTTTTTACATGTTGTAATTAATTGTTTAAATATTTAATTTGTAACATTATAATAGATAAAATATGTAACAAATAATTTTTTTCCCAGCCTAAAAGGAATAGTGTAATCGAAATGGGAAGTGGTTTGTATATTTTTTAATTGGAGATAACTTAGGTAAATTTTAAAAAAAAATATTTTAGTTCTCTTTTTTTCCCAGTAATATTAGATTTTACACATTATAAATAAAACGGAGAGTATTGTAGATAATCGAGGTAAATTTGTCAAAAGAAAAAATATTTGAGTTGATAATGTAGGTCAATGTGTGTACCTTTTGTTTTTTGAGTTGTATTTTTTCTCCAGTAATATCAGATTTGAAATATTAATAATGGGAAAATTGAAAAAAAAATATATTAAAAAATAAACTTAAAGAAAAGAGTAAAAAATTTAAATTCAAAGCAAAAATTTTTTTTATAAGATTTATTAATTATATTATTATATTAAATGTATTTAAGCATATTGATATAAAAAATTTTTGTTTTAAAATCCAAGGTCAATTTTTTTTCTCTCTCTATATATTTTTTAGACGATAATATTCAATAAATATTAAAACATATAATTAGTCTTACATACTTTATAGAGTAATAAAAATGGAAAGCGGTTCGTATATGTTTAAATTTTAGATAACGTAGGTAAATTTGTAATTTTATTCTTTGTTTGAGTTGAATTGTATTCCCAGTAATATTAGATCTCACACATTATAAATCAAAATATTGTAATTTGTTTTTAAAAATAAACTGAGTTTTTTTGCATGCTATAATGACTTATTTGCCGTCTAAAAAAAACAGTGTAATCGAGACGGGAAGTGGTTCGTATATTTTTGAATTGCAGATAATGGAGGTAAATTTGTATGCCTTTTGTTTTTTTGAGTTGTATATTGTTCTCGATAATATTAGATCTGCAATATTAACAATCAAAATACTGTAAATTTTTTTCCAAAAATAAACTTGAACAAAAGAGCAAAAAATTAAAATTTGGAGCAAATTTATTTTTATTTTATAAGATTTATTCATCATATTATTATACTAAATGTATTTAAGAATACTGATATAGATTGTTTTCCTTCAAAAAATCCACGGTCTTTTTTTTTTCTCTCTGTATATATTTTAAGACGATAATATTAAATAAATATTCAAACATATAAGCAGTTTAACATACTTTAATTTGACATAAATATACAAATATATAATTAATTTTACACACTTTCAATTTTTTTTTATTATTAGGCGATAATATTCAACAAATATTCAAACAATTAAATTATTATTATTATTTTTTTAATGATTATTATTATTATTATTATTATTATTATTATTATTATTATTATCATTATCATTGTTAGCATTTAAAAAATATTTGTGATTTAAAAAAAAATTAATATTTCAAATGATTACTACCAGGAATAAAATTTGAAGACTAAATAAAAAGAAACCCCAACAAAAGAAAAGATAAAAGAAATATTCAAAACCAAATTAAAGAAAAATATATACATGAACTTGTACAGTAATAGGGAATAATGCATAAATATATAAATAATAATAAAGGAAATCAATTTCAAAAGAACAATTAAAAACATAAGGCCCAAAATAAAAATAAAAGATATGATTGATTTAAAGTGAAGGATTAATTTGACAACAATTCATACTTTTGTACCAAAAATATTAAAAGATTTCAAAGAAAAAAACATTTAAAAGAAGAGGGACCAAAATTAAAGTGCAATATATAATGAATTTGACATGAAGGACAAAATTGAAAACAATACAACCTACTGCACTAAATAAATTAAGGGATCTAATAGACAACCGAAAAATTCAAAGAAGAAGGACTGACATGCAAATTGCATATATATATCAATTTGAATGAAAGGAAGCAATTGAAAGAATTCGAAACTTCTATTATAGAAATCAAACAAAAGCCAAGGGACTTAAATGCATCCACAATAACCCGGGGGACTGAAGTTGAATCCGGCGCTGAGGAGAGAGAAAAGAGAACATAAACGTTCAACCGACTATATGAGCCTCTACGTCGATCTTTTAAGAGCACGCGCCACTCCATGCGATTCAGGGAAGGGTTGCGAAATCGTTCTCACTGGCGACGGAAAAATTTTCACCGCCGTATGACGCCGCACGCGCCACCTGAAGCGATCGCAGGACAGAAACGCGCCGACGCGCCCATCTGACTTCCTGACAACGCTGACGGAAGGTAACAATAACGTTCGAGTCAATTACTAAACCACCCCTGATTCTAATTCATGAATTTTGTCGTATCGGGGGCTATGGACGTCATATCACATTTGAAAAAATATTAAAAAACAAAAGGTTTTGGCGGATCGGACCGAACCGGACCGGTCCGTACGCGCGCAATTACAACCGTAGCCCTCAGCCAAAACGTGTTTTTATCTTATTACCAGGGCTAAAATTGTTACTACACTGTTTTCATCAGAGGAAAAAAAAAAGGGTGGACGAACTCGCGCGACGCACGGACGAAAAATGTCCAATCCACAGTGCCACTGAGTCTTAATGCACAGTAAACCGACCGAACTCTTTTAGATATATAGTAATTCTTCATCCTGCTTCTTTAAAGTATTGAAAATAACTTATTGAAGAACAACATATTTCATGGTGTTACCCTTACATTACATTTCTCGTACATGAATCAATATTTGTTCGGTGAAAGTTCAATTTCAATAATAATGATATTTAGATGTGAGTTATTTTTGTGTTATATTTATATTAAACTTTATTTACTTGGCTTTCCAGAAATTAATATACATGTGTGTGAGTTGTTTACCTGCATGATCAAGAATAAAATGGATGGATTTTGGGGTTAAATGGAGTAATGATTTTATGAGAGCTTGGATCGAGTTTGCAGATTATTTAGGGTGTTGATCTGTGGTGGCTAGTCAGAAATCACAACTAGGAGATGGGGAGAATGGAAGTGGTATGTACTCATTGAAGTTATTGTTAGAGTATAATATAATCATATTCTGGGACTTCACCTATAAGCTTAAGCTTTTAGGTGAAATGGTTCCTTATCCGTTTATAGCAGCAAGAGAATCCTTGTGTGTAAGGTTTATGTTGTTTTGTTTTCTTACACGATCACCTCTTTTGTTTGTTATGAAGACTAAAACTTTCAGTTTTGTCTCTCTCATCATGTTCTTTAAATCCTGCTATAAATCTTCTTCTTCTTCTTCTTCTTTCTTATGTTACGTGATTGGCTTTGTGATTCGTGCTATTTCTGGAATTCTATCGCAGAGTACTGGTAGTCAAACTCTGTTTGCAGAGAGAGATTTGCGTATTAATCGACGAAACCAGTTGTTGTGGTGATGAATCATTGCCCGGAGCTTTCATTTCTCGAGATAATTGAAGGAGTGAACGCTGTGATAGTTAAGGTCGGACCTGTATTGTCTCTCGCCGCAGCTTGGTCCGGCGAGTCCTTTATTTTTTGTATTAACATTCTTTTTCGGTCTGGTTTATTTATGTTTATCTCGATTAATTTTAAAATTTTAAAATTAATAAATATATAGATTTTAGTGGTTATTATATTAATATTCATAAAATTCAAAACTAAAACTACAATATAACAAATTTTTTAGTATCAAACTCTTGTTGCGAGTCTTTTATCTAGCCAAGTCTTATGATGGTACGAATCTTGAAATTAACAACTATAAATAAACTAATTTCATGATTAATTTCACGAGTCTTAAAATTAACGACCATAACCATAAATGAACTAATTTCATAAATCTTGAAATTAATAAACATATAAGATTTCAATGTTATCATATTAATATTTACAAGATTCAAAACTGAAACCACAATAAAGCAAATATCTTAGTATCAACTATCAAGCTCTTTATTGCGAGTCTTCTGTATTGCTAAGTCTTATGATGGTTAGGATCTTGAAATTAATGATCATAGATAAACTAATTTTACGGATCTTGAAATTAACAACCATAAATAAATTAATTTCACAACTAATTTCACGAATATTGAAATTAACGACATAACCATAGATGAACTAATTTCATAAATCTGATATTAACAAAGATTTTAGTCTCAAAATTAAAACCACAATGAAACAAATCTATTAGTACCAAGCTATTACCACGGTTGCGAGTCCTCTGTCTTGCCATGTCTTATGATGTTTAATTAGGGGCTGCAATATCTCCTCCATTTCTAAGCATTACCTTGCAAAAATATACACCAATCTTGTTTCCTTGTTCGTGAGTACACTAGCAAATACAGTTTTTGAATGTCAAAGAAATCAGTAACGTCTAAAATCATTTGTTCATCATATAGACAGAGAACAGTAACTGGGGATAGCACGTTGAGATTTTAGAATGTCTTCTCATCTATGAAAACACAGGTAAACAATGGTGGTAGCAGAACCCATTTTAAAGGTTTTTGTCACTCGATGATATCTCGTAAACTGTGTTTATGCTTGGAAGCTTACATCTTTAGATACTGGTGAAGTTCCAGAGGAAGTTCATCACGATCCTGTTATGGAGAGCAGAAAAGTGTTGGAGATGCAGAGGCTAGGGTTGCGGCTACGATGGTAGAGGCACAGACAATCAGAGTTTTTGTTTTTTTATATATTGGGAGTTGTTTTCTTTATTGAATGAAAAACTTGTAATATTTAACCTAGATTTTATTATTATTAAAACAATAAATTTTTAAATAATCACAATTTTTATTAAGTTTTTTTTGGTTCGCCAGTATAGAAGTATAGAACTCTAATAAAATTTTAATAAATTATAAAATACTGGGAGTAATTTTTTATTTTTTTTTAAGAAAAAGAAAAATAAATGAGAGTGGGCTCTGTCTGTAGTGTTGTTTTGTCCTGGATGGAATGGACGTCTATAGTCACAAGAACACGAAGAGAGAGAGCCCCCCACGATCCGAATCTTCATAAAGAAACCTCAGCTGAGCTCGCTTCACTCCTCAGCGTAGCATAATTAAAGAACACTTTTTTAACCTTATTCTCTCCTCTCGCTGATTATCACAATCCTCTCCTCTCTGTTTCTTCCAGCACAGAATAAGGGCAGATAGAGATTTGGATATAGGAAGAAGAAAATTAAGAAATTAATTTAATGGTGAGGATAATACCCATGGCTTCCTCCACAATTAGACCATCCCCGGCGTCTTCTTCGTTCAGGCTCTATGACACTACCAGTACCTGTGCTGCTTCTCTTGTTTCTCTTAATTCTTCTTCTCGCAGATTCCCTTATCTTGCCAGGGGTAACGATACTCTTCTTTTCTTCCCATCTGTTTCTTACTATTCGTTGAATTTGCTTTATAATCTGTTTTGGTGGTTGGTAATTAATCATTACATTTCTGGAGATTCTCTAGTAGCAGTGATATTGAAAGCTAGGGCTTTTTTGTTGTTGTTGTTGTTGATGTGTGATGGTGAAGCAGCTGTTCCTCAATCGCATTTCTTCGGTTTGAGAGCTTCTTCTAAGATTTGGAGAGGAGAGAGTAGATGCATTTCAGCTGGAAATATGGCACAAGCAAGCACAGCTGCTAGTTTGCTGGAGTGGGTTAAAAAGGACAAGCGTAGAATGCTACATGTTGTTTATCGCGTTGGGGATTTGGACAGGACTATAAAGTATGTGTTGTGTTTTTTCTATCTCATTTCTTTGTTTTGCTTATGATGATGGTGATGAGCAAGCAACAATCTCCTGGTGCTGACTGCAGGTTCTACACCGAGTGTCTGGGGATGAAGCTGCTGAGGAAACGTGACATACCGGAGGAGAAATATGCAAATGCTTTTCTCGGATATGGGCCTGAAGATTCTCACTTCGTCGTAGAACTCACTTACAGTAAGTGAACCGACTGCCTTTCCGAGACAGTGAGCTTATTATGTTGTATCTTTCCTAAAATTGCCACAATGTGGTTCCTTATGTTGGAACAATTCAGTACTTGATGTCTCTGAAATTTTTTTAGGGTGTTTATTTTTAGTTGTTTAATGCTGCCAGATTATGGAGTTGACAGCTACGATATTGGATCTGGATTTGGACATTTTGGCATTGCAGTTGAGGATGTAATTTCCTATGGCTAAACTTTCGTTATTCAAATTGTTTTTATTATTCTTAATACTGCAGTCAGATTAAAATGACGGGTTCTTGAGTTATTCTTTATTTTATTTACTATCTTCGTCAGTCAGCTGTTCTGATGGTTACTGAAAAACTTGAACTAGGTTTCATGTTCCCTTTTGATTAGGTTGGCAAGACTGTTGAACTCATAAAGGCCAAGGGTGGCAAAGTGACCAGAGAACCTGGTCCTGTTAAAGGTGGCAGTACAGTTATTGCTTTTATCGAAGATCCTGATGGTTATAAATTTGAACTGTTGGAAAGGGGACCTACACCTGAGCCACTCTGTCAGGTTATGCTTCGTGTTGGTGATCTTGATCGTTCTATAAATTTTTACGAGAAGGTGAGTTATTCTGGCCTGAACAAGCAACTATCTGCTTGCTGATTATATCATGTTAATAGTGATAATCTGAAACTTTTTCATGATCTAGGCATTTGAATGGAGCTTCTTCGTAAACGAGATAATCCAAATTACAAGGTAACTTGGCTTCATTTGCTAAATGCATGTTGTTCACCATATTCATATCTTGTTTATACTCTGTAATAAATTAGTTTCTTAGAATCACTAAAACTAAGCCTGATTAGCTGGTGTATTTACTTTAGTACCTTTCCAACTTTAAACCTTTTTTTTTTCATTGCCCCCAAGGCACGAAGAGAACAGTAACTTTGCCAAACTTTCTTCGAGGAGGTTCTCTAATAGTATAAGAAGTGGGTGGGACCTATCATATTGAAGAGAAGTCTGCCCCAGTCACAAAACTTATCTCACCAAGACTTGGGAGGAGTTCATGTGGATCTGGGCATCTAGTGTTCTGGCCTTTTCTTTGATAGGTGACATCCCTACTTGTGCCAGTTTTTCCCCCTATTGGGATTGATGTCCTGTTCTATGATGAATGATTGGACCAAATAATTGACACGTAAAGGATAAGAGCCCTCCTTATTTTGATAATGAAGTATGTATATCTGGTACTACGGGAAGGAGCAGAAAAGGATAAAACATTCATGAGATCAAAGTTCTGTAGCTATTTCTGAGTGGGAGTATATACCACATGTCAAAAGAAAATAGTTTTGCATAAAGTTAGCGTGGACTATTTGGAGTGCAGTCAGAAAAAAGGTAGGCACTATTAATCTTTGGTTGGAATCATGTTGAGGCCTCATTCAAGCCTTTATCCTTTGTGGAATTGTGGGTGCTCTCAAGTTTGGCTTGCTGCTTTGTATAAGGTTAGATGAGATTTAGGATGAAAACCAACATTTCATCATGACAAAGAACACTCCCTAAGAGACAATAAGGTTATTTTCATAGCTTTCATGGAGCAGAACCCATGGTAGGCTGCATTAAGTAGGTGTTACATTACTCCTTTTTTTTTATCTCCAATTTCCATATCAAGTTGTGGTCTTGAGAAAGAACTAAAATGTTTTACTTGTTGCTTGATCCTCTTGCATGCATTGCTTCTTCGCATTGTGTCTCAAATCTTTCATATATTCATGACAAAATACCATCACAATTTGAACCTTTTATGTACCTCTGAATTGAATATGTACACTGTCATGCATTTCTAGATCAGTTAATTTAGTATTTAAAAATTCTCTATAAACCCTTATTTGACGTTGTGCCAGCTGACATGATCTTGTTTCAACTACTAGTATACTATAGCGATGATGGGTTACGGCCCTGAAGATAAAAATGCAGTGCTGGAGTTGACATACAACTATGGGGTCACTGAATATGACAAAGGAAATGCATATGCTCAGGTATGGACTTTCTTCTTATGTGGTGGAATTGTGTTTTGGTGCTGCTCTTGAAATACTATAGTTGTTTATGTGCCTTTTTTTCATTATGAATTATTATCACTGTACTTGATGAAAATGATTGTTTTTTCTTGAGTCATTTTGTGATTTTGATTTTTCCTTTTTATCATTATAAAAGATTGCAATAGGCACCGATGATGTCTATAGAACTGCAGAGGCAGTTAAGTTCTTTGGTGGGAAAGTTACCCGAGAACCTGGACCATTGCCTGGTATCAGCACCAAGATTACTGCATGCTTGGACCCAGATGGTTGGAAGACGGTATGATTTTAAAAAGTTCTTGCTATGTTTCTGCCTGATGACATTTTTTTGCTGCTATCAAAGCAGTAATGTTGGAATAGATTGTACTTGCATTGAATGATTTTATTGGCTTTTATTTGTCATGTCTTTGACCCAGCTGCATGAGCTGCATGATCTGTTGAGAGAGTAAATGAGCTTATTTCATTTGTTTAATTACAGCACAAGTTGTTTGTTAAGGAACCATTTCACCTAAAAAGTTTAAGTTGTTAGATGAGACCCTAGAATATGATTGATATTATTCTCTAATACACCCCCTCAAATGAAAAGCTATTTGAGCTTGGAACTTGCACACAGATCCACTTGCACATAGACCCACACTAGCCTTATGCTTGATTTTTATCAAATAGAATAAGGGTGGTGAGATTTGCATTCATGACTGTTGGGTCAATAAAGCTTTGATATCATGTTAAGGAACCATTTTATCTAAAAGTTTAAGCTGTTAGGTGAGATCCCTAGAATATGATTTATATTATTCTCTAACACCGTTAACAGTAAACAAGTTTCATCTATATACACATACTTCTTTATGAGAATGAGGATGTCCCAGTGCAAGAAAGGGCTGCTAAAAAGGTTTTCTTGATTTGAATGGTAGCATCTTAGTAACTGAAGAGTTTGTTCCTGGGTTTGACTGACTAAAGGCCATTACAAGACTTGGGTCTTCACTAAAATGAAGATGTGAAACTTGCTTGTAGATCATCTGTTACCATGTGTATAACTGCATATTCAATGGCAAATCCTATCTTTGAATGTAAATTTTGTGAGACTAGGAAGAATTTAAGGAGCTCTCTGCATCTGTATTGTTTTTGTTTCGTTTTACAGTTCATATTTTCCTTTACAGGTCTTTGTAGATAATATTGACTTTCTCAAGGAACTGGAGTGAGCTTCAGGACAGCATCAACATGCCATGCCCCAACTCCAATCTTGTGCCAAACTGCTGTCCAAATTTATCGCCTGTGATATAGTTATAAACTAGCGTGCTGTAGATAAACTCGTCTCTTCGACAGGATCGCAGCTGCCGGTGGCAGCTTTCTCCATTGATTGAAAGAGTGATTTTTTCACTAAATACTTCTGTCTGATCAGCCTGTTTTGAAAGTTATGTAAGCATACGTAGAATCCCTAAACGGTGTGTATTTGTAACAAGCCATTTCTGAGCTCAAGATTGTCAACTGGTAGACGTTTTCACCTGTCAGATAGTTGCGGTGCTTTTCAAGTCTTCACCCTTCGAATCACAACTGAACTCTTTTTTCTTTTCGTTAAAGTCTATTTATTTATTCACCTCTGCTGTGTTATTTGTAATCTTCCAATACTAATTAACTTCACACGCAGAGTAGCGTCGTCCACCTCGCCAGAAATTTTGAGTGAGTTGTGGCCCCGTTCATGGAGGTGCTTGTTTGTCGAGTGGCTTCACACAGCCTCTGGGATGGTAGTTTAGCTGTGACTATTTTGTAAAGTGTTTTTTATTTAGAAATATATTAAAATATTATTTATTTTTATTTTTTTTAAAAATTATTTTAGTATTGATATATCAAAATGTTTTAAAAATATTAAAAATAAAAATAATTGTTTTTTTGGTAGATAGGACGAATGATGTTTCATCATGAGAAAGAAAATTGGTCTCTACTTTTTTTTTTCTTTTTCAAATTGATGATGTGTATAAAAAACCTAAGTACCTTAACAACAAGGTTTCGAGTCGGATAATCGGTTAATCAATTAGTCATAGTAATTTCACCTATTTTTTGTAGCCAAAATAGTTAATATCTTGTTCATTGTTCTTGGGAGGTCAAAGTGACTTGTGGCTAGTACTTGTAGAAGATCTTTTCTGATGAATGTGTGGACTCTCAAATGCTTAAATAAGTATCTTTTTAAAGGGAAAAAAAATACAATAATATTCTAGAAACAGATGCTCTTAAATATGTATGCAGTAAAAAATAAAATTTGAACCTTTGTTTTGAAAGACTCGCAATATATTTAGCCCATAAGTTTTGTCATTTTGTGATGGGAAAGGGGTGAAGTGTAATTTCACATTTATGATATTTTAAGTTATACAATGAATTGTATTCTACTCATTTTATCCAGTTAAAAGATGAAAACATAGAAGGTCATGAGAGACTTTAATACACCTAATGGTGTTGGTGGAATATAGACTTATTTAATTAAATCTATTTGCTAAGAAATAATTCCTTTAAAATTTTATATAAAAATCTATATTCGGCTAAAAATAAAGACATGACAAACTATGAGAGATTTTAATACATCTAATGGTGTTGATGGAGTATGAGCTTATTTAATTAAGCTTATTTGTTAAGAAATAATTCTTCTAAGATTTTATTTAGAAATCTATAGGATTTTTGATATTATATTCAAGTATTATGTGTTGAATCCATGGGAGTAATGAATATGGCCATCCCATAATGTGATGACAAAGATTCTTAATCTTGACATCCTCGAATAATATGTGACAAGCCCATCTCATTTAACAAACAACGTATCAGGTCCAATGTCATTTGGGCTACATTGACCAAACCTAATAATATTTGGGTTTAGATTTTACTAGACCTGAATAACACCTAGGTTTGTTCAGTGTTAAACCCAAAACACCTTCACAAGAACACAATTGATGATGGCTTGTGTCACCTCAACATGGCCAAGAATACAGGAAATTATATTTCTTTGTTTTTCTTGATTTAATATTTTTTTTTGGTAAAGATATATAAAATATAATAATGAATCTTAATTCATTAGAAGCAAAAGTGAAAACTCTAAAGTTTTAACACATGTCCTTTCATTCATTTTGATACAATATAATTAGGTGTGGACCAAGTTGTGATTAATAGTTTTGAAGATAAATTCCTCACAATATGTTTATTATTAAATTATGTTTTCTTAAATTAACTCATAAGCTCATGTCAAGAAAAAGTCTTAAATACAACTTTAAAATTTTCATCTGCATTATCAAAATAAAAAAATATATATTTTAAAAATTTATAATAAAATTTTCTTCCAATAAAAAATGAAAACTTACAAATTTTCTTAGATTCATGCAGACATTAGATTGTGGGCTCTATTTCTGAAAATTATTCCGAATTTGAATTTGAAAAACTCAAAAATGAAAAAAATATATTTTTTTATATCAATTCATACATTTTTCGAATTTAATTTAATTTTAAATTTTATGTTATTTATTTCATGTTATTTATTTCATGGAACAAACGGGAGAAAAAAATCAATTATTCAAGATGTCCAAACCAAATGTAAAGCCCAATTTACCGTTCCAGGAAAAAGAAAAGCCACCCAAGCAAAGGCTTTTTTTAAGAGGTGGTGGTGTATTTTTATTTACAAATAAATTAAAATTATTTTTTTAATTGTTAACATTTATTTTTAATATGACATACAAATATAATAATAAAAAATTTAAAACTAATACTCTATTATAAATGTTTCAAAAAAAATATTTTTTTTTAAATTAATTTTCTTAATGTTTAGATAATTTTCATGTGTTATATCAAAAATAAATTTAAAAAATAAAAAATATTATTTTAATATATTTTTAAATAAAAAATATTTTAAGAAGCAGTCTCAATAAATACACTAAAAAAAATTAAAAATACAATTGAAATACGGGCCTTCGTCAACACCAGCCGATTTGTTTTTAATAAAAATAAAAATAAAAAAAACCGAATCCTACTTTACTAAGAAAAAACAATTCCCTCAAAAACATAAACGGAAGCCCTCTGTCATTCTCTACCTGTTATCGCAGCCGCTGGTTAGAGAGGCAAAAGAAAAGGCCGAAACGTCGCCACCCCAACAGCAGCTCCGCCCTCACAACAGTAGCTAGCCTCACAAACTCCTCACTCACCAACTTCTACAAACAGTGAGCCCGTTACAGTCGCAACTCAAAAGGTTAAGTTTTTATCTTTTTCTTCGATTTTGTTTACTGCATATAAAAATTCAAAATAGAAGAAAACGAATTAGACGTCTAAATATAGGGGGGTTGTGTTTTGGTCCATGCATGATGATGATTATCAAATCTAATTCGGCTGAAAGGTAATGATGAGTTAAAGTGAGTTTGATTTTTTCTTTTTCGCACACTTTGACATTTTGCATGTAGTTTTGAACAATCCCGAGCATGTAAAGAATGGATTGGGGTAATGTTGGTTGATGTTTGCTCGATATGGACAACGTTGTAGAAATGAATAAATAAGGTAATATGGGGCTAAACAATGAAAATAAATAAATATGCTCCCTTTGCTTTCGGATTAATTTTATGAAGAAGGTGATTTAACTTAATTTTTTTGACCTTTGATTTGTCAAAAGTGAAGTCTTCCAACCTTTAAACTTTGGCCCCAGATGATCAATTTTCGTTGTCAAAAAGTTTTCATGTTCTGTAAACCATGGAAAAGCAAGAAGGACTAGATTTTGTTAACTTGGCAAAGCTTAAGGGGGCTCTTGGTTTTTCCTAGTGTTAAAAGGACGTATAAACCCTAACTTTTTGTTAATAAAATTTGCAGATAGAAACCCTTCTGCTCGTGCCCTCAAATGAAAGAAGAGAAAGAAAACAAAAATGGAATCATGGAGAGGAAGCGGAAGTGGAATGATAGAAATAAGAAGAATCCAGAAGAAAACCAAAACAATCACAATGAAGATCAAGATCAGAAGAATGCAGTAAAAGATGATAAGGAGAAAAAAAGTGGAGAAAAAACAACAAAACAAGAAGTTACCTCAAACAACAACAATAAGAAGAAACACAAAATCGTATTTCCTTATGGCAATTATAGAAACTACTATGGTTATCGTGTAAGTATTTTAATTTCATTTAATATATTTATTAATTAGTAATCTATGATTTATTTATTTATTTATTAATGAAATGACAGATTAATGAATTGGATGGAGACCCAAGACTTAAGGTCTTTGAGAGGGATTGGTTTCAAGGCAAGGATTGTCTTGACATTGGTTGCAATAGTGGCATTCTCACCATTCAAATTGGTATATTTTTTTCTTGCTCTTTTTAATTTACATTTCACATTTCAGAAATTAGGCAAAAAGGAATTATTTTTGTAGTAGAGTTGAAGGACAATTAATGTTGTGTTTAGTTTTAACACGTTTTGACCTGTAATTAATGCAATACCTGAAATATATTGCAGCAAGGAAGTTTCACTGCAAAAGCATTCTAGGAATTGACATCGACTCTGGTAATATTTATATTCAGATTGAAGTTGTGATATTTCAAAATATTCCCTGTTTTTATTTTGAGTTAATGATTGCATATGTTCCTGTGGTACGTGGAAGTGCATTCAGATTGCTAAACTATTGGAGTTTCTTTATATATATATATATATGTATATATAATCCAGATAGAGTTTCAGATGCATATTGGCATTTGAGAAAATTTGCAAGAACAGAAAATGTTGAGAAAAACAGTACAAAGGTTGCCAGATTGGAGATTAAAAATGAAGTAAATGGTGCAGAGCATAGTGCATCTGGTTCTTCGGTTGAGATAAAAGATGATAGCTCAGCTTCTAGTAAAGGAGATCTATTCAATGTAGTTTCTTTCCGACAAGAAAATTTTGCTCAGAGTCAGCGTCCATCAGGGAAGCAATATGATACAATTCTTTGGTAAGTTTCTGCTTTCTTTTTTTCATGTCCTGTGAACATATATTTATGAAGGCATGATTAAGAAAAACAGTCAATAGAATGAGTTCATTTTATTTTCACTGCTGGCCAACTATATCTTGAACAGGTCTTGACCATAGAGTTGAATAAATTACCGGGCTGTTATTGCCTTACTCATTGGGTATTTCATTTCATATAGCAGTGTCCTAATTATTTTGCTCATTTTTTCAAAACATAAGGTTAAATCTTCATGTTCTGTTAAATGAACTGGACTAGATGGAATAAATTCCTGTCAAATATTCTTTTGTCTTGTCCTAGATACCTAAGTCTTCTCAATCAGGCTGCACTTGCAAATCTTCACCGTTTTATCTAAAATCTTTAGAAAACTGGATTCCTGTCACAGCTGGTCCAAATAAATATCCTTTAATGCAATTGTATGTGACGGGTTCCTTAGTGACCTTACTTGAACATTATTGTATTTGTTAAAACTAAACTAACATACAATGAAGTGCATTCACCCTCTTTAGTTAAATCTGGAGTAACAAGGAAAGACGGTGTCTTAACTCCCCTTAGTTTTTGTTTTACTACTTATTTTTCTAGATACTGTATCATGAAATTTGTTTCTTCAAAGAAGACTTTGCTGATAGAAGACAAAATAATCAGAGGGCTTGACCTGCAGAACTATCCTCTCTACTTTTTTTACCCTTTCTCATTGTGTGTGCATGCTGAATGACCTCATGGCATTTTGTAGGTCCTCATCGCTGTACTTTATTGTAATATTGATTCTTTTTTCAAGTTTTTAAATGCATTAATGACATTATTGAGGGAAATGGCCTAATGTGATTTATGGTGTGTTTGCAGTTTGAGTGTGACAAAATGGATTCATCTGAACTGGGGGGATGATGGATTGATTACTTTATTTTCAAAAATATGGAGGCTTCTACATCCGGTACATGTGACATGCATTTACCTCATGTTAAATATTTTCTTGTCATTACAGAGCTCTTCATGCATTTACCTCATGTTAAATATTTTTTCTTGTCATTACAAAGCTCTTCATGAAATTTGATTTTGGTTGCATGGCCTTGTTTCACTAGCACACCACTATTTCTGATGTGTACATTGAAGGTCAGTGTCTTACCTTTGTCAGGGTGGCATTCTAGTGCTAGAACCTCAACCTTGGCAGTCATATGAGAAGAATCGACGGGTCTCAGAGGTATTAATCAGTTTTAACCTGGCTGGTTGTAGTAACTGGATGTGTGAATATCCTTTTCTTTTACTGAAACAACAGAATAAAAACCTTTTAGGATTGTTAGATAAACATACTGGATTTTCATTGTAGTTAAAATTCTTGAGATTTTTATTATCAAATTATGAGTTTTTCAATGTTGTTAAGGTCCATTTTTCCACTTGTGCAGACGACAGCAATGAATTATCGAACTATCATGTTTCGTCCAGAAAGTTTTAGGGAAATTCTTCTGGATAAGGTATGTTTCATGATTTTCCCTATTAACACAGTTGATTGAACAGAGGACGTAATGGGGCTCCTCTTTATCAGTCTCTGCCTCTGCTTAAGATCTTCAGGTACATGATATTTTGAATATTTGCAGATTGGATTTAGACGGGTAGAGGACATTACTGCTGGCTTGTCCGGCAGCAAAGCTGGATTTGATAGACCCATTTTTGTCTACCACAAATAACCAAGTAAAGGAAGGTAAACTAGCAGGCACGAGTTTCCTAATTTTGTGCAATGGTCCTGGTTCTTGACGGATCCAGTGTGTGGAATATTTGTAAGTGGGTTCAGCTGATGATCTTTAACCACAAACCTAGCCATCAATGCATAGGCTCAAGATTTTGAATCAAGTATGCGCATGTGTCTCAGCTCGGCAATGCAGCATTCCATGTGTGCAATTATGCTGCTGGTGATGCTATGATGTAAAGTATCTGATGCCAAAATATTAAAATGGTGATATATTAGATTATACATTTAAAAAATGTTTTGAAAAAATAAGGGTGTATTGGCTGGCTTGATCCGGGAAGAAAGATGATATTTTTAAATTATCAAAATGAGGGTATATTGGACTATGTATTTAAAATATGAGGATGATTATGTATTTGTTTGGTCTGAGATAATTATGGTTAATGTATGCAATTCGTGACTATGGTATACAACTATATCTTACTAAACAAAAATATCATAAAACAACCATAACATTTTTACGTTTGAGCAATTTATTTAATTTCACTTGATATAATTTTCTATTAAGAAAATGAATCTATCAAAGAATGACAAATAAAGATATCTTAGATAACCTGAGTTATTTTTACAATTAATAAAAAAAATTCTATAAAAAAATTAAAAAGTTGCAGGGTCTAATCTCAAATTAAATTAAATGTTTAAATTATAATTTTTAAAAAAAAATGAGCTTAAAAAAAGTGTAAAAAATAAATTGAATGAATCTCCTAAACTTAGGTTAATCACCAAAATGCAATAGTTAAATTGTTAGTCTAGAGCTCAATCAAGAATACCATGTCAATATTGAAAGATGGAATAAAAAATATTTAAAAATTAATAAAGGGGATGAAATAGTACAAGAAAAGATTTCAAATAAAATAAATTTAAATTAAAAAAATAAGATTGAACTTCACATATTAAAAAAATTAAAAGATGGAATTATAAAAAATATATTCTAATTATAAAAAATAATTGAAAAAATGAACTAAAATCAATCAAGAGAATACGGACCAAATATGACAGGTTAAAAAACCAAATATATAAAATAATTCAAATAAAAAATATTAAATGAAAAAGGGATCAAATCTAAAAAGGCGAATAGAATGTCTGTTGTGAAATTTTAAAACATCAGACTCGTAAATCAATTAAAAGAGAAACAAAAAACAAGAAAAGAAAATCAATGCCATATATATATATGAAAAAACTATATCAATTTGAACTAAAAAAAATATATGTATAATTTTTAATAAAAAATATTTTTTATTCATTTATTTCTTTTTATTTTGACAAAAAAATTCTTTTAAGACAAACATTTTTTTCTAAGCAAACATTTATTATGACTAGAAAAGCAAGTTTTATTTATTAAATTATAAGTTGAAAATTTATGCGCACTTATATGAGAAAAATTAATTCTAGAAAACTATATACAATTTATAATAAAAAAATTAATAAAAAAGATATTTTATTATCATTAAATATTAGGGATAAAATCATTTTAAAAACGCTAATATATAATTATTTATAGAAACAAAATCAATAATATAATCATAAACAACATAATCTTCATTGAATACTCATGAACTTCTTTTTTTCATATTAGGTTTGTGATAAATTAAAAAGAAATTGTTGATATTCCCATAAAAACCCACAACATTATTTACGAGCTATGTCAAAAATCAAATAATAATTTGCTAGATATTTTATTCATAATGTATTTTAGTAAAAACTAGTTAATTGCCCGCATTACGTTGCGGGCAGAGCAAACAATTTATATAACTGTTGAAATTAAAATATAATATTTATACATATAAAGTTTGATATAATAAAACAAATCCACATACCTCATTATCATCACTATTATTGTTAAAACAATAAAAATTATTAAACAACCCTAAGAAAAAAACACAAAAAAATGTAAGAACAAAAACTAAAATTAATATTATTAATAATATTATTATTGTGTCAATAATGAAAAATAATTAAATCAAAGACTAAAAAAAGCCTAACAACATTAACAAAAGAGCAAATAAAAAAATAAAATAAATGATAAAACAAAAAAAAAATTATTATCTGAAAAAAAATTCGTTTGACTTGAAAATTTTAAAAATTACCGCACTATGTTGCGTGTTGAGCAAACAATTTTTATAATTGCTGGGATTAAAGAAATTAATAGGAGTTACTGGTTTAAAATTAAAATATAATATCTATATATACAAAGTTTAATATAATAAAATAGATCATCACACCCTATTATAACAATAGCAACATCGAAGTCTTAACATCTAAAATTATCATTGTTATTATCGTTAAAATAACAAAAAATATCAATTATCCCAAGAGAAAATAACTCAAAAACATTAACAAAAGAGTAAGCAATAAAGACAACTAAAATTATTATTATTATTATTATTATTATCATTGTGTTAAGAATGAAAAAAATCAAAAAGTGCGGTGGACCGGAATGGTGCAATTACCGCGTAGCCCCTCAGCCTAGAACCCGTTTTTTTGTCTTTTTCAAAAGACAAAAACATTATTGCACCGGATAAAAAGAAAAAAAACCACTGAACTGACGACCCAACCCAACCCGAACCGGCCTGAAAATTGAGCAATCCTATTCCAATCTATAATAATTTATCTCACAATATATAGTAATTGAATCATTACATCACGATCTCTTTTTGTGTATTTGATAATAAAAGGACTAGAAAACACCATGGAAAAAAGGCAACACGCCTAGTTACTACGCACATGCCGACCATAATACAGAAAAGTTTGGTGCATGTGAGATTGCAAGGCTAGGCACATGCTCCTAGCCACTCTATTTATATTAAAATTAATTTTTTTTTTTTTCACGTATGTGATCATTTTATCACTTTCTCTCCTCTGTCATTTTTTATGACTTACTCTCCTCTCAAATATAATGAGCTAAAATATAAAATCAATAAAATCTAGGCTTGAAAAGTTAAACTTTTAGAATACAAGGACCATGTTCTTAAAAAAACACAAGGACCAAAGTGAAATTTTATGTACATGTGTAAAAGAAAAGTGCGCTGGCTCTTTGCTTCTTTGTTAAAGTTGGTCCCTATTGTTTTAGTTTTCTAAATTGATAATTTTAGAGCAAAAATCAAGTATTAATCTTAACTCAGGGTATATTTTGACACTACAAATATGATGAATTACATAAATCAAAAAAGTTTAAAGGATAAAAAAAAGAAAAGGATTCTGGTCTGGTGTCTGTTACAGGTTAGGTTTCCTAAAATTGATTTCAGTAGTCTCTTCCATGAGCTTGGCTGATGTTAGCTTTCACGCGCAAGAAGAACCAACCTGGGGATGGGTTCCAGCTGTGGAAGAAGGGGCACAGAAAGAAACTGTCCCATTTAATTTCCATCACGAGCCTGCCTCTGTAACGATCTCAATAATTATGGCAATAATTGAAAGCCATTTTCCCACTCGTTTAAAACCCTGAGGAAGCATCAAATTTCCATCACCCTCTCCACCAGAAAATGTATTCAAGAGATCAGAACTCCACGGTTTCAAAGCTGTTCTGCAATGTCGAGCAAAATCGAGATGGGTTTTCCACCCTTTCAATCACAGCCTTGCACTCTAAACCCAGGACCCATGTTGACGACGATGGGAGCAGGAAGATTGCGGATAAATGCGGGCCTGCTGAGAAAGAGAACGGCAGGGCTAAGAGAACCAGGTCTGCGGTTCTGGAGATTCAGGGGGAGAAAGACTCGTCCAGGTGCTCTTGCACCTTCGAAGAACACTTTGATGTGATTTCTGATGCAGAGTCCTCATGCGATCAGGGATTGGATGCCATTGATACAGCATTGAACGATGAAGAATGCATCGACGAGTTATTTTTCCATGAAAAAGCAAGAAAGAAGCTTAAGTTGCTGGCAGAAATGGTCGGAGCTGACACGAAAGAACCTGGGTTTGTGCTGGCTAAAGTTGTGCTGGTGTTGAAGAACTTGAGGAATGGAAGTGTTCATACCCATTTACCCAGAAAAATAACTATTGCTGGGGTTGATCCTTTA
Source organism: Salix viminalis (assembly GCA_029228465.1). NCBI lineage: Eukaryota > Viridiplantae > Streptophyta > Magnoliopsida > Malpighiales > Salicaceae > Salix > Salix viminalis. The sequence goes on from CM055443.1 coordinate 4,375,395, forward strand.
ATCTTGGCCGGCTGACCATAGTTCTGAAGACTTCTGGCCTTCTGTTCTTGCGTGCTCAAACTGTGAAGCCTGAAATATTTCTCCAAATGAGGGTGGTGAAAGCATTTTGTTGGCATTTGAGAATGATTTGTTCAATATTTTAAGTTAGTGTAACTCTCGCTCTATAATTTATTTATCGCATTCTATAATCTGCTTTTATTTCTTTAAGTAAATCAAAATAGCCCTAATTTTATTTTCCATAAATGATAATTAGATTTCAAAGAAATTTAAAACAAATGTGACATTACATTTATATATAGAAATATAGCTTTATATATAGAAATATAGCAAATAAAAAGTATTTGTTGAATTTTTTTTAATCATTCCCTATTACCAATTCTGATTTATTGAAAATGTTTTGGGTCAGACTACGTGCATAAACAGAATACCGAGTATGACTAGGGATATATGTGAATTATTATCGATTAAATATGTGTTATAAGATTTAGGAATTGATTATGAAATATCCATAGATCTACACTGTGATAATAAGAGGCTATTAAAATTGTACACAATCTTGTACAGTATGATCATATCAAACATGTTGAAGTTGATTGACACTTCATTAAAGAAAATCTTGATTGAAAAATTATATAATTTCCGTTTGTTCGGTCTGCAAGATCAACTAGCCGATATACTCATAAAAGCAGTTTCAAAAAAGGTGTTTTATGATGCAATTAACAAGCTGAGCATGATAAACATCTACGCTCCAACTTGAGAGGATGTTAAAATACAATTGGATTTATCAGCTTTACAATAACAGAAAACTGATACTAGTAGTCTTACAAGAAATTTGAATATTTTGATAGTATACTTACAAGAAATTTTGCAATTTGAATATTTAATTAATGTTATGACTTAAATTTTACTAAAATTGCTGGTGTTAATTAATGTTAACATTACGTGGATTGCAGTATTACCAAGCAAAAGGTAAGGTGGCTAATGGTTTGTGTGTGTAATTAAGACCAGCTAAAGAGTGATGCTAATCATTGGAATTTTACGAGGACAATGAAATCATATTAGCTTTATATATATTAAACCGCTTTCTTGACAACAAGAAGCCCGTCTAGCTCAGTTGGTAGAGCGCAAGGCTCTTAACCTTGTGGTCGTGGGTTCGAGCCCCACGGTGGGCGTCGTTTTTAGTTTAATTTTAAATCAATTTACTTTTCTTTTTTATTTAGAAATATATTAAAGATTATTTTTTGAAAAGATTATTTTTTGAAAAGATTATTTTTAACAATCAACATATTGAAACAGTTAAACATAAAAAATAATTTGAAACAAATAAAAAATAATTAAAACATAAAAAATAATTGAAACAAATAAAAAAATATATTTAAAAAAAAACTATTCAGACACAAAACGAATACTTCTTCATTACATGGATTTTGATAAAGTTGAAGCAATGATATTCAAAATACAGACACACACTAGACTAAACCCGCGTATCGCCATGGTAGATTTGAATTGATTTTAACATAAAATGTTTTTTATAAAATCAAGTAAGAATATTTAAAGGTCTAAATCATTGAATTCATTTTATTAGAATTAGTTTATTTAATAATTTAAATTAAATTAATAATAATAATAATAAATAAATAAATTGTATAAACATCTACCATAATTAAACAACAAAAATAAGTTGTTTATTTTACACCTATAAGAAGAAGAAGAAAAAACATTATTGAAAATTCATTTATACGTCACTATTATTACTATGACTATAACAACTAAAATTATCATCATTATCTACCCAAACAATAAAAAATATTAAATTATCCTGAAAAATTAAAAAAAAAGCAAAACACCAACAAAAGAGCAAGTAAAAAAACAATTAAAAAAAAACAATCACTAAAAATAACATTATTATTGTGTAAACAACAAAAACCATAAAATTATCTTAAAGAAAAAAACAAAAAATAACCCAAAAACTTTAACAAAATAGCAAACAAAAACAACAACAAAAACAAAATAAATATTATCAACATAAAAAATCATCTAATTTGAAGAACAGAGAAAAATAACATAAAAACTAGAAAAAAGACCAAAGGGAAAAAAAGAAATATCTATTTTAAAATGATCACCAACATAAATTAAAATCTCAACATTAAATTGAATAAAAATGAAACTCCAAAAAAAGAGAAAAATGATAAAAATTAAAAACCAAAACTAAGAGTATAGATACATAAATACAAATACAAAAATAGGCATTGTTCCAGAAAGACCGAATAAATCAAATAAATCAAAACCAAACTAAAGATTAAAAGAATAAGGGTCATATAAAAAACAAGATATATGATTAATTGCAATTGGAGGACAAAGCCTTGAGACCTAAAAATTAAAAAAATCAAAACCAAACTAAAAATTAAAAGAATATGGGCTGAAATGAAAAACTAAAGTACATGATGAATTTCAATCGGAGGTCAAAATTGAAACAAATCAAAACTCTTGGGATAAAAAAAATTAAATGAATTAAAAACAAACAAAAATAAAAAAAAGAATAAAGGTTGAAGTGGAAAAACAACATATATGATCAATTTCAATTAAAGATCAAAATTGAAAAAAACCAAAACTTGTATAAAAAAATGAGGATAAATAAAGAAATTAACAGACCAAGTGCTGAAATGAGATACCTATAAATAGAGAGGACTTGTATGTATTTTCAGTTGCAGGAGAAAAAAAAAATGAGAAAAAAAAACGACCATTGTCATGTCTTCGACATCCATAAGCTAACAAGCGTACCACCATGTGGAAGAAGATATGATGACACATCTAGTTAAACGATGACTTAACATTTTGAACCGTCGTAGGACCACACACACATCGCTTGAATGGCGTGGGCAAAAGAAAACTATCAGCGTATTAGGCTGATGCGCAACAATTGTTCCAAAAACTATATATGCAATTACTTAAACATTTGTCAGAGCCCACAATAACAACAGAAAAATCACATGAAAAATATCATCATAACCCTAGAGCCAACTCCCGGTTTTTGTCTTTCCCAATAACATATCATTGTTTTTATTGTTTATCAAACATGAAAAACTAGCAATGCCATCGCCGACAACTCTTTTTTTTTTTTAATCTCATCTAATTGTAAAGTTGTTATTTGACATTTCATGATCAGATAAAATATATCTAAAATACCCTTGTGTAGTCTTTTTTTTTTGTTTATTATTAGTGGTAAAACTGTAATTTTATTGTTCCAATAAAAGCAGAAAAAGACGCAAACATCTTCAAATAATAAGTTAATGACAATATGTTAAGTGAAAAAGTCGAAAATATCTTTGAGACCGGCAATTAATTTTTATGGACTGAAAAATAAAATAATAATTATAATATAAAAATTCATAGAAATATGTGTGTATAACCGCACGCGTTTTATATATTTTGATAGATATATATATATACACACACGCATGGGTTAAAATTTAGTGCCCGTATGCTTCTCGTCTCATTGACGGTAACAGGACGCACCATACCCCCATTTTTTCACCACCCTCCTCATCACAAAAACATCCGTAATTTAATTCATTTTGTTTTGTTAATGGTCCGGCTATCAATTTCGTACTTCGCGTTTTTTTTTATAATATTATTTAGTGAACGCGGCTAATTAATGCATGATTTCGTCGACGATACACTGGCTGGAAACGGCAAATCTAACAAGCAGGCCATTTTTAGAATTTAGTTTTTTTGGTCGATTTTTTTAAGTAATTTTTGTTCAGAAATATATTAATATAATATTTTTTTTTTTTTTTATAAAAATTTATCTTTTAATATTAGCATATAAAAATCATCTTAAAATACCAAACAAAATTTAATTTAAAATATAAATAAATACTTTTATTTTATTTTTGAAATATTTTTAAAACACAATAGCAATAGCAGACATTGAATCTAGTATCAGTACATGTCTCCTTTAGTTAAGATAATAATTTATTTTTATCTTCAAAGGAATAATTTCCTCCTGCCTTATTTCAGCCAAGTCTTCCATCCTGCTTCTAAACATATATTCCCCCGACAGCCTACCGAGTCCCACAAGGACATTGGCGGAGAAGCAGCATGCCCGGAGAGAACACAATAAGATGAACTCCATGAAGAATGCACGCTCTTGGGTTAGAACAGTTTACCTTGCAAGCATTATCATTATTAGCGAAGGGTTCTCCACCAGAGTCCATATAATATTCAGATCCCAGGAAAAACCTTCTCTGGATCTTAGCTAGCACTTCCTGGTGGAGAGCTAGCTTCAAGGGAGAGGACGGGTTGGAATTTTAGAGATAATCAAGTGTTTACCAAAGATGTCCTGCCAAATTCTGAAACCCTAAACCGATCATGGGCTTGCCAAATCTCCCAACTGCTCCAATCCCAAGCACATGCAGGAAACACCCATGCAATTACTCCGTGTAAATGACATAATGAAATAACTGAGAATATACCTCCTGTGTTCTGCAGCTTTGACCAGAAGCCGCAATTTCAAATCATATGATTACCAGAAAAAAGATGATCATGTTGCTGGCTCCGCTCTTTGAGCAATTTCAACCTGCATAATGATTCCTACATCTGATGCTCCTTGGCTTTATCATGGCGAAGGCTTATTTCTACTTTCACAAGAAAATGACCGGTTTCACAATTTGTCGGTTGCATTAAAGATGCAACTTGATGGCACAAACATGCTGAAGCAACAACCGACTTGCAGAAATGTAGATCCACCTAATATACCAGCAGGAAAATATGTTTAACACCATCCCTGGTCAGCAGTCAGGCGGCCTCTTCCAACCCGAGTAATTGTAAACATCCAGAATTACCTGTTTTATGATCTTCAATTGCCATCCCTGCATGACAATTCTCGGTTATGTTCATTCCTTTGAATGCTGTAGGAGAAAAAAAAATACTCCAGCAAATTACTATGCATTAACTAATAATAGAGAGATGATTAGAACTGTTAACATCATGAATATCGATTTGCTATTTGCTACAGGTTCATATAACCGTGCCCCATCAACTTAATAGTACTGAATAAGCTTATTATTTTTCAGCGAACCTGAGTGATCAAGGAAATTATATCTCTAGAAAATAGGAAGATAGAAATTAAGACAAGGAGAGACGAATCCCATCTCAAATGCAGGCTGAAGAAAAAGACAGAAGACAAAAAAAAGAAAAAGAAAGCCAATATAAGCCTGCAATTAAGAAGTGTTACAAAAAGGAACAGCAAGAGCCAGAGCACCGCTTATCTCATTTCTCTCCATCAGCACCTTCAGGAAAGGACCATATGTTAAAAAGGGAGAGGGCACATTCAAGAAATAGAAATCAAACAAAAACAAATTTGTAAAACAACTCCTTTGAAAACAAGAACACCTCAAATCGTTCTGGTAACTTAATCACATCTTTAAATGCATAGAAAGATGCATCTCAATAGGTAAATCCATCTGTCTTCTACAACTAGTTCATTTGCATTTATAAGTCTCCAGAAGCAGTAGCTTTTTGCCATGTATATGAGATTCCTGACATATAAAACACGTGGATTACCAATCCTGTTCAGCTTACACACTTACACTGGCATGAAAAACATCTGGTGCATTTACCAATAACCTCATATCAAAAAGCATGACAAAATGACTCAGATAATTCTCCTGTGTCAGAAAGAATCATGGGAATTAATGTGCAACATGATAACAATATTCATTAGAAATAGGGAATTTTCGGTGATTGAGGTGCAAAATGCTCCTGGAGCTTTTAAGGCTCCAGTGATACTGTAGTAAGAGTACATCAGGAACTTGAAAAATTGTCATCGATAATTCATATGGAAAAGGGGAATTTTTATCCCTTGGTGAAAAACAAAGTGATGAGGGGAAAAAGCTTCACATTTAAACTCATTACATATATTCATAAATACAGTATTCTATTGTCATTTATGACATCTATGTACAGGACAGAAACCAGGCTTTGGATAGTCGATATTCTGTAACAACCAAAGTGTTTGTAGTCACCTCAAGAAAAAATGATGTGAGCTGGTTTTCTTAGAGGAACAAAGTACACTGGAGCCCATAAATATGCACTGGAACTTCTTCACCGGACAGAGGTGAAACAATGACTCTGAATCACCAAAAGATTTTGCTGCCTCCAATAGATATATCACAAGAATCCTCTTAACCAGATCCATTGCTAAAACATAATGAATGGTATTGCATCTACCATACTGTTAATGGAACAGTATAATTGCATTCCCAGAGACATGTACCCAAACTTTGTGCACGACTGATGTATGGACAAGAAAAGTTACCATCTTGCTCACTTTGCATAATGAATGCGTTGCAATGATGAAATCCAGCTACTGGAAGGACCAATTTTATTGTTGTTTCCATGAGCAGGGTTGACACTTTCAGTTGGCAAAACAGGCTTTGAGGCATGTCGTTTTGATGTCCCGCCAAGTTGAAATAAAGTGGAGGGTATGTGTTCACTCACAATCTACAAAAGAAATCAATTTTATAATCCATAATATTTTACACTCAATCCATGAAAGGCAATTTTTGGGGTGATTAATTAGTGTGCTTTGGCAAATCAATAACACAACACAGGAGCAATGGGATTCAATAATATACACATTGTAAGTAGCCACAAGACTTATATTCCTGATAGTGTGATAAAACCATCCTATTTGCTTATTTGGTTGGAAGTATAACTTACGTTCTTGTCAGCATGAATATCAGAACTCAAATTCTTTCCCATCCCTGATTTGGATTGCATGCGCATGCCAGGACCAGGTGGTCGCATGATCTCAGATGAATAACAGGCATTATGACTTCCTGCAAGTTAGAACAAGTCTTAATATATCTAAATAAGAACCAAGTCATCAACAAAGATAAATGTCTATATAAACATGCAATTCATAGATTAACATTTACGTAAAGATACATGCACCTCTACCTAATTATTGTTCCATTCAGTAGCCAATCTCATCAACTGAGTATTTCTGTAAATATGTTTTACAGGTCATCTTTTATGCATCATAAGAAGACTTGATTTAACATTTCATTTGCTAACAAAGGGTTCTTGTTGAAAAAAGGGGGTTAAAACCATATAACTCTTTCCACGAATCAATTCCCAAATCTATGAGCACAAGATTCTAACAGCCTTCAATCAAGTACAACTTATGTTTTAAGAGACATGTGCATCTTTTGTCTGAAGGAGGCAGCATTTTTTATTTATTGCAACATGTGTTTCTCCGATCCACTCCATTTCAATTATAAGGAGATAAAAGATAACAAAAGGCACCACATCAAGGAGGAGACTAAATAGACCACGATATTGTGGTCAAGCCTATTCCGAAAAGAATTTGGCTATCACAGGGAGATCTAGCAAGTAAAATGGTGGGTAATACACAATGGGACTTGTCTTCTGGACTCATGGCCATGAAGAAGACAGGAACTTCTATGTGGCATTCTCAGAATATGAATAACCATCATTGGTTATAGCAATAGCAACTCTTGTATAGCAAGAAAGTAAGAAAACAATGGCCAAAACTAATACAAACCTTAGCTATCCAAAATGCCATTAACAAAATGACCAGTGAAAGATATAAGAAAAAGAAAAATCCAGATTAGAGGAAAATCAATCCAGTGCTCTGCCTGTTTTTATTAGTTATGGAACACTGCTCCTCTATCACATAGGCTCTTCTTCAAATGAAATCTTAGTAATCATTATCACTTTCCTCTCACAAAAATAAAAAATACAATTAAACATCAGTAGAGAAACTAATAAGCTTCAATCATGGTCACCTATTTCTCATCAAAAGAAAAAAAAATATAAAACACAGATTCAAATAAGCCTCTACCAGTCTTCAGACGAATCACTCTCCCTCATATAAAAGACAATAATCATCTATCATCAACAGTAATATGGAGATAGAAGGTACAAGGAAAAAAAGTGTTATAAATTTTCATTTATTTAGCCACAATCATCTCTTTAACCAGAAGTGGTCTCTGTTTCTGTTAGACAAGATAATATTGGTTTATGTTTTAGTATACACCATATCCACCAGCAGACACGAGAACAATTCACCCCAAAAGAAAAAAGCCTGTGCTCTTTAATAAAACATTTAAGCAACATTAAGATACATGTTGTAAATTGAAACCTCAATACAACTCGGTTGAGCATGTATTACGATGACCGGAATCAGCATTATGATATATAGAGAAGTTTTTGAATACAGAAAGCAAGTAGAACAAAACTTAAACTTAAACAATTTTTTGTCCTGCCATCAACTAATTATACTTTTTCTGAATTTCTACATTTGTGCAGGTAAAAATTACAAAACTCATCAGATGCTCAAAGTGCATCAACAGGATCTAACCTTGATGATTCTCCATATCTGTCTGCACTACACGACTGCCACTTGCCCCAGGAATTGGCTGTAATTTACAAGGTTTGAATCTTGTTATGAGTATGACTATCCAAATTTCAAACTATAAAAAAATGAGATTGTATTGTATACGATTGCAGCTCATGTAAAGAAAAAATTGATCCTGAATATGAGCCCTGTGATTACTAATGCAAACATTTTAAGCTAAGAGAGTTGAGTAAATAAGGAAAAATACAGGAGGCAAGGATACTAACCGATGATCGAGGTTGAGATCTATTCTTTTGCGCTTGCTGATACTTAATTATTGTCCAATCAAACACATAATCAAATTCATATCCTGCAACGAAAGGACAGGAAAATGAATAAACCAATTCAGATCATCAGATGAAGTATCTAAATGTAATTTCCATCCCTAAAGTTCAGAAGACCAAAGAGAGAGCATGGCACCCCATTGATTTGTGGTTATTTTTTTTGGCAAAGATTGTTTTCCAATGCACAGGACCTCTCTAATAACTATAAAAATACATTATTAGATCTCTAAGTTCATGACTTGCCTGTTGGTTAAACATGGAGTAAAAACAAAATGGACTGCAAAGAAAGGCCCCAAGAAATTATAATAGTGAACAAGAATCAATTTAGACCACTAAGTGGTTTCATGATAAAAGCCTGTGCCACAAGGAAAGATATCTGGGCAAGAATCCATTTTTGTGCTACTAATATATTGCAATACCAAAATTTTCTTCATCAATACCTTCATGGGAAAATAGATCACGAAACAAGCGCCTCAAGAATCCATAATCAGGCCGTTGATCAAAAGTCAGTGAATGACAGTAATGCATATATGAAGCAAACTCCACAGGATGGGATTTGCACAGAACCTGAGAATTAAGAAACATAAGTTAAAAAAAATTTTAGAAACAGGCTAAAGTCTTCAGGATAATTAAATGGAGTTGATAACTTTTACATATGAGTTGATAACTTCAATAGTAGACACGCACCTCAATAGGAGTTGATAACTTCTTTTCACATATTTTGTCATATTTCTGCTTCTTTGTGGCAGCTTTTAAACCCTGCCATGGAAGACTAAAACCACAGACACAGTTGAGTCATTTTAATTTTTCAAAAGTTCAAGACTCCAGAACATAATAAGCTACTGGAAATGTGATAAACTTGACAGCCCCAGTACCTCAACAAAAAAAAAAAACACTTCAGGCCTGGGAGTACATAATTTAACTGCAAGAGAAGAAAAAAAGTCCGCCAAAAAGAGAGGCTAAAGAAATTACCTTCCTCTCAGAAAATATAACAGCACATAGCCAAGTGACTCTAAATCATCCCGCCGACTTTGTTCTGCAACAAGCACACAGAATGAGGTGGGATCAGGACAGATGCTAATGTAAAAGGTAAAACAACTAAAGGTGTTATCCATGCACACAGGTTTATATACATAATTATATCTCCTTGCTTACCAATTCCAAGATGAGTATTGCAACTGGCATAACGTGCAGTTCCTGTTAAGTTTTTGTTCTCCCTGTACAGCAAAAAAAATAGGAGGTCAAAAATGACAAGGAAATAAATGCTTCTGAATCAAAACTTGCTTCCAGATACATTTCTATTCCTTTCCCCCATCAATTTTTCACTAGAAATAGTTTACCTGTAAGGAATATGACGATTGGTTGTTGCATCACGATATCTTTTTGCAAGCCCAAAATCAATTATGTAAACCTGATGTAAGCAACAGGAGCATGAGAGTGTCAGCACATGGTAACTAAGTCTACCAACCAGAAAGAAAGAAAGAAAATCCAGGCAAAATTATCACCTGATTTGCCTTTCGACCAAGACCCATGAGAAAGTTATCAGGTTTTATATCTCTGTGCAGAAATCCTTTAGAGTGCACATATTCTATCCTGGTAATCTGCCAAATGGAATAAAAATAAATAAATAAAATATATGATAAGACTTAGAATGGTATAAATTTGAGTACCTATAAGCTGCCTACCATTTGATCAGCCAACATTATCACGGTCTTGAGTGAGAACTTCCTCCCACAATACACAAACAGGTCCTCCAGACTCGGTCCTAGCAAATCCAGCACGAGTGCATTGTCCTCCCCGTCTACTCCTGCCCATTTGATACTAGGAATACCGCCTTGATCAAAACAAAACAAAACAAAAAAAAACACTTAATTATAAACATCATTAACCTCTTATACCACTAATCACATCATCCATGTCATACATACTTCCTCCTTGAAGAATATTATATAACTTCGCCTCGTAAAGCAACTGTGGATGCTTTGTTTTACTGTTCTCCTGCAAATCATCAGATTAAATTAATTAGCTTGACAACAGCAGATGAAAAAAACACAAAGCCATGCTCAAGAACTTAGAAAACATACTATCTTAATAGCAACGATCTCAAACGTGTCGATATGAGTAGCTGCAACAACACAGACACACAAGCAAAACAATAACAAAATTATCATCACATACAAAGATGAAATTATGTTAATATGCATGCAAAATAATAGTACTAGCAGTAATTCACCTAGATATATTTCACCGAAGGATCCACTGCCGATTTTGCGGCCAAGCTTGTACTTTCCACCGATGATCCGCTCCATATCAAAGCGCAAACACAAAAAGAAAGATTGATTATATGTAATTTTTTTATGGATCTAAAACTCAAAATTGGAGAGTTGTAGGACACGGAAAGCAAAAGGAGACGAGCAAAGCAGGGGGTTGATGGATGTGGTGGGAGGAGGTGGCTTTGTCTGTAGCTTTCGTGGCTTTTTCAGATTTGTCGAGAAGATCAAAAAAATAAATAAAAGAGAAAATATCGAGGGTAGTTTTGGTGTTTTCAATTTGACTACTGTCTTCAAATTTTTCGTCAAAAGCTGCAATTTGATATTAGGCAGGCGGCGGCTAAATTTATTTTTCAATTAATTTCCGCTAATTTTATTCCTAATTTGTTAGTTTAAAATCTGGCAGCGGCGCTAAGGTTCTATCAGCTGATTTGTTCCTACCTTCTGTCTCGGGTCAACCAATAATACATCGCTACGTTGAGGATGAAAAGTAGATTTTCATTTTTGTATTTTAAAAATATTTTTGAAAAACATATTTATTTATTTATTTTTAAATATTTGCATATTATTTCAATATTTTAATATTAAAAATAAAAATTTATATAAAAATTTAAAATAAAATAATTTTAAAAAATAATCATTATTATTATGATTTCTTAATATTCTCTCTAAGCGTGAGGCGGAGGGAATTGATTGGCTGGCAGAGAGTGGGGGTGATGTAATTGTGTGGGACTGATATTGGCGCGGGTGCTATCATCGTGCCACTGAGTTTTTGCTCGGCCGTGTGGCCCATGATTCATGGTGATGAACAGCACAACATGCCGGAGTCCTCCCACAGAACATAACAACAATCACATTAAAGGTGATTTAAATGCTGAAATTTAATAAATAATTGAAAAACAATTAAAGGTGATTTCCCAGCAACCAGCCATCCTTCACTTGAATCATGTGTATGAACTTTAAAGAAAAAAATATTTGTGTTTGAAATTAGGAGTTTTTATTTTTCTTATATGGTATATTTGCTATTATAGATTGCTTTAGGAGTATTTTTATTTTTTGATAATTTAATGAATAGCAAATTACCTACAATGCCCTCCAAGAATATATACATGTCAAGATCTTTTGCAAAATAAACCCTAGATAATTTCTAGAAGAAAAAAATCAAGAACCATTTAAGTTGTAGACTTGTATTGTAAAATATCGATAAATTGTTTTTTAAAAAATGAAAAAAATACAAAAATAATAATCAAAATTCCCATATTTTAAGAAAAATATAAAAATATATTTTTATTTGTGCGCACATGATCAAGTTTCTAAAAAATAAAACTGAGTTGGTCGAAAGGAAGACCTTGGATTGTCGCCTTGAATGCTATCTTAGAAACTATCATTTAGTTGTTGATTACCCTCCTTGTGCACTACATGATAATATAGACACAACCCCATATGATAACGCATGTAATGCATGTGCTAACTAATTTAGATTTTTAAATAATATTTTATTTTTATTTTAATGCTACCTTAGAAACTACCATTTGAAATGTTATCTTAGAAACTACTATTTAGTCATTGATTACCCCCTTATGCACTACACAAATAACATAGGCACAACCCATATAATGACAGTAAATATTTTTTTTCCCCGGTTTCATCCTTCACCACTAGATTAGTTGAGAATGTGAGATTCTTCATTAATTGTCTAGGATTTAAAGGGTTGTGAGTTTGGGAGACCAATAGATTCAATAAAATCTCTTGCATTGTCTAAACATATTATAAATTCAATTAATTGTCTAGGATTTAAGGGTTCCTTCAATATTTATTTTATTGGATATTGAGCTCTAACATATTTTTTTATTTGTTTTTTTTCCTATTTAATCCTCTACATTTGAATCTTTTTGACTTTTTTTTTGTTTAGTTGTTCTTTTTAATTTTTATGTTGTAATATCTTATTGTTTTTTTGTTGGATATTTATAAGTTTATCATGATATCAAATAAAACACTCTGATATGTAGTTAATTCTCGATTTTGTCAATGTTTATTTTTCTTAAAAACTGTTAAAACTAGTTTCCTCAAGTCATGTATTTGTCTTAAATCTTAATAGCTTTAAATAATTAAAAATTGGATTTTATAATTTGTTTAGGCTACACAAAGTATTTATCAATTTGTTTAATTATATATATATACACACTTTTTAAATATAAAATTAAAATTTAAAATAATTTTATATAAAAAGTCCATATAAAATATGGTCATTTATTTTTTTATATTTGAAAGAAAAATTTACCCGATCCCATTGACGAAATAGATAGTGTGTAGCTAGAAAACTTTTTCACAGGGGGTTTTGTATTTATTTTTCAGCACAATTCACCCCATGGTTTATACCACGTTAAAATCCGATTTCAAACCCTAAAATCTGCCCCTTAAACATCCGATTTCTATCCCTAACTTCCTGATTACAAATTCTTCCTCTTAATTACCCACTTCATACCCAATCCTACTTTAGCGATTGTAGCTGCAGATCTCACCACAATGGGTGGAGGAGGCATAGAGAAGATGATCGCTATAGGCCTAGTGTGGGGTGCCACCAATGCCTTAATTCGTCGCGGTGCACTTCTCTGGGATCACCAATCCCTAAAATCTTCTTCTTCTTCTTCTTCTTCTTCTTCGTCTTCCCTTTCATCTCCTCCAAAATTCCACCAGAAACTCCTCTCTTCAGTCAAAAGCTGGCTCAGCCTTCTCTTATTTTGGCAGTACTCTCTTCCTTTCTTGCTTAATCTCTCTGCCTCTGCTATCTTCTTCGCCATCTTAAGTGACACCCCTATATCTCTGGCTGTCCCAGTCACCAATGCTACAACATTTGCTGCTACAGCTGTGTTTGGAATGCTTTTAGGAGAAGATACCCGAGTCGACTTTGCATTGCTGGGCACAGGTTCTATCGTCATTGGTGTTTGGCTTTGCTGTGCTACGTGATTTTTGATTTATTTGGTGTTCTTACTTTAATGTTGTCCTGTTTGAAATATTTCACGCTCTACAATTAATATATCAAACTTTGTATCATATATTTGGGGTATAATGTTCAAAACCAATCGTTACATTGGATGGAAATAATGAAATCGGGAATAACATGAAACACGGATGCAAAAAACGAAGAACAAAATCAATGTGTTTAAAGACAAATATATATTGCAGCTCAATGCTGGTGGCAGGAAAAGGGTCTGGAGTTGCCGGAATGAATATCTTTGCTCCATTTTAGAACTGCGCCTTAAAACATTCAGGTGGTACTTGTCCATTGAACCTCTTAGTGTCTGTGCAGTAGTTGTAGATCATGTAGTTATCACTGACCCACTTCATTTTACCCAATTGGGCGCTGCTCAACTTGCTATACGCGGGGGATGTCCACCAGTTAGCTGTGGTGTTGGAAGCACATCGATTTATGCTAACCGGTCCATCCCACTTGCAAGCCCTTGCCCTAAAATTGCGGTATCTTGCAATGAAGGGTGCAGCTGTCCAATCAATCTTAACTCGCCCACCTTGAGTTGCCCAGCTATCAGCATTCCACAAGCTGGAGTAAGCCCTCATTCCCTGTTTGTCTGGGTAAGCAATCCCTTCTTTATTGTAGTTACGGAATACGCGGATTGGCACATTATCAATGTACCACCTGGATTGCAGTGATAAATATCAAGTTAGGTAACATTAAGCTTCTGAATAATCCAGGAATTAGATAGCTGGTTTTGGTGGATGTAGTGAAGTAAGCTGGGAAAATGAAAGTTTAGCAAAAGCTTCAGGAAGACTATTTAAGTTTTGCTGGAAAAAAAAGTGCACATTATTGTTAATCTACTTGCAGTGCTGTGTAGCTTTAATCTGAATGTCTAAGTCATGCTGGTTTCTTTTATTTTCCTTTGTACATCATCATCATTATTTTTGTTTTGTGTATATTCAATTTTTTTTTATAATACTTCTGTAAGCCATCGACAAATAAGGCCAATGATGTAGAAAAACAGAAACGGTCAGCAAACTTACACAACTTCAGTAGGGTTCCAATGTATAGTGTAATTATGGAAATCTGCAGTTGGGTCAAACCAGGGGCGGAATTGCTGTTCCCTGGTTCCATTTCCTTGAGTGTAGATGTTTGTGTGTATGGTGTAAGGCTGTCCTGATGTATTCCCTAAGAACTCGAAGTCTATTTCGTCGTGTGCCCCCCCGGAAGAGGATACCTGCGCAAATTCATCATGGAGTTTTATTATTTAGTAATTTTCATGTGTCAACACTCCATTATAAAGTTTTGAGCTTTGACTTTCATGATAACTTCATTTAGATGTTGATCTATAATTGTTGTTAATCTTAGAGATATTCAAATGAGGTATTAATATGACTGGCCGTAACTAGATCTTCCTGATTAGTTTGTTCTTGCTCATGTTTCTCTTACAAGTCTCAATTATGAAAGAACAAACGAATTTTCAAAGCTTAAACTAATGAGCAGTGCTTATGTTATGCAGAGCCATGTATGCTGGGTGAAATTATTGCACTTACGTAATAGGTTGTGACAGTTCCAGCTGAATTTCCAGGTACCAGCTTAAGTAACACCTGAAAGCTTCCAAATAGGAACGCACGCTTCGATTTAACACCAGAGCCTGAAATTCAAAGAAGATAGATTTACACAAACTGATAGTTAATGATTTCCAAGGGATGCCAAGGTAAGAAAAATCTGAAACATAGAAAACAAATCATCACCTGACTTTCGATTCAAGACAAGTTGAAGATCATCTCCTTCGCCAAGTATTGCCGAATTATTAGCACCCCAATAGAAAAGACATGCTCTTGGAGAATTTTGCATTAACTGATCTCGGATCGAATGCCACCGCAACGATGAGTAGAGCCGCCAAGAAAGTTTGTAAACTTGCCATCTCAACCCCAATGCAGAAGTTTCTTCTTTGAGTTGAGAAAATCCTAGGAGTTGAAATGGGATGCTTTTGTCATCAGCCTTCAATAGCTTTATATACCCTCTAACCTGCTAATGTTCCCTGCTCAGAAATATTTTAATGTGGTGATTTTTCATGTCGTTTCGAAACATCTTGACTCTTCCTTGGTGCGTTTTGTATTTGCTCAAAGAAATACAGTCTAGGTGAATGGAAGTCTGTCGAATCAAGTCGTGCTCTCCATGAGGTCGATATGCATTTCTTGCAACATGGGCAGTCAGATTGGAAGAATGATCGTTTATGTTCTCATTCTACCAACGTGTGGATTGGGATAGCATAACAAACCGTGTTTTTTCAATTTCTTTTTATTTAAAACTGTTCTTTTTTATGTTCTTGAAGAGTTTTAATATAAAAATTAATATATTTTGTAGTAAAAAATGGTTTTAAGAACAACGTCGGCCACTATCAAACACCGCTTGAGATTAGTACATGCAATAGTTGCCAACTGTACAACTATATTCAGGAGAGAGCATGTAAAAAAATAGAGGTGAGGTAATGGGTTGATAGGGAAAAAAATAGTTTTAAAAAAACTTTGATTTTTGTTGATGTTTTTATTTAAAAAAAAATATATTTTTTTAAAAATATTTTTTTAATATATTTTTAAATAAAAAATATTTTAAAAAACAATGAATTATCAGGGGTGAGTATGTGAAATGGAGATGATGATTTGATATTGTGTTTTTTTTTTTTTTTTAAATATATATTTTTTTACATTAGATTTTTTAATGTATTTTATATATAAAAATATTATTTTAATATATTTTCAAATAAAAATTATTATTAAAAAACCCATCTAAACTGCAGAAAGCAGCTGGGACGCTGTTGCACCAGAACTAGGCAAGCATCGTGCGTAAGACTAATCAGTGCACACAAGGAGGTGGAGTCAGCCAGGTCAGCCAAGCTGTGATGGGCACGTCCATATCTATGTGAAATGCAAAATGCTGGTTCTAGCGTGTCAGAGTTTCCATAAGCTACAAACAGATTCTATGAGTTAAACTGATGTAAAATTCTTTTTGGGTACCGTTTCGGTTTTTTGTTTGGAACGGAACGTTCTGGTTTCGGTGTATTCTGGCGTTCCGTTCCGGTTTTGTACTGTTCATATTTATTTAATTATATATATGAAAAAAATAAAATATTAATGTGACAAGTATAATTTAAATTCAAGATAAATGAACTTTAAATTATACAATACAAACATAATCTCAAAATTAGAAACATCTTTAAAATTCCAAAATATTATGAAAGTAAAATGTTTTAAAATAAAAGAAAAATACATCAAACATCTTCTACATCATTAATATAAAAATAAGGATCTTGATCTTGCTGTGGAACATAAGGAAAGTCATCAACAAGACATTCCAATAGTTGGTCATTTCCACCAAGCTCATTCTCCTCATTTACACATGTCTCTTCATCATCTAAATTTAAAGTAGAGAAAGGTGCTTCGATACTCTCCCAACTTATGTCCTCTCCATCAAGAAGATCGGGTTCTTCACAAATCCATTCATTCAATAGATCAATGTTATTATCAAGGCTAATGGGATCTAAAGCATCTCTTGTTCTGCTCAAATTCCTACAAAGAATAAACACGAAAGAAATTAAAAAATTAATAGCAATGTAATAGAAAATAATTACTAATATAATAGTATTGATATTTTACCTCTGTTGAATCTTTAGATTATAGCGAACAAATACTAAATCGTTTAATCTCTTGTGCTCAAGCCTATTTCGCTTTTTGGAATGGATGTATTCAAATACACTCCAATTTCTTTCGCACCCAGTTGCACTACAGCATTGACTAAGAACTCGAATTGCAAACTTTTGAAGTTCTGGAGTATCATTGCCGAATTGCTCCCACCATGAAACTAGATAAGAAAATTTGAATAAATCAAATATTATAGATAAAAAAAAAGACATTATATTGTAAAAAATAAAAGTTATTACCTGGATTTAACTTTTCTCTTTGACGAATAGCTAGGATCATGCCAAAATCACCAGTTGCTTTCTTATACTCCTCAATTTGGGCACTAATGTTATCTTGAATATCACAATCAGGAACCAATCTAGTAATTGTGCTAAGCAAACCTCGAGTTACCTCCCTTTGTTTTGAAAAAGAAGGCCTAAAAAATATTCCAGGATTAAGAAAACATCCATTGATGTTACGGCATCTATCATTGGCTGATAATAATACGAATTATCACTGTTAAACGGTATATTAGCATCAAACCACCATGTTGCCATGACTTTTCTTGCATTGTGTTCCATCTCTTTAGAAGCCATTGCACTTCTAATACTAGGCTGGGAACCCGGGGTAGTTCGTGGAGCAAATAAAGGAATCCTTCTTCTAGATGTACTTGTTCCTTGCACTGTCATTCTTCTACTTGTTTGTGAACGTATATCACCCGAATGAGGATTTGCAGCATCACCCTCTTCTACTTCTTCATCATTGGAAACTGATTGAGAATTTCCAATATCAGTTCTAACTCTTTTTCTTCTCTCTTTCTTCGTTGTCATGTCATCTATCAGTTGTTTCATTTGCCATTTAACATCTGGAGGGACCCTTTTACAAGGTTCAACTTCACCTTTAATACCAGCAAGGTGATACTTCAACCGAGTAACACCACCACCATTGATCCGTTTATTACAATAAATGCATATACTTGCATTCTTTACACCAGCAACCACCTGTCCATGAGCCCATGCTGGATCATCTGATCTTGCTGGAGCTGAAGAAATGGAAGTCCCACCACTAAATGAGTTTTCATCCATGTAATTTAATCTGCTGTAAAAAGATAACACAAGTTAGGCATGTATCATTATAAAAACTACTCCACGATTTGAATGTTCAAGATGAGTTACATAATTTAATCTGCTCAAGAATGTTCATGATTTGAAGGCAGGGAAACCAGTTGAGGTTCACTACTTTAGACATTTATGAACCATCAAAGACCAACCATATCAGGCAACGTTAAACATTTAACAATACACATAAACCATGAAGTAATTCAATTAATCTACCAGGACAAAATTTATAAAATTCTGACAATCACTCACTCACAGTTTCTACACCATTATGAAGTAATTCAGGAGGTAAGAAACTTCCCCTTGTTTTCCATTTCATAAAAGAAGACACTAGGATGATCGCACATGAATCCATTCATCATAAAAATGATATCATGTAAATGTCATGGCATTCTTGTGTCAATTTGAGCTGTTTGTACCCACCATTCAGCATACAAGAAATCTTTGTAAGCTTTTCTATATCTTGACATGAGATAATTCAAATGAAAATTATGCATAAATAGGCAATGTACTTCATGATATATCTTTTCTGGATCAACGATTCGACATTACAAGCTAGAAAGACTCTTTCTTGAATATAAAGGAAGAGATTACTCGCTCCATTTCCATATATCATTCATGATCGATATAAATTATCTGCCACACGTGTTCAGCTATAGGAAGATGTCTTACTGAGTAATCACAATAAATTGTGCTTGTACAAGTAAAAAGGAACAAGTATAGAAGTTGAAAAGGAAGAGACTGGTTGATAAGAATGCTGAAATTAAAAGAAATTATGTAGTCTACTGAGGATTTAATATGCAAAGGAGAAAACCAAAAGAGGGTATTGCTTAGTATTGACATATAGAAGATTAGAAGATTAGGCTCTTACCAATACAGTCAAGTTTAGAAAAACTTCCCCTTCATCTCTCCTTATTCAATACAGTCAAGTTTTCCCTCTCTTTCCCACAATTCATCAACAATCATTTATGCCCAGTTTAACAAGAATGCCCAGTTTAATCAGGAACACAACATGAATGAACATCTTCCAATTTCAAGTTTATTCAAACATTCCATACATAAATGCCCAATTTAATCATTTATGCCAAGTTTCGGCAGTTTCAATTTTTCAAAAAATTAAAGGATTTGGGGCCTCGAATGTGTACCTTTCACTGGAGATTTGGGGAAGAAGAACCAATGAAGATTTTGTGCCGCCGTGTGGAAGAAATTGATTTAGGGCTTCAGAATTTGAGCTGAGTTAGGGATTGAGAATTACAAATTGAGCTTTTCAAGCGAGGGATTACTGGATTATGAATCGAAAACTAGAGATTTGTGAGCTGAGTTGAGATTAATTTGAGATTTTCGTAAGGGAAATTGGGAATTGATTTGGGGAAATGGAAATCGGGGAATTGGGTTTTTGGGTCTGGTCTGGGGGTGTTTGTCCGTGAGTTTATTAACTGGTTAAACGACGTCGTTTTGTTACTTGTGTAAACGATGTCGTTTTGGCTGAACCCGGAACGGAACACCTGGTACGGAACCGGGGCGTTCCGGCTGGAATTGGGCCGGAATTTCCGGATCGGACCGGAATTCAAACCGGGACAAAAAGGTCGCCGTTTTGTCCTGGATTTTGTAGTGGAACGGAACGTTCCGGCCGGAACGGAACGGAATTTACATCTTTGATGAGTTTAGCTTATCGAAATAATATGAAAATAAAATATGAAAAATTAATTTAGAATAATAATAATTTTTAAATATTTTAAAACACATTATTAAACTAATTTATATTATTTATAATTATTTTGATATTAGCCCATGTTTAATACAAACTCTATAAAATAATAAATACTGATTTCAAAAATAATTTTTTAAAAAATAAGTAGTCATAGAAAGGTTATAAATTATTTTTGAAAAACAAGTATGATTATTTATTTAAAATTATTATTTTTTGATATTATTATATTAATATTAAAAATAATTTTTAAAATAAAAAATATTATTTTAACATTTAGAGATAGATGTACATTCACCACCATACAGAAAAAGCTCGATTAATTTGACCATCCAAAGCCCCGAAATAGAGCTTTTTAAGAATGGTTAGATGGTAAAAACCCTTGCACCTTAAAACTGGTAGTCTCTTGCTTTTGAATTTCTGTTCCCGACTGTTTCCTGGTTTCTGATTGACTCGGGTAGCCATATATATTATGCTTATTGGATCTCCTATCGTCTCTGTTTGTGTGTGAAAATTGAAAAATGTAAAAGGGATATATTGCTCCATCTATTGATAAGAACTGGGAGTCATAAGGCAAATAAAAGTAGCCACGTGTCAAGTCAATTGTATCCCGTGAGTTGGCTCTATAAATAGCCAGAGTAGCTATTTGGCATGGATATCAAAGAAATATACAGAAATTACGTTCTTGATTCTCTCTGTTCTTGGTTGTAACCCTAAGGTTGAAAGATAGAGTTCTACCATTGGTATCAGAGCCATTGATCCTCTAAGTTGTTCCTTTAGTGTATGACCCGTGCTCACATTTGTACCCGATCGACAACAATGGAAGCTCGGGTGGCCGCGCTTGAAGCTGCTAATGCCAAAACTCAACTCCTTCTGGAAGCAATTCAGCATCTTCTTGAGGATAAGTTCGCATCCATCGACAGACGCTTTGATTCAATCGAATCGAGATGTGAGAGTTCTGATCAGATTTGTCCACATCCATCTAAGGAAGACGATGGCGACGATGGTCGCAGGCGAGGAGGTATGGATCATCGAGAGAGAGAGAGGGCTTCTCCTCTTGAGAATCGCATGCCTTTCATAAAAATGGATTTCCCTCGGTTCAATGATGGTGATGATCCAATTGAGTGGATTTATAAGGCGGAACAGTATTTTGATTATTTTTCAGTGAAGCCGGAGAAAAAAATCAAAATGGTTTCCTTTCACCTTGATCGTGAGGCCCTGCAATGGTTCCAGTGGGAGGATTGTGTGTCATCCTGTTCCAAATGGGAAGATTTCACGAAGGCATTCTGCAGAGAGTTTGGTCCGCATGGATTTGAGGATTTTGCAGAAGCACTTTTTAAGTTGCGACAAACTAGGTCCTTGAAGGATTATATTGCTGAATTCAGGAGATTAACAACTCGAATCTGTGACCTTAACCCCACCCTTCGGCTAAGCTGTTTCATTGGAGGATTACGAGAAGAACTCAAGCACGATGTCAAGCTGCTGCGACCTGCCACAGTTCATGAAGCCATGAATTTTGCTCATGCAGTGGATGCTAAATTCCAGAAATTGAGGTTTGCACATTCTTCGGGTAATTCTAGTTCAAGATTGCCTCACTTACCATTACAGCATGATGTAGTTCCTACTAGAACTAGAACTGAAGTCACTCCTCGTAAGGATATGTCTTTCAAGAAGCTAAAACCTGAGGAGATCCAATATAAGAGGCAGAATAACCTCTGTTTTTATTGTGATGAAAAATTTGTGAGGGGACATAAGTGTGCTAGTAAACAAATCTTGTTGTTGGATTTGGGTTATAATAGTTCAGAGGAGGAGGAAATACCCATGAATTACAACAAATTGAACAAGCAACTGAGGTAAATGCTTGTTGTATCACAACATCGCACCAGTCATAGTAAAGGTCACAATCACCTTTTAAGAAGCGATTATGAGAAGGGTTCTGTTAGGATTTTGACCTATATTCTGGTTTGGTGGTTTTGAAGTTTATATTCTGGTTTGGTGGTTTTGAAGTTCATTGAATTGTATGTTGAGATTCTGACTAGTCTTTTGGGGGGCTGATTTGGGAGATTCTTGGAGAGCATGGTCAGAGTTTGTGTGGGACTGTCTACAATTGGAAACTGTTTTTAACTCCAGATTTAACTCCAGATGAATCAAGCTGCGTTCTTCTTTGGCTATAATAAGTCTGACCTATTGATGTGTAATAAGTTTTCAATTCTTGTAAACTTAGTTTTAAAAGAGAGGGTAATGATAGGAACTGGGAGTCATAAGACAAATAGAAGTAGCCACGTGTCAAGTCAGTTACAATTGTACAACTGTATCCCGTGAGTTGGCTCTATAAATAGCCAGAGTAGCCATATGACATGGATATCAAAGAAATATACAGAAATTACGTTCTTGATTCTCTCTGTTCTTGGTTGTAACCGTAAGATAGAAAGATAGAGTTCTATCATCTATGAACACATACATACATATATGTGTGTGTGTCACTGGCTACACCTGATAATACTTGTTTTATTGAATGAATTTGACTAGGGAAATGATACAGGAAAACGACAAATAAGAAACTGAAAATGTGAAGGATATTGAACAAGTGAAAGAATTTTATTGCAAAAGTGAAGTATCAGATTAGATGGTTAGTTCATGCCCCTCTGGTATATCCTTCAAAAAAACATTGAACAAAATCAAGTTCATCATCGACCAACCAAAAATGAAAAGGGCACTTTAAAACGGAGCGAGACAGCTCCAGCTTCACTTGATCTGCACCCAGGTGGCAACGCTGGGCACTCCCTGATGAACAACAAAGAGCATGTAATACCCAGGAGGAGCAACCCTACCGCTGGGCGGCGACACGGCTTTGATGGTGTGGATCCATGGGAATGCCATTTCAGTAATCACATCTTCCAAACCCAAGTCAATGAGTCTTTGATTCATCGCCACCCCATGAGTGGTGAAAGATGGAGCGTACATTGTAACCTTGATGTCTTCCTTCTCTATTTTTAATGCTGTTGATCTGAACTGGAGCCTGAACAAGCTGTTATAAGCAATCAGCTTTGGGGCTCTATCAGCTATAATCACAGGTCTATGCCCGATCATAGATGGATCCAGGTACGGCGGCGAGAATTTCTCAACCCTGAGTTCAGTGGGAAACATGGCATTATAAACGTAGCCGTTGTTCGTGTTGCTGCCGGCCACAAGGATCTTACCGTCTGGTAGAACCACAGATGATGAATGGTACATTCTGGGAATCGTAGAGGCTTGTAGTGCCCTAAATCTGTTGCCTAGCCTGGCTTTGGGATGATATATTGCCGGGATCAAATTTGGTTCTCTGGCGAAGCCCCACCCTGAGCAACCTCGCTTGGCACCGTTGAGCAGGAGGACGTCTCCGGTGGGAAGGATCATCATGTCACCCATAACACGGGGTGATGGCATGATTTCTCTCTTCCAGACAGGCTTTGCATCTGTGATTCTGATTCTTCCACAGTCCTCGAGCGCGGTGTAGAATATGTCCTTGCTAGCTTGGGTGTATGCATCTCTGTGGCCGGAGCCTCCGCAGACGAGGACTTCAGCCGGGATGACTTCATTGTTCCTTGAGTGTAGCTTTATTGGGAGCAGCACAGACATCCCGGTTGCAGGGTAGCTGCGGTGGCCGCCTGGAAGGGCCGGGAGCTCACGGACAACCTGGTTGGATTTGGGATTGAGAAGGACGGAGCGATCATTGGCGAAGATGAAGAGGTTGCCATCGGTGGAGAGGTGGACAAAAGGATACAGATTGTTCTCATCCTTATCGCTGGTTTTCCTCAGGAAGTCAAAGAAGAAGGACTTGGCATTGGAGCGTCCTTCTCGTGGAATGTACTCATAGCTGAAAGCGTCGCGACCACCAACCACGATGAATCCTCCGTCAGGTAGCTCCGCTTGTGTTGAGTACCTTAATTGACACAGTACTGTCAGCTTGTTTTATCTTACAGATTAACTAAGCTCATAAGAAAAGAAGAATCTAAAATGATTGTTCATCATGAGAAGAACAATATTGTAATTAATTAATATATCTGTATGTATATATATATATATATATATATATATATATATATATACCATCTACGATCAGCAAGTGCAGTTGGAAACTCTCTCCAATTACACCCTTGACATGTCTCCAGATATCTAACAGTCTTGGCACCGCCTTGGAAACCGCCAGTGCCCACCAGGTTTCCATCAACGGAAAGACCTCCTGACGAACACCATGTATCTGTGTGAAGCTGTCATAAAAAATGAGTAATTCCAAACTGTTATTAGCTGGCTAGCTAGGAAAGAGAGGGATCGATCCAGCAAATCAAATCACACATAAATGGTTAATTAGAATGAATACCTCTAGAGGTGTTATCGCAGAGGTGGCAATGTCAAACAAAACTGAATGACAATAGCAATCGTTTTCACCTGTAGTTTTGTTAAGAAGACGACAATGGCCGGCCGGCAGCCGGATTTCTGATTTCTTCCAAATAGTAGCGTCATACATCAAGACCTTGTTAACTTTCGGAAGCAAGATTGAATGCATGGCTGATACTCCAGAATTCACAGAAACCAACTCCCACGACCCTTTCGGTTCATTAGGGAGGCCGAGAAAAACTCGGAAGAGAAGGAACAGCCGATTTTGGCAGCGGCTCCGTCCCGAAATCGTTATCGATCCTCTTCCTCCTGTAATCTTGAGCATCTCCAAAAGGGTTATTAAACAACTCATGGGGGCCTAATATCTTATGCAGGTTGAAAAATTCGAAGGCATCTGGCCTCAGCCAAAGCTGGGCATAGCTGGCGACAAACAAGAGAGGGAGAATAACCAGAGACTTGAACACAATCGCCATTGCAATTGCGGGGAATAATCAAACAAGAAAAAAAACAATCTTAAGGCTTTCGCACTGGGCGAAATGCTTTTTTTTTCCCTCCCTGAAACTCCATGTTCTCTCGAGGAACTTATAGAAGAATCAAGGTTGCTGAGGGGAGACAAAAATAGAGCTTTGTTCCTTATTTACAGGAAACCTCGTAATGCTTTAATGTCTACGGTAGGAAATCTCTCTGTCCCACGGCCGCGTAGGAAATCAGTAACAAGAAAGCCAGCTTATCTGATGGTGTATATAAGGCAAGGTTAATCTGAGGCAACTGATAATCAAGGGCTCAATTAGTTCTCCACCGCTAAGTAAAAGCTCCATCACATCTTTGACAGGGCAAACAATAACAACAGCTTCTTTTGATTTGCTGTTAGAAATAATTATCCCCGACACGGTTTTGACCACTTAGATCACAATGAAGTGATCATATCTTACCAGACAGCTCTGAATGCATCGATTAATATATCAAGTTGTAAACTGTTTTCTTTCTGTCTCACTGTCTCACCATATGCTAGGCTGTTGTGCTTGTAAATGGCAGATCAACTTTCAATTCTCTTAATCACCAAAACAACGCTCACAACGACTAAGTAAGGAAATTATTGAAAAATATGTAAAGCCAATTCTTTTTCAGGGAACATGTTGCTGTTCATCTCCTTTAAATTCCATTATTTCAGCTTAAATACACGGTGTTTGCAGTAATTTAGCACCCCGTAATGGTATATTTGTTGACAATCAAAATAAATGGTATTTCTTTATTCGTACTTTCTCAAAATACCTCATTATAAGTACAAATAGATAAACACATGATGTAATGTTTTGATTAAAGATTTGTTTGGCCCCAATAAATATATAAAGCTAGACAATCTTTTTGACGCCATAAGTAGTGTAGTATATAAGGAAGCGCTCTCAACTCCCGACAAAGCCAATTACTTTTGTCAATTTACTGTTTTCTTTACAATATTGCTTTTCGTTTTCATTATTACTTAACTTTATTTTCAGCTTTTCAATTGCTTTTAAAAGACAGATATTACTAACATGACATTCAGACTTGTTAGTAATTGGAGAAAATAATACAATAACACTGAAACTCTAAAAAACACCATTTTTTTTTATTATGCTTTAGTGTTCATATAAATTAAAATACTTTAATATATTTTTAGTTAAGAATTACCCACAATATCCTATAATTTAATCAAAATTATACTTGTTTACTGTAATATTCCCTTTAATGTTAGGACATAAACTCAATACCAATAGATAAAAAAACACAAGAACTTTTATTTTTTTGTTTTTATTTTCTCTCTCATCATCTTCTCTTATATATTAAAATTCTACCCACACTTCCTCTTGTTTCCCTTTATATTTTAAACATTTTAAGTGTTGACATCAATTTTATTGCATATCAAGGAACACAATTATATACACAATGGTCTAAATATTCTTAACCTATCCTTCATCCATCCATCCATCCATCTATCTAGAAATTCATTTGTCTAATTTTCTACACTTTTAATTCCTTTCACTCTTTTTCATCAAAGCAAATACATCCTTATATATTGCAAGAAATTATAACATACAAGATAAATATTATATAATTATATTATTTCTAGACAAGTATCCTTGCATAAATACTCCTAAATTCAACATTTTTTTAAAGCCAAATTAATCTAGAATTCTCTTTTAAATACCATAGAAATATCAATATCAACCCAGGGCAACATTTCTATTTCTAGAAGCCCAAACAATATAGTATTCTCTTTTGAATACCAATCATCTTACATACAAGGCCTGTTTAATTTTGTACCATTAATAACATCCTAAAAAATTAAAATAAATCAATTTGTGATGAATAGTTTTCACCTACCTATATTTGCCTAGTGCACTACAATTCACACTATCTGCGATCCTCCCATAAATCCTCCTACATCATTAAATCAAATTTATCTTTAGATTTATGAAATCCCTATTTCTAGTAAAATCCTTCTTCTTTTTTCTTCTCATCGATATACTCCATTTTAAAATCTTTTAATTTGCATGTTTTTAATCATTTGTTTTCTTAATTAATTCAATTGATTACCTTCCATCTTCTTATGAAAAGAAAACTTCATTCATGTTAGATGTGTATGTCTTTTTAATATTATCTTCTCAAAATTAATATATATTTCTTTGTTTCAAATTCATTTGGCTTATCTCTATGTAGTTTAACAACTTAATCTATTAATTCATATGTTACTTATTCTGGTCAAAGAAAATCAAATTCTGAATGGAATGACCTCTTTTTCTTCAATTTTTTACTTTTACACATTTAAATGATCTAATCGATATATTTCTTCACAACCCTCTTAACAATTTAAATAATTTTTTCTCAAGTTTCAAACTCCTATTATGGTTGAATAGGACCTAGCCAATACGGCATTCATTAAAGTTTTTTTTTAAAGTCTTTATCTTATTAAGTTTTATTCTAATTAACATGCTTACTTTCACAATTGTTCATATTATAATCAAATGAACATATAAATCACACATAAATATTCCTAGTTAGAATTTAACATATTCTTTCAACTACTCATTACCCATATAATTTCTCTTGCATATCAGTATTAATTTATCATATAAACACTTATTCAAGAATTAAATCATTTTACAAATTTTTACACAACTTTGTTTCATGCAAAATTCATCAATACATCATTAAGAATGGATGAAATTCACAAAAATAAGCACCTTTTGATTTACTCAAGGAAAATAAAGATAAAAAGTCTTAGGATAATTTTTCTTTTCTTCCACCCTATTTCTTCAAGAACCCACGAGCCCCTCTTTCTAAATCCCAAATAGTTTTCTTGATTTTTTTAAATCCAAATCCCTTCTAAACTTCTTATAATCGCCCAATCTTTACTTTTTAATGTTTAATTAGGTGTAATCTAGGTGAGAGATGTAAGAAAGTTTTTATCTATCTCGAATTACTTTTATTTTGTCCCTTAAATGATCATTAATGGCACTCGATGTAGTCATATTACTTCATTCATATATATCTTTTCCAATTTTACCATTGGATTTGTCATTCTCATGGGTAAAATAAAGTTGACTTGGTTAGTTTATCTAATATTAACCATATTGCATCATACTATTTTTCCCTTCAGGGTAAACCCTTAACAAAGTCCATGGCAATATCTTCTCATTTCCACTAAAGGCAGCAATAATCTTACAAGTTTTTGGTGTTTAACTTTCACCTGTTGACATACACTAAAATTTTCAATATATTCTATAATTGTTTTCTTCATATTCGACCACCAATAATACTCTTTTAAATCTCCGTATATTTTAGTACTAAGAGGGTGCATAGTAAAATTATATCTCATTCTTAATGGTCCTTTCTTTTGGTAAATATATATTCAATTCCTTATCATGACCAATCCATCATCTAAAATTTGAAAGGATTTTGATTCAGGGTCCCTAGAACTCAAATGTAATGGTCTTGTTAGAAATTCAAGGATAAATGATTGCTAGTGTAAATGAAATGCATTAATATGTCTAATATGAGTTACTTGAGGTAAGTCACATTGCATAATTTGATATGATTTAAAGGTTTTGATGAGTATATTTTATTCATGTGAATAAATCTAGATGTTTAAATTTTATTTATGAGGTCGTGTGCTCATAAATAATCTTTTTAAGAAAAAGATTCATGTAGATGTCCTAATAGGGTTCATTTATCCTGTAAAGCAAATGTGTTTTTCTATAACTCATTTTGGATTTTTTTTTGTTAGAAATTCAAGGATAAATGACTGCTAGTGTAAATGAAATATATTAATACGTCTGATGTGAGTTACTTGAGGTAAGTCACATTGCATAATTTGATATGATTTAAAGATTTTGATGAGTATACTTTATTCATGTGAATAAATCTAGATTTTTAAATTTTATTTATGAGGTCGTGTGCTCATAAATAATTTTTTAAGGAAAAGATTCATGTAGATGTCCTAATAGGGTTCATTTATCCTGTAAAGCAAATGTGTTTTTCTATAACTCATTTGCCGTGTTAAATAAATATTCCAATTAAAATTGGTAAAAAACCATAATAATTTTGGATTTTTTTTGTTAGTTCTAGATATTTAAATAACAGCCTACTTGTAGGTTTAATATTTATATCATAATTTTTACTATTAATTTCTCATAAATTAAATTGTGAGTTATTGGAATATTGGTCAAATGCTTATGGATTCAATAATCTGGTTATTAAATCCCAAAATGCATACTAATACATTTTGTTTTTAATTTTTGCATAGAAGAAACTCCTTCTAAATACCCTAAAGTATCCAACCAATCTCAGAAAACATTGAATCTCAGTCATATTTGAAGGTCTTTTCTAATTCAATACAACTTCCACCTTTATATGATTTATCATAACATTTTTTAAATGACATATCCTATAAAAAAAACACTTTTTTTTTCAATGAGAACTCATATTTATTTTGTTTCACATATAATTGGTGATGTCTTAATATCTGTAATACATTTTTAAGTGTTGATCATGCTATAAAACAAAGCTTGAATAAAGTAGAATATGAATCCCATCACATATTAATCCAAACAAGAGAAAAAAATAATTTATTAAATCCATAAATACAACTAGAGCATTAGTTAACTCATACAACATCAACCAAAATTTATAATGCTCATATCGAGTTCTAAAAATAATATTTGATACATTCTGGCTTATATATCCTCAACTAATAATACACTAATCTTAAATCTATTCTAAAAATATATAAGCTCCTTTTAGTTGATCGAATAAATAGTCTACCTATAGGAACACATATTTATTCTCTACTTCCACCTATTCAGTTATTGATAATTTATACA
Organism: Salix viminalis; assembly: GCA_029228465.1. Classification (NCBI taxonomy): domain Eukaryota; kingdom Viridiplantae; phylum Streptophyta; class Magnoliopsida; order Malpighiales; family Salicaceae; genus Salix; species Salix viminalis. The sequence continues at coordinate 4,405,594 of CM055443.1, forward strand.
GAGTAAAAAATTCCCACTTCTCTTCTTCTTCACAAACAATATTAGATCCCTCATTAAAAAATGTTAGGTCTTATAAACCCTATATCTAATAATTTGTATAATGTATCTTCACTTATGTTAATTCCATTGGTGTCCTTTTAAAAGGGGTTTATGCACTAGAAGTACTTACGAGGATGGTATCTATAAATACCTCTACTTCACTTCTAGTAGGCAATTTAAATAAAATTGCATGAAATATATCTAATTACTTCAGTTTATTATAAATCAAACAAAATCCCTAATTTCTTGTAATTTATCTAAGACTCAATGTAAAACACAACTGATCAAAATTCCATCCAATTCATGCTATTAAAAGCTTAGTGAAATGAAATCAACTACTTACCTTTATTCGAATCTATATTATTACAATTAAAATAAAATCTTGAATTTAAAAAAATTTTATCCCAAAATTAAATGCAAAGCATAATTGATCAAAATTCCATATAATCCATGTTATTGTGATGCTCAATTACATGCAATCTATCCTAATTTAAGCAACTACAAGCTAATATATCATAATTCAAATAAAATCCCATTTTAGCAATTTATTCTAAAACTTAAAGCAAAACATAATTGATCAAGATTCAACCTAATTAACATTATTTTCATGCTTAATAACATAAAATCTAAAATAATTGCAAAAGTAATAGCTAATTTAAACAACTTAATTAAACCTTGATTTTAGACAAACACAAATTAAATATGAAATACACTAAATTAAAATAAATATAGGTTGTTACCTTGCTTTGTCAATTAAAGAGTGATGACAGTCTGATTTTCATGGCTCGGGGAGTGGTGGAAGTGATATACCATGCTAAAACAGGTGAACGAAGGCTTGTAGATAAGAGTAATGATTTTTTTTAATGTTTCACGGCTAGGGCTGGTGGTTTCAATGGTTTTTTTTTTTTCCTTAGAAAAAGACACTATAAGTGACATAAAAATGACATAAAGAGACAAAGATGAGTTGTGACTATGGTGATAGGAGAAAAAATGGCAAGGTCATGTTTCATGACATGAGATGTAAAATTGTTTCATGACATGAGATGTAAAATTACAACATGGTAAGTTATTCTAATTCATAATCATGACATTTTATGGAAGTTGTGTATCTGAAACATGATATGTATAGATTGTGATATTTCATTTATTTTTAAAAATTGTTATATTATGGTAAGTTTTATTTTAAACAATGCTAATTAAAAAAATCTAATAAAGATAACTTAAACTACCCTAAATAAGTAGTTATTTTTGAGAATTAGCACATTTAAAAAAAATATATTGGCAAAATAACATTTTTTTAAAATATTAAAATAACATATATTATACATGTTGTGATTGGGAAAGACAAAAATTAAGTTTGTCACTATTTAAAACCATAACATTTAAGAAATAATGAAATGAGCTACACATGAGGACAAATGAGAGAGAGAAAATAATAAACAAAGAGATCCTAGAATCTAACCAAAACTTTAATTATGACACCAACAAAACCATGAGAAAGATTTCAATAAGACAAATCCAATGACACTAATCATGACATGAGATGTTCCACATTTGCGTCCCAAAGGTAGTAAGTGACTCACTTGTCATTAGTGACAAGTGTGACCCGCTTAGGTCCTAATTTATGATAGTTCTTGGTGTTGTTAGACTCATCTTATCAAGATCTTTCTAATGGTATCATTGATATTGCAATAAGAGATTTATTGTGAATTCATTGTTTTTTTCTCCTTCACCTATCTTTTCACAAACTATAATAAGGAGAGAGAGAAAACATTCCAAAATCACACTAAAGTTATGATGATGACACTATCGGTACCATTAAAAAATGTATTAATAAGATGAATTAAATGGCACCAAGAAAGGTCACCAACGATGACCCAATAGGCTACATTTGCCATAAAAAATAAATGAGCCACTCATCATCTTTGAGAGATAAGTATGTCACAATTGAGTTATAGTTGGTGATAATCCTTATAGTTGGTGATCTTCCTTGGAGTTGTTGAACTATTCTCGTCAAATCTTTTTGATTGTATTAGTGTTGTTATAATTAGAGTTTTCGTGTTACTCTGAGGTCTTTTTTTATTATCTTTTTGCATTTTTATCTCTCTTCTCTCCTCATGTGCAACTGATTTTACTTCTTCTTTTTTAAAAAATGTTGCTATTCTGAATATTGACAAGCTAGAAAGTTATGTTTTTTAATCGCGGCATTTACAAACTACACTATTTTAATAATTATTTTTTAATGGTGTTATTTAATCAAAAAAAATTATATAAAAAAGAGTGATATTTTTTTAAAAGAACAATCAAATTAAAGTTATAACAACCAAGGATATCAATTCCATTTTGGTTGGTGTCGGAACAAAATATTTTCGGTTTCAAAGCATTTCGGTGTTCCGTTTCGAGATTGTACTGTTTATGTGTGTGTGTGTGTGTGTGTGTCTCTCTCTCTCTCTCTCTCATATATATATATATATATATATATATATATATATATATATTATAATTAAATATATTAATTCATTTTTTTAGTTCAAATCAAAAAATAAAAACATTTAGAATTGTGCAATTTAATTTAAATAAAAAAAGACACAATAAAATAATTTTTCTGAACAAAATTATGAACATGTATAATATTACAAGAATATCATCATCAATCTCTCAAGGTCTTTATAATTTTTGATTGCTATGAAATTTTAAAATAATATATATAAATATAACAAGAGACTTCTCGTAAAATTTTATCTCAATCTAATGGCCGGATTAAGAGATGTGATTGATATTGTAAAATTATTCATTATTTTTTTAAAAAAAACTCTATTTGGCCGAAATGGAAAGGGCGGAATAAAACCGTAACATTTCAGCTGAAATTTGAACGAAATTTATAAAATGAGTTGAAATTTTAAAGAGATAAAAACTATTTTGTTTTATCTTATTTTTTAACTAGTATAAAATATTTTGACAATTTATAAGGAAAAGACACAATATCAGCAACACTGATAACACCATAACATCTTCTGCATGTTTTCCTGTGCTGGGTATAAATGATCACAAGCAGATGGTTCCTATTAATAATCGATGTATACATTTAGGTGAAGATGATAGAACATTCTGTTAACAAGTGGAATCTACTGTGTTTTCTCGGGGGTTAATGGTGACATTACATTGAGGAATTTCTCTGACATTTTATCTTTTTCATGATGAAAAATTGAATGGTGACTTGACTAGCCAATTCCACTATAGGAAAGCCTTGGAAACGATACCGTTTTCTAATAATCTCTTACCCAATTTAGATATTCAACACTGCACTGACACAAGTAATTGAAATTTTGATTCTGGATTCCAATGTCTTTCGAGACAACAATGATGGTGATGATGAACTTTACTTTTTTTCGGTCTTCACTAATCTTGTCTTTGATTGACATTAATAAAGCTCTTTTACCATTAAATGCATTTAAGGGGAATGCTAAGCATTTTATAGCTGTAACACTGCCTATTAAAGCAACTAACTTTATTCCAAACCATAGTGAAAGCAAAGGAAATATGCATACTATCACTTCTGTGTACTGTGTGAAAATGATGCGGAAAACTTTACAAATACTGAAATCAACTTAGTTCGACCCATCACAAGAGCACAAGATCGTGTCATAATGGCAAAAAAAATTGCGATTTGCATACTAGAACTTGATTTCGAGTCAGAGTGTATATCTCTTATAAGAATTTAAATCAGAATTTTACTCACTCATCTTGACCCTACAAAATATATTTTTCCAAGATGTAGGGATTTCCTTGTATAAAAAATAAAAACTTAGATGGATGCTACTGATCATTTCTAGTTCTAATGTATATGGCATGACATGTGATACATAATTAATGGCTGCTCCTTTTATAATGAGATAACATACAAAAAACACTAAAAATAAAGTTTCATACATTGCTCCAATTGAAGATTAAAGTTGAAATCTCACTGGAAGCATGTATCTGCACTGTTAATACACCATAAAAAAAATTACTTTCCCATGCGAAACATGCCTAGCTAGTGACCCCTTGCATTGAACCGGGAAATTTCATAAAGTTTAAAACAAGAGAATCATAAGAGGAGGAAAAGGGTGTTTTCATATTTCATTTTTGTTTTTAGATGCTTTCAAAAGTGTTTTGGACTTGCAAAAAATATTAAATTAATGTTTTTTTTTATGGTGTTTTATGATATGATGATAGTGTTTTGTGATGATTTTGATATGCTAATATATAACTAAAAACACCTCGATCGAAAACTCTTACAAATATTTCTCAGAACGAAAATGCCTCCATTGACATCTCTCTCCAAGGCTAGCTTCATTGAATAAATTTCTATGCTCTGTAAGTAAACAGCATCGCTCATTTCTCTCCCTTCGATGGAAGATAACTTTGCTTTGTTATGAAATTAAAAGATCACCAGGGAAGACACACTATTCGGGAGAGGAAAGAGTGTTTTGACCTCTGTGTTTGCTAATATATTAATCACTAGAGCATTACATGATCGTTAACTTTAAGATTCGTAAAATTAGTTGAATCGCATGCAAACTGTGCTAACTGTGCTGGAAAACCATGTCCATCAAAAAAAGAAAAGAATTAAGTGCTTTTCGGGTCTTCACACTGTTACTGATCTTAAGTTGTAGCTAATAGTTTAAGCACAGTATTATAAGATTCTTAATCACACAGTAAGGAGTTTGAGTTCTACTAGCTAGACCATCACCTAAAAGCTAGCTAAAGTAACTTCTCAGTTGAAAGCTACTCGATCGCATGTATAGTTTGTACTAGAAGAAAATGTGAAAGTCTATTTAGGCTATAGAATTGAAGTTGCGGCATGAGAATGAGATTTGCATTGGGAAATAGCTAGGCTAGGCTCAATGTATTTGCACTAGCATGCATATATAGTGTTCGCCATCCAAAGGTCGTCCATCACTTTTCCGTCAGTCGACAACTCTGATTAATCACCCTTTTAGTACCAGGTTTAACCTGTTTTTCTTATTAATCACTCTTTTATCTTCTTTAATAAAGTTGATTAGTGCTATTGAACAACTGGGGGTAAGAGAACAGAAGCACTCGCCATCCTATATGAATTAGATTTGTTTCACCAAGAGCACTGTGATTTTTGCTAGATGCTGACCGGTAGACCTGATCGAAAGCAAGAATCCTGGATAATTACTATAATCCTCTCATTTCTTTGACATTTCATGAACAAGAAGAGACTTTCATTTTCTTATGCAGAAAGTGAATCCATGAACTTTAATTACATAATTAAGATCCCTTTCAAATGAAAGTTCAAGCTCTTTCACATCACCATTCCCTACCTTGCGGTGCAGTTTTCCAAAGCCAAGCCAGTCATCTTTAACGTCCAATTAACAATTAAGAGAATAAAAAGAACCCTTGATTTCAATTGACAGAAAATGATGATCAAAGTGACAATCTGAGCTCCAAATCTAGTTCTTGAGTGTCACTTGCTTCAGAATTTTGGCTGCTAGAACCCTTCGAGCTACTTCGGTGTTTCTTGCTCTTTTTTGGCGGTGCGTCCTAATTAATAACAGCAACATGGAAGAAATCTATATCAAAACATGATCCAACACACCACTAGAATCCTAGTTTGGGAATCTTATTGAACGTAGAAATTTATGAAGGATAAAGGCATTACCTCAGCTTGTAGAGGCAAAAGGTGTCTAGTTGAATTGTTTGGTTGTGCATAATGTGGAGCCTCATAGATGCCATGTCCGGAATTCCAACTAATGTAAACATTTTGATTCGTTAGAAACTGAACTACTGTAACTAATTAAGGTCGAGCAAACATCCAAGGAAAGACATGAAAATCTAGAACTTGCTCCAAAAAACAAGCCCTTATCTATAGATTTAAATCAAATTGCATAGGTAATTAATTACCTTGCTGCAGTTGAGGGTTGAGAATCACCATATCCTATATTCGTTCCATCGTAATCACCGATTCCCATCTGCAATACCAAGTAAAATTGATGATTTTCGGACAAGATATGCTGTAGGAAAGCAAATGTCAGACTACTAATTAATTAATTTAACCTCTACTTGCCACATGTTGTGAAATTATGAGATGGTGTGGAATATAAATATATATATTTCACAGGCAAGGAACTAGGGTTTGTGTAAATGAACAACTAAGCAAATTAAGCTTTCGAAACAATACAGAAACAAAAATAAATAAAATAAAATCAAGCTTGCAAGGGAATTAATAAGATCCCTTGAAAAGTGCTTACACAGGAAGTTCTTTTGAAATTGAAAGCATGCCCTTTACAATTCAAATCGAATCAAGCAAGACTTGGATGATGATGGAGAGGACTACTTTCTAAACGCTAATGCAAATCCAACTGGTTTCAACTAAATTTCTTCCTTTTCTTTCTGTTTTCCTCATCACCAGCACTAATCTATATCAAAATCATTCGAGATGCACAGTTGTGTAATTAAAGTGGGGATTGGCACACACACACGCGATTGATTTCCCATTCAAGATGTGAACTCATCATACATGTAATTTTGACTAGAACGTACGAGATTTAGCTAGGGTTATCAATTCTATTAGTGAATAATTAAAGAAAGGAAAAGATAAGGAAACCAAGTTCCTATACCATGATGTGGGGGTAGCCATAGGAAGCCGAGGTTGCTGCAGCTGCTGCTGCTGATGAAGAATAAGAAAAAGAGGAGGATGGAGCTGATGAATAGCCTGTTTGCACTCTTATATCTTCCTGCATGTACACACTTGTAAACTAAGTCCACACTCCATACAAACCTCTACAAACCCTATAAAAACTGATCAGCTTAATTATATATATATTAGCACTAATCGAGAGAGAGAGATACCTGCGGGTTGAAAGGTGTAGGGTAAGGAGGAGTACTGTGAAGGGAAGGATGGTAATTACAACCCATTTGGCCATGTAATCTGATCTTTTCCAATTGAGCAACACCGAGGCCTCGCTGAGGTTGCTTAGGCTTGTCTGAACTGCTCTTCTTGCCTTTCCTTGAAGAACCACCTGATCTTTCATTATTTCCAAAGTTAGGATCTCCAAAATATCCGCTATCCATGAAACTCTCTCTTCTCTCAACCTGTGTGCGAGCACGAGGGAGAGATAGATGCGAGCTGCGTGCGAGAGAATTGACGAGGAACTGTTTTCCTCAGCTTTGCTTAATTTGCAAATCCCAGAGCTTTCTCTTACTAGAAAAACAAAAACTTTCTGCAGGCAAACCAGTGCTGAGGACTCGGAGATCTCCAGGACCCTTTTTAAGCTGTTTGATACCCTAGTAATTATTGCATCGCTGGATCAGATTGTGGGCAGATTTAATAGAAATATATACTTAGATTTTATGCTCCCCCCCTCCTTTTTTGCCTCTTTCTTAGAACTCCCATAAATTGTTTTTTATATATCACCATTTTTGAATGACCATTACTATATTATATTATTGTATCTAATCGCTTAATTTAATTTATTTTCCTCAGTTATGAACTTTGTAGACTATGACTTGAAAGCGATTGTCTTTGTTTTGCGTGTTTAAAATTCTATTAATCTTTGATTAGCCAATTCACTAGATGCTACTTTACGCGCCATCATAGAGCGTTCCCAGTCAATTAATTAATGGATCGGGGCTCCTCTAATATGAACATTTTCTACAATAAAATCGCACCCCTTCTTTCTTTCTTTTTTGATAATTAATCAATTAAGTTGCAACGCAAGTGATAATTTAAAAGGTTAATCTCTCACTAAAAAAATGAAAATTGAATAATATATACATAAACTTCAGCCCAGTCATAATTTAGAATGAACTACTTATGCTCGGGACAAGAAGAGCTACTATATTTCTTCTTTTTAATGATGTTTTTAATTTTTTTTAAATTATTTTTAACAATAACACATACAAATAATTGAAAAACAATGAAAAATTTAATTTTTTTTATTTTTTTTAAAAATATTTTTAAAACGCTGTATAAAACATGCCTAACAAGAGGGCTCATGAGACCCTTTACATTTTCTATAAAAGAAAATTGCTTTCATTTTGTACTTGTTTAGCAAGATGTTAATTAAAATATTGCCCAGCTTTATGTCATGTTGTTTCAATTATATGTGTATATATATATATATATATATATATATATATTACATAGCACGCTCTCCAAAGGATGGTGGGGTTCGAATTGCATTTATGGTGGAGGTATTGATCCGGTAATATTTTTTTTTGGGGGGGTGACTCTGGTGGTCCCACTTGTGAGGCATATCTGACAAAACCCTAAAAAGCCCCAGCTGTAAAAATTGTATTAATCAACTCATTAAATAAGAATACAATAAACGTTTTATTACATTAAGAGTATATAGTTGGACCAAATCGATTTTCACCATTGTAGATTCAAGAGATCTTATTTGCAGCTGCTTCTTAGGGATTTCCCTGTGATGACCAGAGGGGAAATTTCTCGGCATTCTAACCCTAAGTGGCTATCATTAATATTCTCTAGTTTTCTTTCTTTGAAAATGGCATCAATGCAGAAGATATATGTTACTCGAAGGAGTTCAAAATCTCCATATTTAATTAAAATAATTAGAAATTAATGAGATGCTAGCTAAATCTTTTCTTTTTTTGGGAGAAGATCGTGATAGTTCTGAAGTAGATAAGTATATATCGTGTAATGAAGTGGGTAGAAGGTGGAACCAAATCTAGTCGAGCTGTTTAACGCATGATTTGTGGGTCATAGGTTATGAGTTGTTGTGTGGTGGAAAGTGAGAATCCTCCAATTCTCTTAAACAGACATGTGAACTCATGCAATTACCCAGGCCCCCACCAATCCCTTCCAATGGCATTTCAATTCATTTTTTATATATATATTTAAAATCAAATCATCTGTAAACTATTGATTAAATATATATGATTACGAAAAGTTTATCTAATGTTATATTATATTATATTTCATGCCTAACCTCAAAAGTTGCTAAATTAAAACCTACACGCACTTTATATTATATTTCATCCCTTGTTTTTGAAACCCACTGATTAAATAAACTATATATTTAAACTTCGTTCATGTGGTTGTAGCCTTCAACATTAGTTTTGACCACAAAATAAGGCAGCAAAACTCAACATGTACATGAAATGAATTGCCAGCCTTATTAACTATATATTAATAAGTTATTTGCATAAAAGTAAACCCCATTGGCTAATTGATCATGAGCTCAATTACATTGTTTGATCTTATTTTATATAATATTTTTGTAACCCAAAAACAAAATCGAGCTAAATCAGCTTGTGTCAAGCATGGCAGCATGAGCTTGGAAGTCGAATTTACCCATATGGATCCATTGGTGTCTTGCCCGTATTAAAATGGGACTCTCATCAGTGATTTTTTCCACAAAAAATATATTATAGATAGATAATATTATCTTGTAAGTTAATTTTTTTTGAAGCTGCATCTAGATCCAAGAACACTCGCTTGAGTCCGCATTTCTTATTCCGTGGTCTACATGCAGCTAGGCAGGCCAATAAAACTATTCGATTACCGATGCTTGAGGCAACCTCTGAGCAACAAAGTCTACTTTGAAAACGAAAAACAAAATACAGCACTATTTTTTATATATATTTTTTGCTCCTTGTTATTAAATTATGTCGTGAATCAGATGATCCACATACTTGTCGTCCCATAGACGTTTGTCATCATGTAATCTTATTCACACACACACATATACATATATCTTTTTTTTGGATTGGAGGAAACCTCATCCCGAAAAGTATACTTTGTGGGTTTAGATGAACGAGAAAAATCTTGGTTGTCTCAAGTTCTTACAAGGAATGCACATTCTAATTTGAATTCGAGACCTGCTATGCAGATAAAAAAACCTTTTGCATCGATTAATATATATATATATATCACCCAATTACTATCGATTTATTATTATTAGTTTGATGAATTATCTTAAGAAGTGAACGTGTACGAGAGCTCAAATAGCATGCTTGGGACCTCTTTTCGAGACCTCCTCTCCTCACCATCGATTAATTTATCATCCCATGTGAATGTAGTATGAATGAATGCACGTCTACGTGAGCAAGGAAGAGAATAAAAGAGCGGATTAGGTGTGATTTGATGAGTGATCTACTCAACAGTACCGTATAATATATAGAAAAAAATAAAGGAAAAAAGAAGACAAGGTTTAGTGGAGAGAGATGTAGAGAATATCATATCTACTGTAGATTGTGGGCACATGCAAACTCTTACAGCCCAAGCCAGGGTGCGCTATATATATATATATATATATTTATTCACGAAACAAATATATTCACAAGTCCCTCGGAAAACGCTGTCTACGTGCTTGCAAACTTCCAAATCCATCCACCAAATCGCCCTCAATCCTCTATTATTTATACGATTCTCATGTTGATTTTTTGCATTTTTTTTATACACATACACGGGGACTCGTAGCAAATTAAACCCTTTGTCGATGGTCAAGGTGCTCCTCTCTTTTTTCATCAGAACGTGTTTCCATGGATCATCCTGCTAGGTTGAGAAGGTGCGCGTCCATGCATGTGTCATCGTCGACTCTGTGTTCTCGAAACTTTTGAACCAAATTAAATATTAAAAATCGTTCCTCAAGATTCTTAAAAAAAAAGAAGAAGAAGAAGAAGATGGATCCCAGTATGATCAAATCTGCCGGAGCATATAGCTAGCTGCTGTGACGTGTATTTGATATTGCTTTCAATGCCATGCTGCTTGCGCATAAGGAATTTGTTTTTTATATTGAGATAAAATACGTGGCTCCTCATCTAACCAGATCAGATTAAACCAGCAACTGTTTTAAGCTTTACCATTGCCAAATATGGGAATTAATTTCTAAATAAATCTTATTTATTTTCACAGTAATTGGCATATTCGGGCTCGGTTTATCGATCGGTAGAGTGTATCATGGTGTTGTCCTGATAATATATAAGATTTATTTCAAAAAGATAGGTCAAGGGTTTTTTTATAGTCTCATTGGGAATTAAGGATCGGTTCAAATGAGGCTGGATTGCTTGTATAATAAAAACCCTTGACCTATCTTCTACAGAGGATGAGTTCGGTGGAAGAAAGCTCATGATTATTGTGCTATAAATTGAATGAAGAATATTCAATCTCTTAGACATAAAGATATTCCATGAACTCTTTATAGCTGCTTCTTATTAATCTACTCAACTAGGTTCTATATAATATTTTCATGTTCTTAATAGTTTTATTTTACTTATATATATAAATAAATGCCATGGAAAAGTATTTGTTATTTAAAAAATCTATCGCTTAGCTCTTAATACTTTATTTATTTAGATTGAGCTGTGTGACCAATTTGATCTTATTTATTATTTTTTAAATTATGTGAATCATATTGTTTTTAATATGATTTTTATTTAGACTATATAAAAAATCACCGGGTCCATATTTTGTTTTATTAATTATAAATCGACACATTAGTTTGCACAAGAGTTTAATTAATTAAACATAAAAATAAAGAAAAGCTAGATACGGGTTTCTTTTTTCTTTTCTTGCAAAATCCAGTCATTAAATCCGAGGATTTCCTATCATAATTACAAAAGCTATCAGCAATATACAAATACGAGCATGTGCAGAAAGAACTAATTTATACATAAGCCACGCAACAACTTGCACGTTGGTGCTTCATGCGAGGTTAAGAATGCTCGAGGTAGGGAGGGGCCAAGCTTAAATAAATATCCATGATTGAGTCGATGAATCTTGTAGATTCCTAGATCTTCCACCATAAGCTTGCAAATCTTGGGCTAAAAAAATAATGTCCCGTAAATAGAATAAATGAGAGATTTATTCGCATTATAATATATAGTCTGTATGAGATGTATATTTGTAATTAGGATACATGGCCTGCTGGTACAACTGGACCTTGAAAATCCTGTCTCAGATGTTTTGGAATTCAACCCTATGCAAATCCTAGAAATGGACCCCACATATGACTTGGAAGTGTGACACTATTAATGCCACTGTCTCCCAAAACCAACATCCCCGGTGCTCTTGGATTTAATTTCTCGTCTTGTTGATTTGAAAATCCAAAATGTTGCCCTAATGCACATGCCACTTGATCTCGGATTCTAACAAGGTGAAGTAATCATGTGTAGTTAGAATTCACCTTCTTCTTCTTTTCTTTACCTTGGATTGTTGGGGTTTAGGATGGGAACTTTTTTTATTTTATTTTATTTTATTTGTTTAGATATATTCTAGAGTTTTGAGTTGATGTACTAGTTTAGACAGGTTTTTGTGATATTAATAACATGTTTTAGATAAAAACGAGTCAATTCGCCCGCTCCGATGGGTTTTTTTTATCTATGTAGAAAGTTGATTGATTTTATAAATGTTGTATTTTGTTATTTTAATATTTAATTAATAAAATTATTATTGATAAAATCTGTTAAAAATAGTTTTTTTTCAAGCAAAAAGTAATTGAATATTGCTATTGCTAAAAAACTTTTGATAAAATTTGTTAGAAAATTTGCTAAGAAGGTGAAATGATTTGTTAGAAACTAGTTGTCACGGATACACTAGTTAAAAAAAACACAAAAAAAAAACTCGGTTAAAAAAAAGAGACTTGGACACGACGGTTATTAAAAAATAAAAAAATATGAAAAAAGGTTACCGTTTATTAAAAGAACAAAAAAAAAGAGTATAAAATAGAAATTTAAATTCAAAGCCAAAGTTATATTTATAAGATTTATAATCATATTATTATATTAAATGTATTCAAGAATACCGATATTAATTTTTTTTTGCAAAAAATCGTAGGTCATTTTTTTTCTCTCTATATATATTTTTAGGCGATAATATTCAATAAATATTAAAACATATAATTAGTCTCACATACTTTATAGTGTAATCGAAACGGAGTGACTTGAATATTTTTTAATTGTAGATAATCTAGGTAAATTCGTCATTTTTTTTTAGTTGTATTTTTTGCCCATTAATATTAGATATGAAATATTAAAAACCAAAATATTATAAATAGTTTTTAAGAAATAAACTTTAAAAAACAGAGCACAAAATTAAAATTCGAAGACAATTTTATTTTTATTTTTTATAAAATTTATTCCTTGTATTATTATATTAAATGTATTTAAGAATACTGATATTAAATTTATTTCTTAAAAAATCCTAGATAATTTTTCTCTCTATATGTACATTCTTAGGCGATAATATTCAATAAATATTAAAACATATAATTAGTTTCACATACTTTAATTTGACATAAATATACAAACATATAATGAATTTGACATACTTTAAATAATACATGTAATTTTAAGAACAAAATTGAAGCAAATCCAAACATTCAAATTAAATAATAGAAAACATAACCTGAAATTAAAAGAAATGGGACCAAAATGAAACTAAAATCCATAATTAACTTGCATAGAAGGATAAAATTGAAAGAAATCAAACTTTGGGACCGAAAATATTAAGGATTTATAATAAATTTGGATGGAACGATGAAATTGAAATCCATCAAAACTTTGATACCAAAAATATTAAAAATTACATCCTAATCCGAAAAATTAAAAGCATGAGGACCGAATTGAAAGTCCAATATATAATCAATTTCAATTGAAGGATGAAATTGAATCAAATCAAAACCTATATAATAGCATTAAGGGCAAGAAAAAAAAATTTCGACGTTCAAGAACTGAAATGAACTTTGATAAAAAAACAAGTTAGATGACATCATCTAGCGCAGGCAGGAGAGAGAAAATGCTACACGCGCCATCCCAGGTGGAAGAGAACATGCCTGAAAATCATTCTAGATGCCGGTTGGGCATTTTCCGACGCCGTAGGTAGCCGCACGCGCCGTCCAAAGAACGCGTTAGCGCTGAAACGAACGGCGCGTCCGGCGACGCGCCAGCAGATGTTAGCAAAAAAATAAAATAAAATATTGGCTAATTACAGTGAAGCCCCTCCCCCCAGGCCTGTTTTTTGTCATTTTCGAGGGACAAAACCGTTAATCCACTGTTCAATTAAGTATTAAAAAATAAAAAACCTGGTTGGACGAACCGGACCGGACCGGGCCGAAAATGGTCAATGACCGTCCAGGCCCTGAAACCGGCGGCGGTTTTTGTCGTTTTCGAAGGGCTTTTCGTTAATACACTGTTGAAAAAGCAAAAAAAAAGGTAGACGTGCGCCGCGATGCACTGGAACAAATTGCCAATGAATAGTGACTATGAGTCACGGGCTACAGTAGAAAACCAAGTTGGTTTAGCTTTTTAGGGAATAAGTTTTTGGATCCGTAAAATCTGAATCTAATGTTCTAGTAGCCTTTTTTAGTAGCTATGTTTTATTTATAATTATTTTAAAAAAAATACATGTTATCTATCTTTTATATACAAAAAAAGAAAAAGGATTTGATGTGCATGTCATCCCTAACAAGCCCACAAGCCTGGGCTTGTTTTAAATGGGCTTGATGAGTTGGGCTATCTGGCTCGAGTGTCTGATTCATTTCTAGTTTATTTAATAATTTTAATTTTAAATTGTAAAATTTAATTAATGTATAATATATTAGATGTATTATTTTATTTAGTTTTGAAATTAATTAATAATATATGTTTATGTTAATTTATTAATTACCATTTGATTTATTTTAATTTATGAATAAGATTATAGTTTTTCGATATATTATTAGCAAATAATTATTTATTTACAACCTAGCATGATTTGTTTTTAAAAAAAAAATATTTAATCAAAAAAGAATAGCTTTTTAAAAAAGAAGTTATTAAACCTAGTTGGTTCTCATAATTGACTCATGGGTTTGAAGTCAATCTGAGCTAACTCGGGTCAATCCAAGAAATTTATAATGTCATAATTCATTTTAACCCCTTATTTAAACATGTTCTTTTTTAAAAAGAAGACTATAAAGAGAAATGACAAGGGAGTAAGGAAATATGAACCAAAATAAATATGAGAGTTTGAGTTCCTTTTCTAAAACAATTTTAAGATAAAAGTTAGGAAGATGAAGAGATAAAAGACAAGTGATAAGAGGTTATCAAAAGATAAATAGAAAATGGGCTATGTATAAACTAGAGATAGAGAGTACCACATTAAAAAACATACAAATAAACTATAAATATTTTTGTAAGGAAAATTGCATTATAGTCTAGAAACAAGGTATGCCTCAAAAAATCAGCTAAGATCCACACAAATCACCCAAAACTATAGTTTTTATACAGAAAAAAATAGAAATAACAACAACCATAATAGATCAATATTTTATTTTATATCTAGCATTTAGTGAGTGGAGTCCATATGTTGCTATTCACAAGCTTCGACATCGTCCTATCACATGACGACCATGCACAACAACTACCCAACTTATTTATATATTTTTTTATTTGCTCTATCAACTTCAAAGGTTGATTTTGGATCTAGAGCAAATCTTTGTTTAGTTTTTAATAAATCATTAAAAGTGAATAACAATTTTTGAGCCTATTTTAAACAATTAAAACAGGATTAAAGCCTAATTTATCATTTACCCTCCTCTCGAACCTAATGTCCATGTTTTAAAAATGAGGATTGAGTTTTAATATCATGCCTAGATCCCAAATCGTTACTTTAAGTTGTAGTAGTCCTTTATCATAAATTCACAATATCGGCTGATAAATTCTTTTAGTAAAAATATAATAGATAATTTTATCATTAAAAAACAAGTACAATGTAGCTTATATTAGATACGATGTGCTAAGATGATGATTGTAATATTTCATATTACACAACTAACCCGTTACCTTCGGTTAGGATATATAATCACTATAAAACCCATATCCTTTACTATGGTTGATGATTTTTAAAAATCTTCTATTCAAGTAAAAAATCAACTTTGAGTTCTTAATTATTTTTCTTTACTAAAAAACAAATTAGCAATGGATGTATATTTCCCAAGTTCACAAAAATCTTAGTCTACACGTGGTAAAGCGCAGGATAATTATCTAGTTTTTTTAATCTAATTATCTTTACTCTTATATATAATTTGATGACATGCTTAGTTGAAACTATTAATGACATAGTTCGTCCCTCTATTTTTTTATATTTGTTTAATCTAACCTGTATGCTCTTTTTTAATAGATATGTTTTCTTATTCTAGACATTTTTAATATGGATCTTTTGAACAATTTTTTTAATCTTTTCTTTACCTAACATGCCACTATTTAGGTTGTCTTTGTTAGTATTCCAAGATATATATATAAGAGCAAAAGTATTTTGTATATAAATAGTTTTCTTTTTGTTTTTTTTCGAAACAGAAAGGACAATGTAACATGTCTCGTCTCTTCTAATTATCTTTATTATGTATTTCAATTATCATCTCTTATGTCAAAACAATAAAAAAAAACTATTTTTAATTAAAGAAAAATTTAGAAAATTGAAATTTCAATAACTATTTCTCTCCTCTCAGTTCAAAACCAATCATTAAGGGGGATAAAAAATAAAATTCCCATCTCTGTCTCCTCTTTCCAATCCTTGAACATAATCTCTGTCTCCGTCATGGGATCCGCTTCTTTCTTTGCCGTCATTGAGTTGCAAGGATGGTGGTCGGTGGCGTGTCTTGACATATTGAAGACGTACGGTGGTTGTTCAGTGCTGCATGGTGGGGCACACGGGTTTCTCAAATATTTTGATAGAATTGGGAGGGGTGGTTTTGGTAGGGGCTGAAGGCAGCGCCGCCGTTGTGACCGACGATGTTCGCAACGGTTGTAAGCCGGGCTGCCACCTCTGGTAACTGTGTGGGTTTTGGACACGTAGGTGTTGTCTGTGCTTTTGATTTATAGATAAATTAATCTGGAGCTGGATTTTTTCTTGAATCAAGAAGTGCAGTAATATTTATAGATAAATTAATTTTTTAATGTAAGAAAAATATTTGGATGTTATAAGCTTATTTTAAAGTAATAAAAAAAATTCATAACTCGAGTTATATAACTAACGGAGTTTTAATAAATTGATTTTATTTAATTACATAATAAAAAAAACTATGATACAAAACAAAGTGATCATAAGAGTACTGATATGACAAAGCCTTGCTCTCAATTTTTAATTAGTCTCTAATATTGAAAACTTAGATTAAAAATTATAATTCAAAAATATCAAATGAAAAGCTTGATTCAAAAGTTAACAGATTAAACTAATGATTAGATTGGGAGATTGATGTAACATAATAGAAAGAAAATAAAAAATAATTAAAAAGACCGATTCTCAAAAAGCTCAATATAAAAAAGTAAAATAAAAAAAATCAATAAAATAAAATAGCAACAAATCAGGATAAGACCATCAAAGATCAAACACAATGAACTGGATAATGTGAACATGAAAGCCTAATGAAGGCAAAACATAAAAAAAAAATATGATGACTAGTTTTCAAATCAATAAAATATTAAATGATAAAATAAAAAAAATACTCTAATTAACGCTATCTAATTTGCCAAACCCGTAACTAGATCATGAAACTAGAATTACCCCATAGAAAAGAAGACAAAAAACATCACAAAACTCATTTTCTAACGAATTCAATAATGAAGAATAAAATAGAAAAGCAAAATAAGTGTAAAAATAACTTTTAAAAATGTAATTTCAACATGAGTTAAATTTTCAAACCTGTCACCTAGGTTAAGAGTCTGATATTATAAAAATAACTATATATATATATATATATATAGGTTCCATAAACCTGTATGGAAGGCTGACCACTTCCCCTGCATTCTAGCCTGCATTTCAGCCTCTAATCGATTCTCCCAACTGGTTAAAAAAAAAAAGCCCACTGATGATCTGAAGCACGTTGACTTTCTTGTTGAAGCAATAAATCCAGATTCAAGGCCTTGACCCTCTCCCATAAATCTTCCCAAGACATAAGAGTTGCTGGCAACCAATTTTGAGTCCACATTCATCCACTCCTCAAAAGCTTGAATCATGCATGGCCATTATAGAATAGAATTTGGATCGGAAACCTCACCTGTAAAATAATGTCTTCAGACTTAGGAAGGGGGAGGAGAAAAACAGGCGGTGACAGTGGTGCTTCGGCAACAACAACCGTGTCGAAGCAATATCAGATTTGGTTTTGTCTCCTATAATTCAAGTTTCATCCATTCTCAAATCGAAGCAGTAGATGTGAAGCCTGCGGCGGTGGTGACTGGTGGCGCTGAAGATCAGTGTTTAAAGCCATCAGCTCCTCCCAAACGCCGGCAGCAACCAGGTTTGGAAGGAATCTGAGAAGCTGCAGCAGACAGTATTGAAGCTATCCCAGAAACCAGTGGTTCGAGTTTAACATGACAACATGGGCGAATAATTCTAATTCTTCATGAGAACTTATCTAGTAAGACCATCTTTTCGGGTTCATAGCTCATGAAAATTGCAAGCTCCACTTCGTTTCTCCTTTTTTACATCCATAAGCAACTCCAGTTTCCTTCTCTGTTGTTTGTTTCAGACATTTCATTCAAAGATTTATAACCTGGCGTCTCTGTGTTTCGCAGTTTTTTGTTTTTTTTTGTTTTTGTCTCCTTAGAATGGTTGTCGGCTTTAGGTAGGATGGGGTCAGATTCGGGCTTGGGCATTACTAGGGTTTTGGTCTCTAGCCTTCTTCGAAATGGTAAGGCTTGGATTGTAATTTATGGGTCATGGGCTGTGCTCACAATAGTGGTCTGTGGGCTACTTTTACTTGGGCTCGGCCTAAGTTTTCTTTGATAAATGTTAGCAAGTTTGTAGTATGGTTTGATAACTTGGCATCGTTTGATTTGGACACACTCAAAAATAATATAATTATTTTGCGTATTTAATTACCACTGCTCAATATAGAAAAGTTTGTCTTCATAGTTTATTTGTTTTTTTAAAAAAAAAGCAAGGTATTTTTTATGTTTTATAATTCAATATAAATATATTTTTTCTTTCAGTAGCTTATCGTACAAATGTTCTTGTGTTGTTAAACAAAATGTTTATGCATGCATATTTAGATTTAATAACAATTTTATTTAATCCATTAGGACTTGGTCAAAATAAAAAAGGCTATAGAGTTGACATACTCATTAAACTCAAAAACAAACCCTGATTTTTCTAAATAAATATATTTTATTTCTTTACTTTGAATGTTTGAAGCAAATGAGTTCTTAGAAATAAAAACAATCAATTTGAAGATTTCATTTTTAAGAATAACCAGATTGACGGGTTTTCTATTTTTAGGGACTGCCGTCAATTTTTTTTAATAAAATGATTATAAATTAAATTAATAAAGATAAGCTAAAAAAAAATAATTAAAGACAATTAAAAATCAAATTTAGAAGAAAAACACATAGTAAAGATAATTGTTTTTTTTGTAAACAATGATATTGTTGTGAGTTTGACATCGTTCTTTCTTTATACATAACTAATCTCTTATATGAATCTCTAGAATCTATCCATAGTTAGATTCCTATGTTTTTTAAATCTCTAGAACCCTAATTTTATATGATATATATTTCTTCCCATTGATCACACGCCCTGTATCAGGATATGATAAAATGTACCTTTTAATTCTAGATAGACTAGCATGAAATCTAGAAAAAATGTCATTGAAAGCTCAGTGTGTTAAGAAATCATCTCACTTAAGAGTTTAAACTGTTAGGCGAAGCCCTAAAAATATGATTTATATTATTCTTTAACACACCATCTAAAGTGAAAGCCTTTTTTGAGCTTGAACTTGCACACAGGTCTACTCTACTTTATACTTGATTTTTATCAAATAGAATGAGGATGGTGAGATTCAAACTTGTGACCGCTGGGTCAATAAAACTTCGATACCCATGTAAATGAACCATCTCATCTAAAAACTTACATTATTAGGCAAAACCTCAAAATATGATTTATATTATTCTTTAATAGAGTGTTCACCCATCAACCAGTCCTACCCGTCAACCCCCACACACACACAGAGACAGCCCGCGCCCCCATTCTCCCCTAGCCCCGGCCCCAAGCACTCCCTTTCTCCCCTAGCCCCAACCCCAAGCACTCCCCCCTTCTCCCCCAGCCCGCCCCCTCTCCCACCCACACATAGACAACACTCTCTTCTTCCCTCAAACAATTGTGACTGCTGCTGACGGTAGGGAAAAATCATTGTTGAAGTTGTCGGTGTTAAGGAAAAAAAGGACTGAACTTGTCGGTGCTTAGAAGAAGTTGTTGTCTTGACAGCAATAGAGAAGAAAAAAATTGGGACTATGGCTTTGGGTTAATTTAAGCAGTTCTTGTGTTTTTGTTTTCGTTACCCCTTCCTTCTGTCTTTTGTTTTTTTTATTCCTATGTTCTTCCTTTTCTTTTCTTTTCTTTTGTCCCCCCTCTTGTCTCTTGTTCTCCTTCTTGTCCCTTTTGTTCTGTGTTGTTCTTCCTATATATAGGGTTTGCGCATAGGTTGCAAGACATGGGTTGCTTGATGTGCACAAAATGGTGTGTTGTAGGTAAGGTAAGGTAATGGTGTGTTGCAATTAAGTGATGACAATAGCAAGGTATGATTAACCTGAATTAGACTCTCAAACTTAATTTTTTCACAAATTAATCTCTTAATAAAATTAATTTGACTAATTCAAAGTATAATTAAGTTCTTGCACTTAATTAAATTATTCAATTGGAACCTAAATTAATTCCTAAACTTTAATTTGACCCATGATTAAATCAAGTTGGTCTATTAAACATTTAATTATGCATTTTGATTTAATTTTTATCCAGATTTATCCGATAATAATTTATTTTAGACTTCAATCTATATTTTCCTTCATTTTTGGGCACGATAGAGGTATAATCAGACTTTCAGATCCGTCCAAAATCTCCAGCTTAATTTTTCCCCACCATGTAAGCCTTTTTTATTTTTCTTCTATTTTTATTTCAAGTAAATTTTGGGAATAACCCATAAATGAGTTATGATAATAAGTTTAATCTATAAATCTCGTGAACTAAGCAACCTACCAAACTCGTGAACCATTTCATGAACTTAATGAAAATTAATAACATGTTTTTTTTCTAAAATTGGTTTTTTTTCTAAAACTGGTTTTTTAATTATATAATAAAAAATAAACATTCATAAAATCGAGCTCTATGAAAAAAATCTATTTTCCCTACAATTTTGCATTAGTCTGCATTTCATTATGAGTTAAATAAAAAAAATGTAAACAAAAAGAGAATATAAAGGTCACAAGGTATTTTTTGGCAACCATTAAACCCATTAAAAGAACACCTTTTTACTTGACTTGTTATCGAACTTGAGTTTTAGATCAAATCATGTGAAAATTTTCTTGATTTGAATCAATCAATTTCATAGGTCCAAAAAAAATCTAAATGGCCAGTGAAGACCTGACTTAACTTTTAAAAAAAGATGAAAACTTTTTTAATATTTTAAGAAGATGGCATATTGGATTAATCCCAATCAACCCATGTCCCTAGTCATGAACTATATTATATTTGTTATAATCCATTTCTGGGTCATTCCCCAAAATCTATGTAAAATAAAAAAAATTAAAAATAAAATAAAAAGGGTCGGCGTCGGTGGAATAATCAAGGTGGAAATTTTAGAAGTTATTGAGAGCCCAATCATACCTCTTTTGTGCCAAAAAATGAAGAAAAATACAGATTCAAGGCTAAAATAATTTATTATTTGATAAATCTGCGTAAAATTAAGTCGAAAAGCATAATTATATTTTAATGGACAATTTGATTCAATCGTCGATCAATTTAAAGTATAATTATGATTCAGAATGAATTTAGGACCAATTGAAAGATTTAAATAGGTGTAAAGACTTAATTATACTTTAAATTAGTTAAATTGATTTTATTAGAGGCTTAAATGGTAAAAAAAAATTAACTTTTTAACTTAACTCGGGTTCAATTGGGAGATTGGAATTTTTGTAGACCAATTAAAATTTTTCCAAGCCAATTGTACGAAGTTAGGGGCCAAATTGAAGAAAAATGAGAGTTTAATGACCAATTGAGGGTCCAATCACACAACTCTAAAACCAAAGACCAAAATAAAAAAGCGTGTAAAGCTAAGGTTGCTGTTGAATTTTTGCAGGGATACAACTGTACAATATTAAAAGTGTAAGGCCAATTAAGGGTGCAATTGGAACAATTATATATTCAAGGATCAAATCGCATTTGGTGCTCTTTCTCCTCCAGCAGCAGTCGACCGACCACCTAACACCACCTTCCTCTGCACTGACAGCTTCTCCTCCAAGCCAGCAGCTCCCTAGCAGGCTCAACTCTTCTTCTCTAGTGCCGGTGACACAACAATAACAGAGTGACAACATAGTTAGCAGCCCCTTTCGATGCCTCTCCCGACCACCATTTTTAATGTCACCGCCACAAGAAGAACCATCTCAGCCTTCTTTACCTGTCGGTAGTGGCAGGTGACCTCTCGTCACCATCGATCAACCTTCTTATTACCGTTCACGTTACGTGAATAGTGCAAGAGTGAACTAATTCACTCTACACTGTTTAGGCTACGTTAACAATGCATTGTTTTCTTCTTCTTCTTTTCTGTTTGGCTTTATCTAGGATTTTTGTCCTTTGGCCCAACCTAAGTCTAGCAGAGTTGGGCCTTTTGGCCCTATATGGTCGGTCGGCCCATTTAGTTGGGTCAGACCCAATTTTATTTTTTCTTTTTATTTCTTTTTAAAAAAATATATAATATAAAAAATCACATTAAAAAAACAAACAAAAAATATGTTGTTTTCATGCATACGACCGAATTCCAAGGTTTTCTTAAGCATAATTTTCATAAAACAAATATAGCATATTTCTCATGTTTTGAAATGAAAATTAGATATCATAACCAGTTTATGATTATCCGTTTGAATTTGACCAAAATATCAAAAAATAAGTTATGTGCACCGGTAGTGATGTGTCTTTTCCCTTGCACAACAAGTTCACTTACCTAGACTCTCACAGATCAATAAGCTTTACTAGTTACCTTAATACTAGGTGATGACTCCTAAGAATTATAATCATAATTTTACGACTATACAACCCTTCCCTTTTACCGTGCATCTTCTCGCCTCCGGAGATGGCAGGGGCGCGAAGCGTGAAAAAACATCGTTGCGGTATTATTTAGTAACATTTTTCTAAAAAAATATTTGTATTTAATTATCTGATAAAACAATATGCTCAAGCACCATTACAACAATGAGATGTTTGTTTTAAAAGATTATTTTTGATATCGACAAATCAAAATGATTTGAAAAAACCAAAAAATAAAAAGAAGATTTTTTTTCAAAAGTGCTTTTAAAACATAGTGTCAAACATACAACTAATAATCTTTTTACCCAAATCTATTTTTTTATTTAACTATATCTTAGAATTTGTTTTGTTAAAAGATTACAAAATTGAGTATCAACCTACTATGAAAACATTTTAAACTATGATAAACCTATAGAAACTTAAATGAAAAAAATAAATTATGAATTCCAATTCTAAATCAATTCAATATTGAAAGAATAAATAAAAAAAAATCTAGAAAAAATCCAAAATTGAAATTAAAGAGTTTTTAAAAATCAATGGGACTAAATGAAATGAAGAAGGGAAAATGCTTTGCATCTGTGAACATATGCCAAAGTGTGAGGAAATCCTACAACCTTTGGATGGTAAATGAGCATTTCTTTAGGTTTTGATCGATGTCTTTTATTATTTTGGTGGAATCACCACGGTATCCTCTTTTTTTTTTCTTCTTTTTTTTTTTTATAAAGTGCTGTGTGTTACAAGAGGAAGTGTAGTGTGGTTCCAAAAATCTAATTTTATTTCCTTTGTCTTTCTCTTCTCTCTTATTACCTGTGTTTCATGGATTGACTTATGCCATTCTTCCCTTCATGCTTTAATATTTTTATATTCTTCAATTTCATTCCTTTATTCTTTATCTTTAGAAAAATGAAGATTTTGAAAAGAAAACTCTTGCAAAATCAATCTTCAACATGATATCAGGACAATTATTTAATATAACAATGATATTATAAACATAAAATAAAGACAAATTATCTACCAAACATCCTAATCAACACAACATCAAAGAATAAAATTGAAATAAATTTTTTTGATGACTAAGAAAACACAAAAATAATGGAGGGCCAAACTTGAAAACAACTTTCAAAAAAAAACAAGAAAAGATTGTTCTTTAATCATTTTTTTTTTAATTTTGGTCCCTTGGTTTTAAATCTTTTTTATTTTTATTTTTAAAAAAATGATTTTAATAAATCCTAATTAAAGAACAAAAAATGGGTGTTTATAGTGAAAGTAGGCCAATCATTTAACGGGGGAAGATGATAACTTTTAGACCAAAGTAAATCTTTGTTAGTTATGTGTATTTAACATGTGCTGTTGTGTTGATAAGGATTGAAATGTTTAAAAATCGGTTATGCAATCGAATTATGAATGATTGGTTGAATGCTTGTTTGATTACTAGTATTGAAAACAAATATTTGAAAAAAATTGATAATAAGAACATCTTACAACATTTACAACATATCAAATTTCATAGGTAGTAATTATGAATTATAAGAAGAATAAAAAAGAATTTTATGGAAGATATTTTTTTTTATAATATATGTACATTTTAAAAACTTTATATTAAAACCTTATAATCTTCAAAACATATTAGATTTTAATTAATTTAGTTATATACTTATATTATTTAGCCTGTTAAAAGTGTATTTTGAATCTATCTCTGATTATAACCTATGTTCCAACATCTATACTAAATATATTATTTTACTTTGTAATTGTAATGTTATTAAGTCAATATTATATTTTATATTCTTTTACTAAAAAAAATTAATTTATTAGTTAGATCTATTTCAATGTATTAGTTTTGTATACAAGTAACAAATAATAAATCTATTTAAATTTCTTCTGAATTCTCAAAAATCAATCATGTCCAATAAAAAAACATTACTAGGAATTTATTTATATTTACAAACCATACACAAAAACATTAAAGAATATATAGACACTAAGCCCATTAAAGCTGGAATGGACTTGCAGTAAAACATCAAGGACTCTAATCCATTTTAGTCATAAGCACTCCATCTTATATTATGCAACAATATTATAATTTTAGGCCCTCTATTTTTTTTGCTAGACATAGACTCATAAAATTACAAAATTCAATAAAGTTATAAATAAATTCCAATATTTTTTTTCTTTTTTATTTTATTAACAAAAGAAAGAGACATGGACCAGCTTGGCTAAGCTAGTTCCCTTGTTGGCTCACTGTTTTCAGAAGAAATACTAGTAATTCAACTGATCAAAGAGATAAACTTTAATCTCACATCATTGGCTGTAAAACCACAAAGCGAAAAAGAAATTGCAAGTGAAGTAATAATATTTCTATAAAAAAAGAAATGCCGGGTTTGACTTGATTAAAGGCTAACCTCACCACATTGATCTATTTCAAAATTATATTATTTTAATTTATTTTTTTTAAAAAAAAATTAAACCACACACTATCATGGACAAAGATTTAAAAGTATTTATTATGATTAATCTAGTTACATCTCATTCAGAATTTATCGAGTTAACCTGGTAGTTAGTTGACTTAACAAGTCATTCAAGTCAAACAAGGTTAGTTTTCAAAATAACTTAAAAAATATCCAATCTTACTTAGATTTTACATGTTTTGTTTGTTTTTGCGGTTGCAAAACGCTTTTGCAAAAACAAAAAATGTTTTTTTGCTACAAATTAATTTGTTTACTATGATTTTAGACCATTTTAATATGTTATTGTCAAAAACTACTTTGACAAACAACCACTATCACAATACCAAATAAGCTTTAAATTAATGAATCATTAAATTAACATCTCAAACTTTTATGATTTTGTTTGACATTACAATCCAACTATATATTTTTTTAGTTTAAGATTAATTTTTTGGAGATTTTAAATTATTTTTTATGTAATGATGTAAAGAATTATCTTAAAAAATTAAAAAATTTCTTAATGTATTTTCAATAATAAAAAAAAACACCAATAATATTTCCAAATAGGCTGGAACAGGCTCGAGAGGTATGAGCCGAGCCGAGCCAAACATCATGACAGATGAATATGGATTGCCGATATCGTCTCTTGTTCATGTATCGTTTATCATGTAAGCAAATGCAACCCAAACGAAATTGGATAAGGATTTAAAGGCCCACCTCTCATTTCCTTCTCTTTAGTCTTTTCTGGCCATAGGGACTCAGTAAGCAGATATCAACACCTTCACCAAACAGCCAGCCAGACTGAAAAAAAAAAACCCTCTTTCTTTCTGAGAGGTACACTTCTTGCTTGATTCTTAGTTAATGGGTCATAGAATTTGATGCTGCTTTATGGGTTCCTGTGATTTTGCATTGCTGGCTGTTGTTTATCTTGTGGGTTTTTATTATAACCTTCCAGTTTGCTTTGTTTCTGGTTGTCAACCTGTAATAAGTTTTTGTATTTGGTAATGCTTTCTGTTTGTTGAAATGAGTGTATGGACTTTGAACACACACACATACACACACACACACACACAACACTACAGTCCTTTTCTTTTGAATGTAATAATACTCTCTTAGTGCTAGTGTTCAAATGAGTGGTTTTATTTAAATTAGGAGTTTTCTGCTAGATTTTAGAATTGTTTGTGCACTGAGGTTTATTCAGCTATATGGCTGAAGATATTCTAGAAAGGGTAAATCAGTTCAAATTTCACATTGAAGACAATAATTTGACTTGAAAATTATGATAATTAACCAAGATATTTGGAATATTGATGTCCTTGCTCTCATGAAGGTGACCGTTTACAATTCGCTGGAGTTCAGTAAAAAAGTCTTATCGAGACATATTGAGTTTCCCATTTTTTTTCGTGACAAAATTCAGAACTTTGTCTGATTACTTAGCCAGCTTTTGTCTACATGAGTTATAGAATCTTCATAAAAACCCATTTAAGCTATGTAATTTTCGTGTACATCTCAATCTTGGGGATGGTTGTGTAGAATGGAGTGCAGTGTCTAATGCTTTGATGAAATTGTTTCAAGGGAGGCATTTGGGCATGATGGGATTGAACCAATATGAATTGCCAAATAACCTTATCAGACAGAATGAACTTGAAGAGGAATTGTTTTCGGAAACAGTGTTAATGAGCCAGAATTTTCTGTGTGAATCCGTTTTTGAAGTTTGCTCTTGTTTATTCTACTACTGAAAAACCAAGACTTGATTTCTTTAGAGGTAATTAGGGCTGTTAGGACCAGATACGTTGACTAAGACATGGCTGATGTTGTCACTGGTTGATGTGTGCTCGCAGCTGTTAGCCTGTGATGTGAATTACTGAACATGAAGCTCATTTCAGGAGAAAATCTCTTTATATGTTTCTGGAATAGTATTTTTGTATGTGATTGCAAAGCGTTGATTGCTCAATTGTAGTATTCCATCCTTGTCTATGTTTGTTAAAGACATTTTGCATCTGATTTTAGCACAATTGGTAACTGGAACTTTCATCTGTTAGTTTCAGGGAAGATCAATAAAGTCCAGTGCATCTATTTTTCATTGCTGAGCAGGTGAAGATTGGGATGAAAAGTCTAGTTTAGCTGCAGCACAAACTTTGCAACTCAAATAAACATGACACCTGTGCTCCCATGTTCTACAAGTAATGTTTGTCTCATTCCTGGAGCTGCTTTTTCAATAAAGAAGAATAATAGTCTCAAAAATGGAAGTTTGTCAAGGAAATCTACAAAATATGCATCATCCTCACAAAGACTCGTGTTGCCTCTTCCTGGTTTTGTAAAGTTGTTCCCACAATACCACAGGGGTTGTGCTTTGCTCCATAGATCTGTAGTGCGTACCGTATCAGCCACAGGGACTGATGTAGCAGTAGAGGAGCCAGATTCACCTGTTGTAGATAAAGATTCAGATGGAGGTGCAGAGATTCCAGCAGATGCAGTTGAAACAATTGATTCCTCCACCAAAGCAGGTTCAAGTCCTGCTTCATCTCAATCTAGTCGTTCAAAGGGAAGTAGGAAAAGTGAGATGCCACCTGTAAAGAATGAGGATCTGGTTCCTGGTGCAACATTTACTGGCAAAGTAAGATCAATCCAGCCATTTGGTGCTTTTATTGATTTTGGAGCTTTCACAGATGGACTTGTGCATGTTTCAAAGTTGAGTGATAGCTTTGTTAAGGATGTTGGAAGTGTTGTATCTGTTGGTCAAGAAGTAAAGGTGAGGTTAGTTGAGGCAAACACTGAGACCGGGCGGATTTCTCTTACTATGCGTGAAAATGATGATATGAGCAAGTTTCAGCAACGGAATGATTCTCCTGCCACCGGGAGCAGCAATAGGCAAGCTCCCCGAAGGAACACTTCAAAGCCCAACCAAAGAAGAGAAGAGTTTAAAAGCTCCAAGTTTGTTAAAGGGCAGAATCTAGAAGGCACAGTAAAAAATTTGACCAGGTCTGGTGCTTTTATATCCCTTCCTGAGGGTGATGAAGGATTCCTACCCAGATCAGAAGAATCTGATGATGTATTTGCAGGCATGATGGGGGACTCGTCACTGCAGATTGGTCAGGAAGTCAGTATCAGGGTGTTGCGTATCACAAGGGGACAAGTTACCTTGACAATGAAAAAAGAAGACACTGATAAAGTTGACACAGAGCTAATCCAAGGGATTGTCCATACTGCGACGAACCCATTTGTGCTAGCTTTCCGTAAGAACAAGGATATTTCTGCATTTTTGGATGAAAGGGAGATAGCAACAGAACAACCTGAAAAACCAATACCTTCAGTGCAAATAGGAGAGACAAGCCAAACTGAACCTTTGCCTAATATTGCTGAAATGCAGGACCAACCAGTAAGTAGTGATGAGGTATCGAGCAGCATCCCTTCAACAGTGGATGATTCAGTAGAGGGTGGTGAGACTTCCTTAAAGGAGGTGGTTGCGGGAGCCAATGTTGTCTCAGATGAGAAGCAGCCAGAAACTGTTGAATCTAGTGTTGATAGTTCAGTTCAAACTGTGGAGAAAGAAGCAGAGGTCACTGGCTATAATGAGCCAGAAAGCATAGAGTCTAGCACACCACAAAATGTGGATGATACAGTTCAGACATCAGAGAAAGAAGCAGTAGCTGACGATGATAAGGAGCCAGAAAGCATATCTAGCGCATCACAAAATGTGGATGTTACAGTTCAGGCCTTAGAGAAAGAAGCAGAGGCCAACGATAAGGAGCCAGAAAGCATAGAGTCTAGTTTATCACAAAGTGTTGATGATAGTGTTGCAGGATCAGGTGTGCAAACCAGATTATCTTCCCCATAATAGCATGGATAATAAATAATCATTATAATACTGAGTGCAAGAAATTCATGTTTAGGAAGAAAAATCAGCTTCTGAATAAAAACTTAACCAAAAGATATTTACTAAGAAAAGGTGTTTTTTTAATGTGCATCAAACCTGACCCTGACATGTGATGGTTCTTGCTGAACTCTTCTTTCCTTGAGATCTTGTCAAGACAATGTTAATGAGGAATAATCTAAGTCCAGAAATTGGATAAGTATGTCCTGTCCATGGGCTTACTCTTTCATTTAAATGGAAGTACTGGTGGCATATTCTGTATTTTTTTTTCTGCCTCAAAGCATTAAAAAATCATTTTAGTTTGCCACCTTCAAAATTTTGAGTCTTTTAGTTGAATCTGTAGGTGTTTCCTTGTGCATTAAATGTTGTGTTTTTATTTCATTTTCCTGAGAAGCTGTTATGATCTGTTAACAGACAGGGTGGAAAGCATAGAAAATTCTGATGCATCTGGAGATACATCCGAGGCTCAAATCATATCTTCAGAAAGTCAAACCAGTGAAGAAGTTGTTGAGAACCAAGTTATAAGTATCGAGGAGGAAATGCAGATTCAAACTCCTGCTGCTGAGACTGAAATTACTTCTGCCTCACAATTTGAAGATAAAAAGGTGGAACCTGCATCCGAGATAAATGGCACTGTGGGTGCTTCAAATGGACAAAGTGGCAGTCTTTCTCCCAAGGAGAGTGTGACTAAAGGTTTTTACCTTTTCCATATCTTTTGATCTTTTTGCTTACTCAAAAGAATTCAGAAACTGAAATCAAGTCCAAGCCCAAGCCCAAAATGTCAAAATTAGAAAGAGAATGATTTGGTGAAAGAAAATATGTTCTTTCCTAGTATTTTGCTTTGAACAATGATCTGTTTGTCTAGTCGAGTATCCTTGCATAATGCAACAAGTTAGCATTTCGGGTTCATGTCCAGGAAAGTGAATGGGTTATGCCTAATCAATCTCTTAATGATCACATAGAAGGTGATTAACATTCACTACTGCTGCTTTTCTGATCATAAATAAATTGAGGTATAGAAAATAGAATTCAGTAACAAGTTGCAAAATTAATGTGTGTCAGTTTAAACTGTCCCCAAATCATATTGGGATTTGTCAATACTTGCACTGGTATTCAAGACCATGGCCAAGGATAGATTCTAATGTAAATATTTTGCAACATTTAATTTTTCCATCGGGGTATGATAAGAGTATCAGAGCCACATTTTACCAATTACAGAGTGTTGCTATGGCCCAGAATTTTCTTATTTTTCTGATGTTTGTGATTGCTTTGATCCCCTATTAGCGAGTAGCCTCACCCTCAAGCTATCTAATGTATGTTTTTTGCAACATTTAGTTTTTCCATCAGGGTATGATAAGAGTATCAGGCTCACATTTTACCAATTACAGGGTGTTGCTATGGTCCAGAATTTTCTTATTTTTCTGATGTTTGTGATTGCATTGATGCCCAATTAGCATGTAGCCTCTCCCTCTAGCTATGTATTAACTTCTAATTTGTTCAATGGGTTGTAGCAACTGTATCCCCAGCTCTAGTGAAGCAACTTCGTGAAGACACAGGAGCAGGGAATGATGGATTGCAAGAAAGCCCTTTCAGAATCTGAAGGGAATATTATTAAAGCGCAGGAGTTCCTAAGAAAGAAAGGATTAGCAAGTGCAGAAAATAAAGCTAGTAGAGCTACAGCTGAAGGAAGAATTGGATCGTACATTCACGATAGCAGGATTGGGGTCCTAGTAGAAGTGAACTGTGAAACAGATTTTGTTTCCCGTGGTGACATTTTCAAGGAGCTGGTGGATGATCTAGCTATGCAGGTGGCTGCATGCCCTCAAGTGCAGTACCTTGTTACAGAAGATGTGCCTGAAGATATTTTAAACAAGGAAAAAGAGATTGAACTGCAGAAGGAAGATCTCTTGTCAAAACCAGAGCAAATAAGATCAAAGATTGTAGAAGGGCGTATTAGGAAGTGGCTTGAGGAGCTGGCATTGCTGGAGCAGCCCTACATTAAGAATGATAAGGTAGTGGTGAAGGACTGGGTGAAGCAGACAATTGCAACAATTGGTGAAAATATTAAAGTGAAGAGGTTTGTTCGCTACAATCTTGGTGAAGGCTTGGAGAAGAAGAGTCAGGATTTTGCTGCTGAGGTAGCTGCTCAAACTGCAGCGAAACCATCAGAACCAGCAAAAGAGCTACCTGCTGAAGCAGAAGTCAAGGAAACTGCTCAAAAGTAAGTTACCGCTCCTTTGATTCAGAGGAGAAATTCTCTGATGATTACACATCATGAGTTTGTGTGTCAGATATAGAATGCGCTTTTGTGGTGCTTGTGTGTCTGAATGGTGCCAATGAAGCTTTTTTGAAATTTTGATGGACCTGAAAAAAAAAATCAACCTGAAAAAGTAATAAAAATGTAATAGTCAAAATGTAATGAAACGTCTGGATGCATTTTGAAGTGATAAAAAAGATCATGGAATGAAAAAAGTAAATGAGAATTAATCAACAGCATTGGTACATGTGTTGGGCGTGCACATGTGTTTGAATGAAATTTTGGATAAGCAATTCTTATGGTTTCTTGGTAGCCACTACTTTGAAATAGCATGATATTCTAAGTTTAGTGATTAAATCTGCAAATAAAAAAAACACTTTGTTTCCTTAGAAAGTTCTGTACTATATATATTTTGCTATGGTAAAATCAGTTTTGGCACAATATTCTCATTATATTATATATATTGGAAACTTGCATCCATTTGCTCTGCGTCATGTTAATAGTGAGTAGGTTAGTATATTAGGCAGTCTTTTGGAACATGAAGATAGTAGTTCAATTTATAGATATCAAGTAGAAGTTGAATCAGTTGGGAAATCAAACAAACACGTCAATTTTACTTTCAGCACATGTGCTGCCCTATTCTTTCCTGCTGCCCTATTCTTTTCCCTAACCCTTGGATATAATGTAGAAGTCTTTCAAATGGATGATAAGTTAGTAATTTTCATATGGATTTTATGTTCTGTTGCCCTGTAATATAAGGATCTATTAATGGTACATCGCCTAGAATTATACATTTTTGTCCTAGTAACTGAAGCATTAAAATTTGCTGAAGTGATAAATTTGTCTGTCTACTGAAATTGCCTTGAAAGGAAACAGCTGACCTCTTTAAGATCTTCTAAAGTTTCACTTATGCCCTGCTCTATTTTGCAGGCCACCAGCCGTTGTAGTTTCTGCCGCTCTTGTTAAACAACTCCGGGAAGAAACCGGAGCTGGAATGATGGACTGCAAGAAGGCTCTCTCTGAAACTGAAGGGGATCTTGAGAAGGCACAGGAGTATCTCAGAAAGAAGGGTCTTTCAGCTGCTGATAAAAAATCCAGCCGTCTTGCAGCAGAGGGCAGAATTGGTTCTTATATCCATGACTCCCGTATTGGAGTGCTGATAGAAGTGAACTGTGAAACTGACTTTGTGGGAAGAAGTGAAAAATTCAAGGAATTGGTTGATGATCTAGCAATGCAAGTTGTGGCCTGCCCACAAGTGCAGTTTGTATCAATTGAAGATATTCCTGAGAACATCCTGAACAAAGAAAAGGAGCTTGAAATGCAGAGAGATGATCTTATGTCGAAACCAGAGAACATAAGAGAGAAAATTGTCGAGGGAAGGGTCTCAAAGAGGCTCGGAGAGCTTGCCCTTCTAGAGCAGTCATTCATTAAGAATGATAGCGTTTTGGTGAAGGATTTGGTGAAACAGACTGTTGCTGCACTCGGGGAGAACATCAAAGTCCGCAGGTTTGTTCGGTTTACTGTCGGAGAATCAACTGAAGACACAAAAACAGAGGCTGAAGCATAAGATAGAAAAATGCCACTCAAAGCAAAATAATTGAAACAAATCAAACCTAGCACTGGAAACCTGACAGAGAGGAGACTGGGAGGGAGGCATTGTTGAAACTAATTTTGGATGAGAGAAATCTGTTTTTTTTTCCTCGTGATAAGAGCAAGCTAGTTGTTGTTATGTAGTTTTACCTTTGTATCATGATTACTGAAATTATTATTTTTTTGGGATCTACATTTTATATTCGTCAGGAAGAGCATTTTCCCAATCACCATGTCCATTTTCTTTTCTACTGATCATTTTCAATCTCCTCGATGTTTTTGCACAGTTGTTACACAATACACATAGCCTATACAATCATTTATTATTTATAGGACTCACATTTTTCTCATTGTATATTAATTAACTGATACATCCGTTTATATGAAAAACTTTTTTGTAAATTGTTATACTTTGTGATTACAAGATGCTTTCTAGCGGCTGAAGTTGTTTTTGTGAAGAAAAAAATAGTGATATTTAAGGTATAATTATTTATATGTGGGTGTGTATATATTTCAGTGTAGGTAAAAATATTTTTATTATTTTTAAATATCATGGATTTAAATTTGTTTTTATGAAATACATTTCTTCAAAGTAAACTTAGAGAGTATCTATAAAATATTTTCATGTTGGTGAAATCATAGTACTATTGCTTAAATTATAATATTAGGGATTGGAGTGGAGTTGATCATTAGTCAGAGTTTTCATTAGAGTTACATTAGGCTAATCTGGGTACTTGCATTATGCTACGAGCTGGATCAAAAAAAATCAATTTAAGCAATAAGAAAAAGAGCATGTGGGCACTAATAATTTCTTTTTGTTAACAATGAAAACTCTAAAATGCATGCTTAAAGCTTGATTAGTATGTTCAATAAAATTAATTAATCAATATAAATGTTAATAAACGCTAAAAAAAAATTCTTTAACGATAAACAAAGACTAAATTGGGAACGCGCAAGCGATTGATGCATATAAAGAAAACATGATATCATGATGGACCATGCTATTTAGCATATTTATTTCATTATGCATCAATATTTGAAAAAAGAAAAATAAGAATTGAATTAAAATAAAATAACTTGTTTGCATAGTTTCTTTGTTTTTTTTATTTATCGAGCCTCACCTTATGATGTGGTCCCTTGCATGACTTGGGTTCCAAAACCAATTATGCTGGAGTTAGCTCAACATGGCTCGTTTAACCAAGGATAAAACTTGATTAGTTTGTTGAATAAAATTAATTGATCAATATATGCGTTAATAAATGCTAAAAAGAGTCCATAATAATAAACAAAGAGTGAATTGGAATGCCAAACGATTGATGCATAAAAAGAAAACATGATATCATGATGCACCATGTTATTTAACATATTTATTTCATTATGCATCAATATATTTGAAAAAAGAAAGATAAGAATTGAATCAAAACAAAATAACATGCTTGTACAATTCCTTAGTTTTTTGTTTATCGAGCTTCGCCCTATGATATGATCGCTTGCATGGCATCGAGCTTCGCCCTATGATATGATCGCTTGCATGGCATCGAGCTTCGCCCTATGATATGATCGCTTGAAGTTGAATGGCTTGAGTTTCAAAACCAATTATGATGGAGTTGGCTTAGCATGACTCATTTGACCAAGTAGGCCCACATATGACTCGGTCACCATATTAAAAACCTGATTTGGCTCTAATGTTTTTTTCAAGTCATTACTATTTTAACCTTTGCCTAACCTCATCAGGCTCAAATGTGAAATAAAAAACTATCAAAGAAAAACATTTAGAAAAAATTATAGAGTAAAATGAAAAGGTGACACCATATTGGATCGACTTGATCAACTTTGGTCAACTTGTCAAATTAATGACTCGAGTTATGGATACATCCACAATGAGCTAATATGGTTTGACCATCTATCTCTTTCATTTTTCTTCCCTTTATTTACCTCAGATTAGATTTGGCTAGGGTGTGATAAAATATGAGACTACATTGAAAAGTTATTGAAGAATTAAGGGCCAAAAGAAAAAACTAAAGAGTTATCACAAAATCAGGGAAAAAATAAAAAAATTATATTAACAAGAAACAATAATGGATAACACGTGCACAAACATGTGAGTAAGCTTGTTGTAGTTAAGCGGTGAGTACAACTTCCACTAATTTCATATGATGGTTTTCATTAATGTCATTATAGTTGTTTTGGTAGACTCCTTCTGGAGTTATGCATGTTGGCTCTCAATAAATGGCTATGACCACCATTCTTCTCTCTTTTCTCTCTCTTTCCTTTCACAATTTTTACACCCGACTTGAAAAAAATAGTCATTGTTATCATCCAAAAAACTATGTGAGATAGTCCACAATAAATTCTTCACACCAATTAGTTTTTTTTTCTTTATAATTTTGATTCTAATTTAATTTATATTGGTAATAGACATTGGATTTCTTATCAAGTTAAGAGTAAATCAAACAAAAAGAATAAGTTTAGAGTTAATCTCATTTCCTATCCCCAAAACTTATTCTCTCATTCTCTCTCTCTCTCTCTCTCTCTCTGTTTATCTATCTATATTGACTTGCATTGAAAAGTTATATTGTTTTCACAATTAAGTTCATGGCTTAGAACAACTAGATCATGTCAAAACGTTTTCAAGTTTTTTGATAAGGTTGGTCACCTAAACA
Organism: Salix viminalis; assembly: GCA_029228465.1. Lineage (NCBI taxonomy): Eukaryota > Viridiplantae > Streptophyta > Magnoliopsida > Malpighiales > Salicaceae > Salix > Salix viminalis. The sequence goes on from CM055443.1 coordinate 4,441,484, forward strand.
ATTTAACCATTTTTGTAAGCCTCGAGAAATAAATGTTTGTGTAAATTATAAACTATATAAATAGAAAATAAAAGTGAAGAAATCAATGCACAAATTTAAGTAAAATGGGAATTCAAAATTTTTGGAGATAAATTTTTGGCTGAAATATTTTGAGATATTATAAATTTAACATGAAAATATATTAGGGGTTGAATTAAATTAAAAAAAAAAACTAAACTAAAAGTTGAAGGGTGAAATTATAAGAAATAAAAAGAGGTATAACTTAATTATAAAAAGAAAAGATATGGGTGGGTTGGTGGGTGGGTGGGGGTGGGGGGAATAATACACTTAAAGTAAATGAGGCTTAAGTATAAATAAGAGAAATTATAGAGTATAAATACCTATTTTCCTTGATAATCAATGTCGACAATAGTCATTAAGATTGAGGAAGGGAGTTTATGAAAAACAAAATTCTTACCAAATTAAGAGAGATTACAAGAAAGAGAGGAACTAAGTGATATCAACACATTTACCCATAAATAATACAGGAATTAAGAGTTTATTTAGAAGAAAAAATTAGGGGAAAAGAATAGAACAAGGACCGACAACATCTAAGAGTAAATGAAGAGGTGGAAATATTAATTCTACAAGCATTTAGGACATGAATCTCCTTTGATAAGGTGTCCCTCACACCATATAACAAGTTCTTAACTTAATTATTAAATCTTATTAATTAATCATGAGATTAGGGTTAGGGTTCTTGGATAATGTTTTCAGAAAATATGAAATTGTATTAAATTAATTATTGTGGCATGTAATAGGATGAAATGGAGTTGAAATAACAAGTTAAAGGGAAATAAAAAAGGTAGTCCTTTAGGAATGGCCATCGCAAGCCATTGAAGGGATTGATATGAGTAAAGAAATTATGGTTATACTTGTTGAATTTATTGTAATAAGTTGTTTTTGGAGGTGAGTGTGTGTGTTGAATGAATTAAGCATGAAAGGAATGAGGGGTTCTTGGTTCCCTATGGTCAAGCTCTCGACCAATAATACAAAAAAAAAAATGTTTTGAATTGCTACTTAGCTTGATAATGTGTATTTATATGTATTGAAGTGATGAAAAATGCATACAAGAATAACAAAGAATGAGTTTATAAGGATGTTGTTTTGAAATGTAGCAAATTTACAATTATGTTCTCCATTATGCTAACTGTGAAGGTTGAGATAAATGGGATGATTTTTTTTTAAGAGATGTTTTTGATAATGTTACAAGTTATGCGATAAGACTAGGGGTCAATATAAATAAGGACAAGTTGAATCGAGGATGAATGTGTGGAAATGGGTGAGTTGACGAATCTGAACAATTTTATCTCCTGAATTTTAGAGAGAATTCAAGTAGGAGGATGAGGTAATTAACATTAAGTTCCTTCATAGAAATTGTATTTTTGGATGCTGATTAACTAAATAAACTGGTCTTACTCAATTTGGAGCTATAGAAACCAGTTATGGGTCACCAACCAAAATTGGTTCATGACAGATCTTATAGGGCAGTAAGTTTGATTCGTTGATGAGTAATTTTGTGTGTCTTGAGGGACGAACTGGGTTCTCATGTGCCCTCGTGTCTTAGATTTTCAAGAAGACTATCTTTGTTTAAACAGAATCCAGAACTCATAATATAGTCAAAATCTGAGGAGAGGTCAGAATGCAACCTCTATTGACAGATTTGGAAAGTCGCTAAAAGATTATCTAGAAGCTTTAAGGGTGAAAATTAGGTCATTTCCCTCTAGGAACGTGTGATAACTGGTCACCTAAACAATTAACCATTTCAAAACTTTTCATGATAAGTTTGGTCATCTAGATGACTCAATCCATTTAAAAACAACATTTATTTTACAAAATTACTACACAATGCCTTTATAAGACTTTGTAAAATAAGCAATATAAGAAGGAAATAGTTATTTTGACCCAAATTTAAACCCATTTTTTTAATATATTTAAATAACTTCCAAAAAAATGTATTTAGTCAGTATTAATTATTATTTTTCTTTTTTTTGTTTAATTTTATATGTCAAATTAAGATAGGAAAGATCTTGTGAGATTCTTGTTTAGGATTATGATTGTGGTTGCTTTTAAAAGTGATTTCATTTAGAAATGCATCAAAATGATTTTTTTTTATTTTTTTAGAAATTATTTTTGATATTAGCACATGAAAATGATATAAAAACACCAAAAACAATTAATTTAAAATAGAAAATAAAAATAAATTTTTTTTAAAATTTTTTCAAAAGTACTTTTGAAACGTAGTGTCAAACACCCTCATGAGTTTAACAAATACTATGGGAAGAAACTCATGCTAAAAATCTCTACTATAAAATTTGTGTAGGTGATATTTTTTTTCTCAGATTGAAGAATATAAAGACAATGAGAGACATAGACAGAAAGAAGAGAGGGAACAATGAGAGATAAAATAGGATGACAAAGAGAGCAATATAAATAAATAAGAAGAGAGGAGAAAATAATATATTTTGCTTATCATTTGCAAATTGCATCAATCTAGGTTCATTTTATAAAAAAATTAAATAATATTGACATTCAAAATATATTGAGTATGTGTCATGGTTGTCATTTTTAAAATATATTTTTATATTTTATCATAAAAAAATTAAAGAAAAAACATTTGTCTTGTCAAGTATGTGTTTTTATTTCTAAATAAAGGAAGTTGAATTTTTTTATCATTTAACAAAAATATTTGTTTTAGTATTTTTAAAAAATATATAAGATAAAAAAATATACAAAAATATTTTGTGAACTTTATAAAGTTTATAAGGCCTATTAGGACTTCACCCAAATTTAAAGGTTCATCGAGTCACCATACCTGAAATTTCAAAAGTCCAACCTTGGTTTTCTCAAAACCTAATCAAAAAAATATTTTGTTATTGAGTTTTATTGTTTGAAATAAATAGACTTATTACCTCGAATAGATGTTTACTGACACTAGAATCAGAAGGATTAAGGTATTATAAGTCAGGTGAACTTTATCGAGACTCATTCCATTGGCTTTCCTTAAGATTTTCATGAACTTAACATAGACTTGTTGGAATATTTATGAGCATAATGTGAATTGTGAAGTGGAATAATCAACTAACATTTTTCAACTGGAATGACAAAATTATATGACCCGACTTTTGAATGGATATGTTAGAAATATCAATTAGAGCTAAACTCATCACCGTAAACCCACATAGATACACCATTGGTAATTTAAACACAACAAATCCTAGCAATTTAAGAAAAAAATCCAACAATATAGCTAGCATGGGGTAAAATGCTGTAAGAGTGATAGTATCTTTGTTTAGCATAACTAATCTTTTATCATATATCTTTAATGACTGGTTAGGGGTTTTATAAGAGTAAGCAATGTTCTTCCTCATTTTAATTGTGGAATTTGTTCTTGTAACATCCATATTTTTGACTAATTAACCTTGAAATAATCAGACTTTAGAAGAATTTTTCTTCGACCTAAATTGTATGATCATATCAAATTCCTAAAACAAACACAGCAACATGACAAGGGTTTTTATTTATTAATTCATAACAGTCATCCCCCCTTCGCCAACCTTATTAATTTTGATTAATAATTCATCGAGTAACTGTTTTCACATAAATAACCTAATAAATAACTGATATCTCACCATGGAAGAAGATGAGTGTAAGATGCTGCTGGATTGGAACTCTTTTTTTTTCTGGATGCTCTCTTTGGAACAACTGTATCCTCCCCAAAGAACTGTCATTTCAAGCAGGTACAGCTCATCCTATTTTCCAGTTGTTTCGTTCAGAATCAGACCGTTTTCCCTTCAAAATTCTTAGCTACATCAAATTTGCATTTTCCCTTCTTCTCTTCAAAATCTGTCGAGAATCACATCCTATTTTCATAATACACCGAATGGAGTTCATATGGTTGTTTTACCGTTGTGTCCATAATGTTGATGGAACATTATCAATTTCCCTGGTTAGTTTTAGGTGCAAACCGCCAGAGATCTACAGCAATGTCCATCTCCCTTTTCTTGTGAAATTTGTATAGCCGAGGCACATCAAACCGAAGCTGGGGAAAAAGTACAGAAACAAAATTGAGAGGATATTTGAAGGGAAGAGCATTCTTTACATCAACGTCATCTTCCACATCAAACCTGTTTGTTTTTATGTTTCAAAATTTTTGACTGTTACCCACCTCACATAGAACCTCTGCACTGCTAGCACCAAAGTCCCGCAAGGCTGCCCTTTTCACATGCTGCAAAGACAAATAATAAATAAAAAAATCATGGATATCACAACAAAAAAAAACTTAACAGAGCTGGTTAACAGGCTAAAAAACCATGACTTGAATTGATGTCGACAAACATGCTGTGGCCAATTAATAGGGAACAATTGATCTGAATCTTACATCAAATGCAAAAGGGGCAGCTAAGTGTAGAATCCTGAGGGTACAATCATGCTTCTCTACCTTAGATAAAGATGCGGCCAGCTATAATTTGTGAAGAAATACAGTCAACTAGATGAAATATTGCAACTCCAGTGTTATTATTGGTCTTCTGACCTAATCAAATATATAGTGCAGACAACCAATGACAGAAAAAAATCACATAAGGCATACATTATCTAAAAGCACTGCCAGGAAGATTTTTTTGCAGTCAAGGCCAGAAGAAACAGGTCCTACATCTGCAACAGTGTTTACATATGACACAATAGTTTGAGGCGCATGCCAATGCCTTTGGTTAAGTGTTCAAAAAAAGTAATTGGGTTTTGAAAATGCACCAGTTAGTGATTGCATATGTTTGGCACATAGATTTAAGAGAAACTAACAAGAAGGTATTTGCATTGATTAGATAGAGAAAGCTATTTTTCCCTTTGCTCAATAATGCTCCAGTTTAAAGAGCACCAACTTGTATTGTGAAATATATTAGTTCTAGATACTTACAATACACAAGAAATCCACTATCTAGTAACTTGCTACTCTAAATTATTGGTGCAAGGGACAGGAGGAAATTCTCTATTCTACTGCTACAGCCTAGAACTGTCAAAGGAAGCCACTTACCTCTCTTGTTGAGGTCTTGTGTAATGAATAAACTGCTTGAGAAGCAACCTGACAGGTAAAGGAAAAGAGGAAAAGCCATCCATGTTATTACAATTCAAGAGAGGGATATAAAAATTAAATAAGTAAATAAATAACCCAAATACACCTTTAGTGCTACTGAAAGAAAATCCATGTCGGCACCTTTTGTTCGAGTCCCAAATGGAGGATTCATCACAACAGTATCAACAATAGGACCTGAACATGAGATTGAGACCCTTAGATGCAGGTATGATTGTAGATTGAATGCAAATGACAAGTGAGCATATGGGATAAGAAAATCAATAAAACCATTTCTTATTTCTTGAAACACTCTGGGGGTGCACTAGTTGTCCATAAGAAAGGAAACAACAAAACATGAAGCACTCATTTTGTTACCTCTCCAAACTAAGTTCCTGATATCACACTGAATGAAGTTTATGTCCAACTGCAGATTTCAGCATATTAAAAAAATGCACATCAGTTAATAGACGAAGATGCACAGTTACATTAAATAATCCATCTCAAAAAAATGACAACTTGAAAAAAAAACACGCGCAAGCGCACACACAAACAAAGAACTGTTATTTTTCTTTTCTCCAGAAAAGCTACTCTATGTAATTTAAAATGCACACACATAGATGTGGATTTTCTTTTTCCGTCAAATGAAATTAGGGGCAGATACATGAAGCCAATTAAAGAAATAAATAGCACAAACAGACAGCAATACCTCAAGATCCTCTGCATTTAGAGATGCTATCTCAAGAGATTCAGAATCAATATCGATGCCGATAACCTGCCTGTTCCAAAATTACAAACAGCAAACAGGAATCAAGTTTGAGAATGAAGGTCGTTAAATCACAAGAATCAACGTCCCCGTCATCACAGCAAGTCTCCAATTCACTCTTTTGTTTTAGAAAATAAAGAAGAATAACAGGATGGACGCAACTCACTCTGCACCCATAAGAGAAGCTGCAGCGCCCAATGTGCCACACCCGCAACCGAAATCTGCAACTATCTTGTTGCTAACATCCCCGAACGAGTTTTCTGCCTTTTCAATTACAACAAAAAAAAACACATAATTTACGCATGAAAAACTATTTTCTTTTTGTTTTTTTAAGGAAAAAGGGGGGGTGAGTGATTTCACACATACAGTATAGAGCATACGAGAAGCAATGTGAGGTCCAGTTGGGTACTGTTCCAGCTCTACCTGCACGCATGCACGCACAATCATATATACATATACATATACATATACATATATATACACATATTCTGTTGTGTTTTAGAGCAGGAGAAGGAGAGTAAGGTAGGATACCTTTGGATTGGAGAACTGTTGAAGCTGACCTAACATGCTTTCCAATTGCTTCAGCTTCATTTCTGTCTCTAAGAAAGAGGGGTAGTGACAAGGCACCTATCAAAGAGACAGAAGGGAAGAGATGGGATGGGGTCCTGCTAGCAAAGGAAAATAGAACCCTAATTATTCTGAATCAGAATTTGTGTCCCCCTATGGATAATTCTGGAGTTTTGTTACCATCTAATGGGCTCATTCAGGTTTTGCTCTTTGTTCACTTAGGCTGCTAACCCCAATGGGCCATTCCCTTATGCACTCTTTCTTTGTTTTTTTCCTTGACCCCAGTTGAAGACTTTTCTTTCTATTAATATAAATATATGACAAATTAAGTTTTTAATTAATTTAATATTAACAATTAACAATTAAAAAATTAAAAAAATAAAATAATATACGAGTCATTTAAGGTTAACATGTCAAAGCTGAAACTCGGGTTATAACATCAGAATAAACCTATAAAAAAGAAATAAAAATATAAAGCCTAATTTTCAACTAATTTGATGTTAAAGGATACAATTAGGAAAATATTTTAAAAAAAGATAAAAAAAAAAAAACCCAGTCAACCTGAACCAATTTTTAAACTCATAATCCAGGCTATAATATCAAGATAACATAATAAAAATTTATAACGCTCCATTTTAAACAAATTCAATTTTGAAAGTTGAAATCAAGAGATAGAAAAAATTAAATCTATGAGACCGGTATAACTTTAATTAAATAAAAATACAAATTTTAGTTCCTAAACAACTTAATATTGAAGTATTTAATGGAAAGAAAATTAAATAAAAAAAAGATTTGTTTTTTAGAGGATATGTGTGTGTGAGTGTGCTGAAGCAATATTTCTTTATCATATTTGGAATCAATTCTTAAAATAAATTTTTTATTTAGTAAATCACATTGAATTTTTGCAATACATAAAATGATTGAAAGAATCTTTCTTTTAACAATGGTGTAATTCTTTGACATCGAGTAAGGAGAAGTTAATTGTATAATTTATTCTTTATTGTTATGAACTTGTTTAAGCATACCCTCATATCTTAAGTGGATGTTTGATTTTGTGGTAGTTTCTGTGGTTGAGGTTGATGACAGAATCAAGTTATTTTGTCCATATTTTTGATAAATATGGGGACCTGTAAAAAACTTAGATTTGATCTTATTTAAAAAAAAAAAAAATAGATGTTTTTCACTCTAAAACCACACCATCGAGCACACTAAAACAAAACTATAGAGGAATTATAGTTCATTTTAAAACAAAATTGACACAAACAAATTATAATTGATTTTGTGCACCAAATTCTCTATGAGTTCTTGATAATATTTGATATTACAAGAAGTGATAGTGACGTTGGACGGTTGATGATTGCTTGAAATTTAAGATTTATTAGAACAATAAGATCAAAATTTGATGAATGCTGGAGTTGACAAAACTGGACCGATGGGGTTTCACTTTTCAAACGTATCTCCCAACAACTAGACCAAGAGGTCAACCACAATTCTTAGCCATCATCATTTATTTATCAACAGGAAAAAAAAACAAAATAAAATAAAAAAACATCATCATCGTGTAGTGTTAGGTGAAAACTCTGTCATATTCCGATGAATGAAATCGTGATGCTACATGGATGAGGTTGTTGAAAAGAGAAGCATATATTCAGATGAAAAAAAAAAATCCGTGTTCACCAAAAAAAAATGTTTTTAATTGTATTTTGAAAATGTTTTTGAAAAAAAAAATTATTTTATTTTTTATTTTAAATTATTTTTTGATATTTTTAGATTATTTTCATGTGCTGATGAAAAAATAACTTGTAGAAAAATAATAATTATTTTGATGCATTTCTAGACGAAAAACATTTTAAAAAATAATTTCAACCACACTATCAAACAGGTACTAAATCCATCAAACTATTTTTATAATTTAGAGATTATTCCATATCATTTTTCTGTTATCAACTTTTTTATTAATGAAAAAAAAATTATGTTTGTTTTCAAAATTCTGAAATTAAAAGTAGAAAACGGAAACAACACCCAACCAACCTACCACTTATTTACTTGGTTAAAATAAAGACCAAATAACCACTTCAGACCTTCATTACAATTGTGGATATGCTCTAATCCTAATTATCTTAATGTGTTTTTTCATGTTTTAAACATTGAAGAAGTAGGCTTCAATCTCATGATGGACGTAAGACGGTGCTGGAAAATGTTAGAGATTATAAATCATAGACATGACATGATATGATAGATTTTATCTTATATTATTAATTATAAACATGCTTTCCTATTCTAGATATTTAAGGATTAATTATATTTATGATTTGATCGATTAAATAGCAGGAGTTATTCTCTGGACATGGAGCGTGGATCGGGTTGGGATGTGTCACGCTTGATGTGAGGATGACGTAATGGGAAAATAATTGAAATTCAGTACGATTAGAAAAATATTTTGAGCATAGAAAAAAGAAAAGAAAAAGGGAAATAAAGATGGAGAAATCATTGCAGGGTGGGCCCAAAGTTGATTTTGGTAGGAGCAAGAAACAAAACGATAAATAAATAAATAAATAAAAAGAAAGAAGAAGAAGCAGAAGTTGTTAGAGGTCGGTGTCTAAAGACAGTTTTATTTTTGTTTTTATTTTTATTTTAATTTTCGAGGGGAAAGGAGGCACACCGGGGGGGCTGCTCTTGCCGGTAGCCTGAGTCCAAAAACTTTAAAGTCGCTTTCGTAAAAAGCCGAAGGTAAAGAACAGCTCAGGTCAGGTCCACAAACCGTATACTTGACTTCAGATGTTGCAACTGGGTTTTAAAAATAATTTAAAAAAAAATATTTTATTTTTATTTTTTATTTTAAATATGTTTTTGAACAAAAAAAAATAATTTAAAAAACTGTAGTAACCACGCTCCCGAACACACGGAGCAGAATGAGATTCTTTCCCTTCATAATTCAAACTTGAAAACCTACTATGAAGAGAAAGGAAAGCATGTTAGAGTGTAAAGAGCAAGTATAATATATTTCAGGTGATTTTTGACCTTTTAATTCTTATCTCACACTAAAAATAAAATTACATCAGATAATTGAGTCATGATCTTTAAAATGAGAGCTATTTAGCAATAACAATCACTGATTAGAGCCAATTTACCAAAATTTCAGTTTTAGTCGACAAAGTCTCAGATATTAGCGGGTTTTCTTTTTTAATACGGATATCCGGGTCAGTTTATACGTACTCGACTAATTTTATAAGCCATAAAATTAACAATCAATTAGAATCTTCAATAATCCTAACTTTTATAGAATTTGAACTAATGATTTCTAAAGAGTAAATTCAGAGCCTAACCAGTGAACCTAATCCCCCCGGAGTTGAGATACTAGCGTTGAGTTGAGTCCATCTTATTCACTAATTTCATATTTTTTTCACCGAGTTTTGGTTTATAAGATAATATCATATATTTTTTTATATAACAAATACAAGAAACAAGCACATGCTTTGTTTTGTTTTGTTTGCCTATAGAAGGGTCCGGAGTAAATCTTTCAATAATTCCAATTTTGAAAACTTCCAAGGGATATGTATTGACCCATGAGTTGACTACAAGACCCATTCCAAAGCTTTGCGTTTTGTGCCACCAAGATGATCTCTATCGGCAAAATGCAAGAAGAAGAGGGGAGAAGCGATTGGGACTCTCTAATATTTTTATTTTCTGTGTGCTCCTTTTATTTTTGTGAAATTAAAACATTCAAAGAGGGTTAAATTCCCTTCAAAATGACTTGCATCTCGAAACTCAACACAATTAAGAAGAGTTCAAAGACTTCGAGTTTTAGGCTCTTAAGTTTCGCAAAATGTAATTCTAGCTTTTGGGATTTTGTAGAAAATCCTCAAAACAATAATGCCCTTCAAGAAATTAATTTCTATCTTTCCATATATCGTGCTAAATTAGTGGACAACTTGACCTTATTCAAACTAAAAATGAAAAAAAAAACCCGTTTACCAATTCGCTCTAATTAAAGTTTTGACCCTTCGATCCTTTTTCTTTTTCTTTATTTCTTAAAATATAATTCAAGCTTAATAAAAACAACAAAGTTTGTCATGTAAATGGATGATAGCACGTGACATAAGCAAGCAGGAATGAAAAATCTTCAATGTCATTTAACGTCATTGTGTAGCACTGCGTTTCAAAAGTATTTTTAAAAAAAAATGAAATTTTTTTTTTTTTATTTTAAAATAATTTTTGTGGTGTTTTTATATCATTTTTATGTGCTTGATACAAAAAAAATAATTGTTAAAAATAAAAAAAAAACATTATTTTAATATATTTTTGGAAACAAAAAATATTTTAAAAAACAACCAAAACTATACTTTCAAATACTTAATAATTAACATGGTGACAGAAATGCCAAAGATTGATGGCCCAAGTAGCTCATGGAGGATTTTAATGTAATGGAATAAAAAAAAAGCCTTTTTTATTGTAATGGAAAATCAATCCCAACAACATGATTTAGTGCACTTAGATGCGCACGGTCCTATCAAGCATTCTTTAATTAGTGGCTACAAGTATTTTCTAGCTGCTATGAATGATGATTACAGCAGCATAACTTTGAGAAGGAAGCTTTGAGTACATTAAAAGAGTTGAGAAGTGAAGTGGTTGCCGTACGTTGGAAGTGTTTGAGAACCGATAAAGTGTAAGAGATTATTGAAAGCAGGATGGGATTATGCGTCAACTCACTTTGCCACGAACACCATGGCAGAATGAGGTGTCTGAGCTGAAGATTAAAACCATTATTAATACAATATTGCTAGACGTTTGTTGAAAGAAACTAAAACATTTTGGAGAGATGTTCATTAATAAAAATCATACGTGGGAACTTTGCACACATCCTATGAAGGACTCAAGGCTAGCGGAATCAAGTGAAAGTTAAAAAAGATGGAAAATAATTGCACCGGCATGTGTTTTTTTTTATGCGAGAAAATCTTTTTTTTTGAAAAAAAATTTATTTTATGGATCTAGATGAGCGAGTAAAATCCCTATTATCTCAGGTTTTTACAAAAAATACACGTTCTGATTCGAACTCAAGACCAGCTATGCAGTTATGTAGAACACAAACTCTTTGTCATTACATATAGAGATGTTAAGTACGTCCAAGAGTGGGGAAATGAAGGCAATGATCAGAACATGTCGGCATAACTCTTTTATTTTGAAATTAACATGAAGTTTAGCCATTTTCATCAAATAGTTCAACTTCGAGGAAGAATTCTACAAAGAATTGATCTGTTGAAGAATTTATTTTGAACAATTCAACATGGTATATTTGCTATGTCTTTTTTATAGATTGTGACCAATCGAAGCAGTTTCTCAATAACCTAAGTAGAGATAATGAAATAATACATGGGAGCTCACTACATTTCTTCAAGAACTCAAAGTTATTGTAGTTAAGTGGATATTCAAAACAAATAGAAATGGACCTTCATACTATTTTTCTTAATTATGATTTGTTTTTTATATTCTTTTGTGTAATTGATTTTTTTTTATTTCTTCGTTTAGCATTGGATTTACCAGGGATTGACCTTGATAGGTTTTTCATGCATAGTATTTCCGTTCTAATGTTCCTGATTATGAATTTGAGAAGTTAACATGAGTTGACATATCTTTTTGGCTTATAATTTTTCAATTTTATAATTCAATACAATTTTTTTAATAGAATATTGGTCGTGTGGTTCAATCCAATTTCTTTTCTACTGGGTAATTCTAATTTCCTCAGCCATGAACTTTAATCTATGTTCCAATTAATATTCTTCATTAAGGATTTTTTATTTTACTTATTTAGCATGTTTTGAATAGAGTTTTTTTGTTAAACAAAAATAAATGGTATGTATTTAATTTTTTAATATATGATTCTGATTTATCTAATTTTTCTTCCCATATTTTTATTGATGAACTTTATTTTGAAATGTAAAAAAAAATTATTTTTTAAATAAAAATTGTATCATGTGCCGTCTCGCTTAATATTTCTTCTTTTATTATAATCAATCAATATCATGTGTATCTATTTTTATTATTACTTACTTAATAAATAAATTTACTAAACATGATCGACTAAATATTCTATTTTCCAAGATCAAATATATTTGTTGATGAAATTATAGAAATATATTTGAATAAGATAAATTTTCAATTTTAGATGCACAATTTTATAGTAAAATTAGATTAACCTCTCCCTCTCCCTCCCTCTCTCTCTCTCTCTTTTGTTAGATTGCTTTGAAAAACTAGTCAGCATATATCATTTTCTAATCAAAATAAATACTAAACTTTAGAGGAAATACTTCAATAAAACATTTTAATAAGAATTTCACTTCATTATTCTTTTTTATATAAATATTTATATATTAATAAAAATCCTTCAAATATACAATAGTATTGAAAAATAACATATTAGGATATATCAATGTACCATATAAAATTCATATAAATTTAATTATATAAAATATATTAGAAATTGAATACTATAAAACAAAGTTATTTTTAAAGTATAACAACAAAAAGAGAAATGTTTGATAGTATTATTTTAAGAAGTTCTACTGTTTTTCTTTTTAATAAAAAAACTAAAAACTCAAAAATTGTAGTATCCAGTTTATTGCCTTTGTCAAGAATGAACACTGAAAAATGGTTTCTAGCTCATCCTATGAATTTTAAAATTTTAAAATCTACCTTTTTCTTATATACTAGATATAAGGTAATTTTGGTAATCTCTATAAAATCTTCAATTTAAACAAAAACAAAAAAAAACAAAAGGTGATTAGCTTTGGTTTTCTATACAAAACCCTTCCCGCAACAACTTACATCTTGTTTAGTTACATGTTTGAAAAAAAAATGATTTTTATTTTATTTTAAATTAATTTTTTTGGTGTTTTTAGATTATTTTCTCGTGCTGATATCAAAAATAGTTCTTTAAAAATAAAAAATAATAATTTTAATACATTTATGAAAAATATTCGTAAAGACAACTTCAATTACAGTGTTATGCATTTCATATATTGCACGTAGCTAACGGCTAATTTGTGAAAAAGTCAGAAATCGCAATCGGCATTTCTTCCCCAAGAAACCTAAGAGAAAAAAAATTGGTGATTCAATTTTGTGGAAAATAAATCTTTGCTTCAGACATTTTCTTTTTCAGATAAAATTCCACAATTGAATAAAAAAAGACGAAAAGTCCCCCCCATTTGACTTTTTTGTGCCATCAATTTCACTTTTGATGACTCGTGGAGCTAGAAAATAATTGTCCATAACATATTGCTAATGGCAGGTGTATAAAACTATAGTTTAATTAGTTTGTCCCTTGTGCTTATAAAAAAATAATATAGATGTACTAGTGGAGGGAAAGAAAAGCAAAAAATGGGAATAGTTTTCAGCTGTGCTAAGCAAGAGGACAAAAGGTTAGCGTGGAGAGAAGGACGATGAATTGGGATCAGTATTTTAAGTTTGATTGAGGACAAGAAAGTAGGTTATCAGATTATTCATTTCATTTTGAGAATGATTGATGTGTTTTTTTTATTATCAACTGAGATTTGGTTGTTTGTTTGTCTGCCAATAGTATTCCTTAATATACACACACACACATAATTTCCAAATTAAAGAGATATATAGAAAATAAAGTTGTCATTTAATTCTTTAAGGAGATTAAACCTTATTTAGTCTTAAAATATACATTTCTTGCTTATTTGTAGATATTTATTATTGGTGAATATTCTTCAAGTTAATACTAAACCTCGAATAAAGAATCTCACAACTCAAAGATTTTTTTTTAATTATATATATATATATATATATTATCATTCTTATTTATTTTTACATAAACAAATTAAAAAGAATACCAAACTTGTATCACATCGGTCCTACTTAGAGAAGACTTGTTGACTTATGAATTATTATTGATCTCATTTTTGGTTTAAAATGTAACATTAGACTTATGATGACCACTAAAATTAAGAGACACATCTACCTAAGAGTTTTCAAATGATGACACTAACATGACAACAAAACATCAACTCATTTTTGAACTCGTTTTGAGGTTAATAATATATTGTTAGGCCTAGATTAGCCTCTAAAAATTAGAAGACGTGTCAACCTAGTTTTTAAAACCCAAGATTAATGAATCAAATAATTCTAACTTGATGAAAACTCATCAACTCTAATTTTCATTTTTTGTTTTGAAAATAAATATTTGCATACACATGTATACATAAAATGATGAAAGCATAATTTATAAAATACAAATAATGTTAATACAAAACAAATCTAAATAAAATAACATAATGTATTTTATTATGTATCTAAATAAAATAAAATACAAATAACATAAGCTACTTTCAAAATAAATTCTTCAAAAAAAAACACATAAAAAGGTAAGAACATGAAATGAAGCTAACATGAATAAAAAGTTAGTAAGAATAAAATAAAATACAACTACTAGAATAAATACTATCCATTCATGAAAAGTAACATGTTCATTATTTTTGCACTTGAATATTAAACACATGCATGGACCTTATTGTAAATAGAAAAAAGAAGGAAGAAACAACTTACTAACTTTAGGGATGGTTTCAAATTAAAAAAAAAGTTGTTGTGGCAATAAAGACAATAGTGTGCCAATGATGTTGTGGTTTTCAAATGGTTTTATCTCTCTACTTTGAGTTTCTCTCTTTTTAATTTTTATTTTTTAATTTCTTTTTTTCCCGCCTACCCCCGTATCACTTGGTTCATAATACTTTTCGTTTCTAGTAACTCAAAACTCTTTTTTTTAGGGATTTTTTTTTCTCTCTCTCTCTCTCTCTCTTTATCATTTTTTCTTCTTCTTTCACCTCTCCTACCTTCTAGTTCAATCTACCCTTAGTTCTCTCAACTCAAACTTTTTTTCTTCTCTCTCTCTTCCCTCAAACTTGGTATTTTATCTCTCTAGCTTGGCTTTTTATAAATTTATTATTTATATCTCTATTTATAAGTTAAGATGAAGCTTATAGAACCTTTTATTGGTATAATGATCATGTTCATTGGGTTTTTTGGGTCAATGTCAACCTTCCAACATGGTTGTACTATTTGGTGAAACATGTTTAGGTTGACCTTTACAATGGTTTTAGATGGTCTAAACATATTGTTTGGATGATAATATAGTACACATGCAAGTAAGAGGAAATGTGTGTTGTTTGGTGTTTTTAGGTGGCATGAGAGAGAGAACAAAGTGTCAAAAATTAGGGCTAAAATTATGGGAAAAAAACAAAGGGTTATAGACTACCATAAAGAAGAAGATGGGTGTTGTCATATTCTATGCCCTAAGTTGTTGCACAATGTTTTACTATTTACAAAAACTCCACCAAAATAATGTATATAATGATCTAAAAACAATTCTTGATCAAATTGAAGACAACCTAAAGCATAAACGTTCATAGAAAAGTAGTCCATCAATTTTAACTAGAAACAATAATTTTAGTAGTGTTCACCTTTTTAACACAACAAAAAACATCAATGAAACTAGCATTAGTTACATGAAGTCTAAGGTCTATGGATATATCCATTTCGTGTCCTAAAAATTTATAGCAATAGTTCTTCATCTTTTAGAAAAAAAATCCTGCACTAAAATCCTGTAAACTCACAATATTTAATTTTTCAACCAAACACATAAATCCAACACACACAAGTCAAGCACATACTCCTAAAAACAACTATAAAATTACCAACACATACTAAAACATAATATGATATTGACAACTTACACATTTGAAATAATGTTATCATATTCATCAAATGCTAATAACATACAAATTTGGAACAACTTGGATGAGCTATAGTTCAATAAAAAGTGCATAAAATGTGGAACAGACCAAATGTGAGTATATTAGAAATAGATGCAAGTATAAAACAAGCTTTTCTGCAAATACTATGATAAGTTATATTAGAACACAATCATTGATTGATGCAAACCTATTAATGATATTGAATTAGCCACTAGAGATGAAGAGATGTGTTAACAATATCATTCTAATACTAGATGAAGTGAAGAAACTAAAGATGAATTACGTAGAGTTTATATAAAAAAATTATATTCTTCAATAAATTTATATATCTAGGAAGTTTAATGAATGACTCTTTATTAGTTCCTTCCACAAACTTATTTATCTTTGTCCTAGCCCTCCAAACTCATAATGGATGTGGTTTTTAATACCATACTTTTCATCTATTATTGTATCTAATGCTTCTCTAGATATGTTTGGATCAATACTAAAAACATTTAGTATCTTATTTGTAATCTAAGTATAATTGACAACTTTAATATTGAAAGATCTAATATAAGTATGTTTATCTTTAAGAGAATGGAAATATTGTTACTAGGAATGAGTGCAGTATAAATCCTCTACTCACAACCAACACCTAAATATGTTTTCTGCAACTTTTTTTTCTCTTATTAAGGTATCTCTTCGTATAATAGCAATGTTTAACTTTATATTCTCTCAATATTTTCCTAAAATAATTGACATTATATAAGATCTAGCATATCTGAAACTTAGTTGATCAATCAACTCCTACTTTAAATATCTTGCATTTAAATCTAGATGTGAGATCAACTTGTAGCTTCTTATGATTGTTTGTAATCCTTGTAACCTCATCATCTTAAATGTTGATGGATCATTAAATATTTAATTCTTTTTATCATCTTTTATTTTAAAACCATATATGTATATGTTATAAACTTCTTTGTATATGATTAATATTTCCAAATAAGGAATATAGTCATAACAACAACCTTTTTTAATGTGAAATAGGCTGCCATAATGAACAATAATAGATGAGATCTTACATCCTGCCATAATGACCCTAATTATAAAACTATCTAGTAGTCATACATGACAAATCAAAGTATAAGAGATTATTTTAATTATCCTTTAATAATTTTATTAGTTATGAATTATACATTCAGCCATGTAGACTTTATATAGCCAATCAATAACATATATAAGGAGATTAAATAGAATAAATTATACAAAATTTTAATATTTTGATTAGATAATTGAAACAATTTTTTGATTTTTTGAATTTCTTAATAATTACTTGATTTATTTCTTTTATCATTGATTAGAGAATAATGAAAAGAACTTTGATTATTTTCGTAACACTTAGCATTCTCGATCCCTTTAGGCATTGTACTTATTCTGAAAAATTCAAAGAAAGTTTCATAAACCTCTTTTCTTGTTTTATGAAAAATAATGAAAAGTTTCATAATCCCTTTAGGCATTTTTTTTTGACGGCTCTCTTGTAGAAAGTAAAATTATAGATATCTAGACCACTTGTTCACCTCTTAGATAGTGACCTATTTCTTTTTTTATTTTGCATTCGAGGAAATCATATTTCTTGGAAAGTTATTTTATAGGTTTAAAATCTCGATTATTTCAAACTCTTACAAGAGATATATATTCTGATTCGAACTCGAGATTTGCCGTGTAGATCTCAAGTTTTTTATCATCACATCACGCTCCTTGAGAACATACCAATTTCACAAGGTGCTATTCCATATAGAATCAGCAAAAAAATTAGAGAAAAAAACTTAACGCCTCTAAGTTAATTAATCATGTCTGGATTTGAGATCAAGAACTCACTAAATATAATTATATTTTCCCGCCCCCTTGTACATGGAAGAATTTCGTGTTCCCATGTCCCAGCTTACACCAATTTACTATATTTCTGTCCCCACGAGGATTCAATTCGCCTACTAACATACCACGTACTGTATAAGTTCAATTATTGAAAGGACACAACTTTCTTGAATCAGCTCCAATGAGTGGACTTTATTTTCCAAATAAACAAGCCTTTTTCTCTATAATTTCATCTTTTCAGCTCTCCTCTCAACATACTAAGCTTCTTCGTGATTCGAAATTGCTTTGGATCCCATCACATATTTCATTCCTTCCAAATATCTAGCAAAGTTTCAACCCATTGGCTAGTTACTTTCAATTTTTTTTCAAACTAAAATATTATCTTCTATTACAGTCTTTTTCTACTTCTATTGCTACTTCCGTTTCTATTACTTTTTTTTTATGCGATGAAACTCCATCCCAAGAAAGCATACTTTTATGAGCATAGATGATCGAATAAAATCGCAGCTGTCCCAATCTCTTATAAAGGGTGAACGCTCTGATTCGAACTCGAAATCTGCTGCATAACTTGCAAGTCCTCTTACATCATGTCACGCCCCTTAAAGACCCTTTCTATTACCAAGGCTACTATAAGAAATACAAGTTTAAATTTTGTTGAATTGCCAGAGTCTTCAAGAATTTATTAAGGAACACTTTCCATTCCCTTTCTTGAGTTTTTATATTTAGTTTTTGAATTGAGATGGTTTTATATAGACTTCAATTTTAAAAACATCCATTATATGTTAATGAGTGTAAATAAAATAATATCATGAATGGCCATCTAAGAATAAAAGGAGAGTAATGTATCATCTCATCACACTATCAACCAGGCTTGTCAATTCCGTTCCGTTCCGTTAAAAAAAACGAGATGAAACGGTGTCATTTTCGTGTCGGTTTTAATTCTGGCCCGTTCCGGAAATTCCGGCCAAATTCTGGCCGGAACGTCTCTGTACCATTCCGGGTGTGCCGTTCCGGCCTTAAAATCCTATTTATTTTGATTAACTTATGATTTTTTTTTCTAATTTTGAGATTATGTTTGTTTGACTTTGTGTTTATATTGTATAATTTAAAGTTAATTTATCCTGAATTTTAATTATGCTTGTTAAATTAATATTTTAATTTTTTTATATCTATATAATTAATTATTATGAACAGTACAACCCCAAAACGCTCCGAAACTAAAACGTTCCGTTCCAATAGAAAAACCGGAACGGCGACCGGAACAGTATTGACAACCTTGGTATCAACTGATCTACCAATAAAAATTAATTAAATAAAAGGATAATTACAAGAATCTAAGAGATAGGTCATGGAGATTGCAAAACGAGTTTAATAATATTGTTCTCTTGATTAACAGGCTAAGCTTCCTTACCGTCAAACATGTTAATAGGAAACGATGTTTCAGCATGGAAAAGTAAAGATAGACATGAGTTTGTGGCTTATTTGTAAATACTCATACACATTGTCTCAACCATTTTTATCACTACCTAACTAGGGTTTGTTCTTTATTTATAATATATGGACCGACTCTCATTAAAGAAGCATCCATAGAAAGCGATTTAAGAAGCTATCCCTATCAATTTAATTTAAATAAACACGAAATAAATATTAAAATGGAATGAGAACCCAAGTAAGAAATAACTTTCTAGAATGATTAGACCTACTAATAAAACTAGGGAAACCAGGCTTGAATAAGATTAATCGGATACTTTAAAATGCGTGCACTCAATCACAACAAAGCATCAAGTCGTCGTAGAGCCTACAAAAATATATGTTTATTTTCATTCCCTGGCTAGCTAGCACGGATACATAGTGCAAAATAGGATGTTCATAGGATTTACACCGTCTGTAATTTAATTTGTTACTCGCATTTTCCTTGTTAATTTCTGTTGAATATTCTGTTTAAAAAATATTAATGGATATATTTGAAATCAAATTAAAAATGGGGTCTACTCACTTTTTGAGCTAAGAGTTCAACATAAGTTTTTTGACGAGGAATAATAACATATTTTAAATAGATTATGTGTGAATGATAAATTCATCTAAAAATGTCCTTAGCAGGTAAGTTCTGGTAAAATCAAAACTCTTTAATTTTTTTTTATCTCACATAAAAAATAAACAAAATTTTCTTCATGTATATGAAATGAGTAGTTGAAAAGTTAAAATTGAACTAAAAAAGCATTCAAGTTTTTAAATAGAAAAAAACTCCTGGATAAAATGGGTATCGAGTTTAAGCGATTTTGAGTAGGTTTGGGTCCAAGTACGAGTTTAGTGTAAAATAATTTTTTGAGACACGGCTAAAAGATATTAATAGTATTTCTGGAATTTTTTTATTGCAAATCTTATTAACTCTTTTAGCTAATGTTTTTTTTTTGGATTTTTGTCCACTTTGTTCAAGTTTAATTCTTGATTTATGGTGGTTAATCAAAGGTTGATAATGATGAAAAATAATTTTTATTATTACTATAATTATTTAAAAAAAACCCATTTTATCTTCCAAAATTCACTATAAAAAAAGGTGACAAAAGAGTTCAACATATGTTTTTCTAGATTTTTTAAAAACTCTTGCTCACCTTTTTTTTAGTATTTTTATGCTTTGATTTTGCCCAAAATTCTTGAGTTTAGGTTCTCTTTATTAAGAGATACTTGAGTTCTTTTAGTTTAGTTTAAAGATCTTTTTTAAAAATGCATCTAAACTAATATGGTGTTGTTTGAATTGTTGCAACCGAATATCACAGTGAAATTAAATATAAAATGAATATGGAAAAGGAATAAGGAGTCACCATCTAGTTTATGATAACTAGAAACTCTAATTGACTTTCAGAGATTCTTAGGTAAAAAACTGATTATGCTAAAATGAAAACTCATTACCCTAAAGTATTTTATCTATGATATGTTGCTTCTATGTTTTGAAGTTATGATAAGGTACTTATTGTGCCTTTCTAATTACTTTCTAAACTTAACACAGGTTTAATAAGTGATTTGCAATTAAGACATACTCTTAAAACCCAGTCATCATTTCTAAAATATGGGCGTTAAACCTTAAAGGATAGTGAATATTGAATTTGAGTTTTTAGTATATTTATTTTATTATATAAAAAATTCAGCACTTAGGCCATCACTCACTTTCAATGGACTTTTAGGGTTATGATGACTTAGTTCAAATTAACTCCCATTGAAAAATGTAAAATAATAATCCTAGCATGCATTCCTATAAAAAATAAGATACATAAGAAAAAAGTAAAAAATAACATGAACGAAAAAAAGATTTAGTGCAAGTAAATAAAATAAAACATATTAAATACTAACTAGGTATAAAATAAAGATCATGACACATCTTTCTTTCTTTTTTTTATTTGTTTTTGAAAAATAATATTATCACCTTGAAAATGTTTATATTAATAGGATAATGGATCATTATCTGATATGAAAGGTAAGTCATAAAGGTATCAAGAATGCACCCATCAACTCACATATTCGAATTCACTTTAAAAACAATTTTTTTTTCATTACTAAGCAATTACGAGTGGGACACACAAACATGAAGCGAGCAAAAATCAAAGTTGTGCCTGCTTTTTAAAGAGATGAACTCCAACCTTTCTCATGCTTCTATTTTGATATAGACTTTCTCAGGATAAATATTTTAATAAGTATCTAATATATTTAATATAAATATATCGTAATTTATAAAATATATAATTATCATATAAATATAAGGATATTTATAGAGATGTGTACATTGTATACAATATTTGTGCAGCTTTTTTCATGTATCGTCATTGTGCAATTCTAAAAAAAGAGTATGGAATGGACTATTAGAATCGTAATTGCTTCTTGGATTATACGAATTACATGCACTCATATAGGGACTTGATTGAAAAAAGGTTGTATTATAATGACTAAAATGTATATTAATATATGTATATATGTTAAAAAGTGCTCATATAGGGACTTGAGTGAAGGAAGGCTATATTACAGGGATTAAATTGTATTTTAACTAAACACAAGGACCAAAACACATATGAAGACTAATTTATGAATATAAAGAAGAGCTAAAGAATCAAATTTGTAAGGAATTCATAGGGATTGAAATGAAACTTTATAAAGCTTCCCTTACATTACTGAAAAGTTGTAGAAAAGTAACGTGTCAATTAATAGCACCTTAAACTATACCAAGGATTCACGTAACAATACAACAAAAGAAGGTATATATCCCACAAATCAATACTCTACCATTATTAAATGTTTTGCTTTTCTTGCTTGGAGAAGATGATATTAGCTACGTCTAGCCTTCCCTTTTCGTTCGGGGAGCCTCTATAATTAAAATGTAAGGGCTAGGGTTTACATTCTCTATAAAAAAAACCATCTTGGGATCGTAGAGAGGAATTAATGGGTGGAGTAAAGAAATCAGAAAGCATGTGACGAGGAATCCAATGATCAAGCATGAACAAGTCGAAACAGAAAAAACACATCCTTTGATGAGCAATATTCGACCTCAAGGAAACGACATCCCATTTTTTTAAGGAAATAATGTCGATTTCACGAAAACTGATTGCTGATTAATTAGATAGGAAGTAGTGTAACTAATAAGATATTGAGAGATATGAGCTTCGAGTCATGCTAATTCAAATTGGTGTCGGTAAGAACTCTGAAATTTTCTCGACAAAAGACAAAGCAAATGACTCAAGAATCGT
Source organism: Salix viminalis (assembly GCA_029228465.1). Classification (NCBI taxonomy): domain Eukaryota; kingdom Viridiplantae; phylum Streptophyta; class Magnoliopsida; order Malpighiales; family Salicaceae; genus Salix; species Salix viminalis. The sequence goes on from CM055443.1 coordinate 4,464,281, forward strand.
CACATCCCTGTATATTAAGGTTCGAGGCATGAATTCTGAGGCAAAAATGGCTAGTTGCTATCGTAAATGAAGTGACGCACAACAGCCTGATACACACGAGGATTATCAAAATCTCCCGTGAAATGTGACCTCGAATTGCTTTTTAAGACTTGATTCCAAAATTAGCTTCTCTCTGAAATAATGGTTTTTTTTATTCATCATTATTGCTCTAAAATGAGATAAATCCACGTACAAATGAGAATATTTTGTGTCCTCTAGAGAGTAAAACGACGACGTCATAGTTTGTGGACAGGTTCAATGCCTCAGCCAGTTGCCATTGATGAATTCTGTCTTTCGGGATGGCTGTTCCTGCCGATTTGCGTATAAAATAAACAACGAACAGAGCTAGCTCAGGAGAATATAAGTAAAAGAAGGTGAGGACAAGAGAGAACTGTTTACTCCTAGTTTTGTTTTTTTGTACGAGAAAAAGAAGATAGCAGCCATAGAACATAAAATATCATATAAGAAAAGTAGAGGAAGAAAAAAAAAGGGTAGGGTCGCACCCCGACAAATGCTTGGCAATTCGAAATAAACACGTTATACTATCCTTTCTCTCATCATTTATCGGTTTGGTAAATATATCTGTTTAGAAGTTTGATAAATATAATTTATTTAAATACTTTATGCTTAAAAATAAATAAATAAATAAATATAATTATTTTGGTGACATGATTCAAATAGGTGAGTGGATATCCCCAAACAAAGATCATGTTGCTGGTTATGGCTGCCTCGAGATTTAAGGGTTTTGTTGTTTGTTTGCTTGTCACATTGAGAATTGGATTAAGAGGGTGTAGGGCATGGAATAAAAATATAGATTATACCGAGGAGAATAATTTGTTGAAGATATTAGTAAATTAGTAATGTGGAGGGAATATTGGAATGTTCTTGGAACTATCAAGCCACCTAGAGACGCTTCCTACACGAAAGACTTCTCTAACCTTTTTATAATATTCTAGTTTCATTGTTTTTGTTTCACTCATGAGTCTCACCTTGCCCTTCAGAAGTAAAAAACTCAATTTTCATGTTAAACTTACTTGTGTAGATGAACAAATCATTAAATAATTGAAAGTCTGATATAATTTAATTTTGTGAGCTTAGATCATCGAGCATAACCTTCAAAGATAGCATCACGACGTAATAAAAGCAGTAAAAATCAAAAATCTTTTTTCTCGAGTTTTATTTTATTCAATGAAATGTTTTCATACGCATGGACAAGAGTTAATCTCAATAAAAGTGCAAATATATATCTTGGTAAACCATACTTAATAATATATAAGGTCTCCGAGGCATTAAAGCATGCATGAAAAGCAATGGGAACATATAGTATGATTCTAGGGAAACGGTAATCATTCCTTTCGGAGACCTTATGCTAGGGATCTCCTAACCCAAGATTTTGACCTCTCGAAAAGAGCGATAATCTCATCTCTCACGGGTCCATTCATCTAACATTTTCAGAACATTATTTATAGATGCGAAATGGCTATAGACACGCAGCTTAATTACAAACCCAAACTATACAATATATATATATATATATAGCTTGTCCATGTAGATGCCCTCTCACATGCAGCACCGATTCTTTTTTATTTTATTTTTCCCATCATCCTGACGTACGTAGTTGTCATCCATTTTTCATTCTTTCATTTGTGGTCGGTGAGTTCTGTCCCTCGTTATACGTTATTATTCCTATGATGTCGCCCTTTTTTTTATAGAATTTCTACATACTAGTGAATATAGATAAAGAGTTATATAGGCATTTAAACAATATATATAGCCATTTAAAGAGGGGAGTTGCTATCTCTCTTTACCACGAAAGTTATCTTTTTTTCTTTTTTTGTCCGTAAACTTCCTGATGGGGGAACTGAACCCACAATAGCCATTTACTGTTTTTCTTACAGCTCAATGAATTTAACTACGCGTACGCCATTTGGGATGTTATAGTGTGATAGATTCAATCACAAAATCATATTATGACATTACCGGTAAATGCACTCTCTCAGAAGAAGAGGAGAGAATAGGGATCATAATAACAAAAAGAAATTACTTTCGGTGCATTTAAATCCTGTTAAAGTAACTACAATGGGACGTGAGAATGTGATTTTAAATGTTAGTTGTGTAAACTATGGTAGATTTTAATTTTATGGCCAGTAATTACTCTAATAATTAATTAGCAAGTCATTCTCCAGGGGGGCAAAAGGGATTTAAGTCATGATTTTATATTGTTTTCTTGCAAGAGATTTTGGGTTTAATTAAATTTTATTTTGATGCTTGGTGGTCTCTCATTCAAAAAACATAACTAGAGAGCACCAGCTATGAGGAGCATCCATTGTGGATCACAATGATATGATAGTTCAAAAATCTATATTTTGATTCAAATCCTCATTTCAATTTTAATGTTAATAATTTAAATTTTTGGATTGAGATGTTAAAATTCTAATGAACAATTAATTACAAGTTTGAATCCAATCATCCATATTTCCTCTAATCAAATCCAAACTTATGTGCAAGTTTTATTTGCAAATTTGAAGTCCAAATAACTTTCATTTGATGGAATATGTTATCAAATAATTACAGATGACAATGGATACCATGGGTCGGGTTAATTTCTAGTATATCTATATCTATATCTATATTCATATCAATATATTATTAGATAAAAAAAATTAAATATGCATACCCAACCCATCAGATTTTGAGCATCTATTACCTAAATAGTACTTATAATTATTTAACATAAAAAGCATAAATACATGCATATATAATATATACACACACAGACACACGTACGTAAATACTAATTTATTTTGTTTTATGTATGTTTTGTATCAATTTTTAGATAGAATTTAAAAATATTTATAACCTATTCAACTTGTGAGAATTTGAACATTTATAACTAGTTTTAAAGGATAATTATCTATATAAAACCTTTCATTTAGGTCTATTCTGGAGGGTATATAGTTAATTTATATTAAATTACCATCGATCTCTGCAAATAATATTCGGTACATTCATAAAGTATGAGCTAAAAAATAAATAACAATTAAACACGATGGAAAACTTTGTACACCCACTGTCATTGTAGTGAAAACGTTTTCCATTTTCTTGGTTTTTATAGGATTATAAATTAACTAGAATTCATAATACCTTTTGTGTCCCACTTTGAGCTAAAGCAAAAGCAGATATAAAGTAAGAAAGAAAAGAAAAACACACAAAAGAAAGGGAAAAAAAGAAGAAAAGTAAAGTGATAAAGAAAGGAGGGAGAGATACAAAGACAAAGGTTCTCAAACCTCCATGATTTAAATTCTCTCAGCAGCACGACTTTCTTCTATTTAAACCACCGCAGTAAGACCCCTCAAACTTTCTACAGAGACCCTGTTTAGGAGCTTCAGGAAAAGGGTAGAGAAAGATTCTAAGCTAGAACACCAGGAGTGGAAGAGATCATCATATATTTTTTAGGAATTACGGCAATGAATAGAGGCGTTTTGCAGAGTTCACCGGTGCAGCAAATGATGTCCGGCAACCCTAGCTGGTGGAGCATCAACAATATGAGGCCACCACCAACTCATCATCAGCAACCCTCTCCCTTTCTACCTCCTCCTAGTCTGTTCCCTCAATACCTACCCTCTACTTCTTCTTCTTCATCATCTTCTCTTCATCTTCCTTGTTGGAATGATAACCCAGATCAGCTTCCAGAGTCATGGAGCCAACTACTTCTGTAAATTTCTCCCCATCCATCTCTGTCCACTCTCATTCCCACACACACACCCCTCATCATAACTACTCTTTATGCAACTTTATGATATGCTTTATAATTAATCATACTTGTTCAAGTAGCTAGTCTTCTTCTTCAAGACATGTTTGCCACACATGTTCTAGTGGTGTTCTTCTAGAAATGTTTGATGGCACTCTTTATTTTCATCTCTTAATTTCTGCTAGATCCTTGAAAGTCTCTGAGGTACTATACAAATAAAGAGTGGATTAAACTTACTTGGGTTTTGTTTGATATGATATTTTAGGGGTGGGATTGGTTTGTGATGACGACAAGAGCAATTTAAGCAACTTTCAAAGCAAAGAAGATGGAGAATTGGGAGGAGCAAGTGTTACATCAAGCAACAAGCGCTTCGGTTGTGGATGTCAAGCAAGAAAACTCTGCGAGCAGCTACGTGTATGGTCATGCAAATGAAGATTTTCAGGCAACTGCGAAACCTACAGCCTGCTCTCAGATTATGCCTTCTTCATCTCCCAGGTCCTGTATTACCAGTTTCAGCAGTAACATGTTGGATTTCTCCACCAACAAAGGAGATGGAAGGCATCCACCACCAGATCGATCTTCTGATGTGAGTTAAACTGAAAAGGGTTCTTTTCCACTTACTTGTCACGAAGAAATTCTATTTATTTGAGGGCTTCGACGGGAATTTGTTCATATATATTCCTTCAAAATGGCCAAAATTAATCAATTTCCATTAATTAATATGAATAGGTTATCCAACAAATTAAGAGAATTCAGACAACCTTTCACTGTTATCTTCTTTTAAAACAAACTTGTTTATTCTATGTTTAGTTGTGTGGTTTGGTTAGGTCTCAAACTGTTAAATCTATGTATTATAACAGGCTTTAAGCAAGCAATCATCGGTTTTTTATTAAACATTTCTTCTTCTACCTTCCTTTTTGGTAGTGTAACAGCACCGCTACTGGTGGGGCAGTAAAGAAAGCTAGGGTCCAATCTTCTTCAGCCCAACCTACCTTTAAGGTAATGTGCACATCTGAAGAGAATCCCACATCGCATAATACACACAGAGCACGCACATGCACAAACATCCGCTGGGATGGTGGCTGTATTTGTCTTTCCTGGTTGTCCATTTCTTGAACCATTCTGATTCTACTAATTAATCTGCATCTTTAATTTTTCATTAAGAGATTAAAAAAGATAAGGAAACCAATTTTAAGTGCATGCATGTTTGAATTCACCAGGTGAGGAAGGAGAAATTAGGTGATAGAATTACCGCTCTTCACCAGCTGGTTTCACCATTTGGGAAGGTGAGCTTTAATTTCTATTATTTATTAAAAAATAAACACTGCTAGATCTTGCAGATAAAAATTGGAATAATACTAGCATAACCCTTTTTACGGATACACATAAAAGAAGATTTTTCCACAAATAAAAGCTTCCCATTTCTGTTTTTTTTTCTAATTTACATTTTTTATTTTAAAGCTAGAGCTTTCACGAAAAAGCTAGCTATAAAGAGGACAAGAGATATGACTTTGGATGTTTGTGGTGTGGTATTCTCTCTTTTGCAGACTGACACAGCCTCTGTCTTGTTAGAAGCTATAGGGTACATCAGATTCCTTCAGAACCAAATTGAGGTGATGTTCTTTCCTCCTTTTATTTTCACGAACAACCATGAACCAGTGATTGCACACTGCAAAAGATTTAAGTATTACGCCATATTCCTTCCTTTAACATTCGTTCAGTTCTTGAAGCCCTAAATATATACAATATATATTGCAGGCTCTCAGCTTACCGTACCTGGGCAGTGGATCCACAAACATGAGGCAGCAACAATCTGTAAGAAACTGTCTACATGAGAAATAAAAATAATAAACTCTCATGCATACATATATATATATGTGTGTGTGTGTGTGTATGTATAATATATTTCTTTTTCTTAGTTATAATATGGTATTAAATGGTACATTTTCTTGGCAGGTTCAAGGAGAAAGGAATTGTATATTTCCTGAGGACCCTGGTCAGGTAAGCTTTATTGGATCCATTACCTCCTTAAAAGGGTTTGGGGAGCTTGAATTTGAAATCAGCAAATTAAGAAAAGCTGCTAGTACTGTACAGTTAATTTTTCTTTCTAAAGATTAATGCTCTAAATGAACATTGCTCTCAGCTTTATGGATGGTTAAAGACAAGTTTGCATTTCAAAATTCTAAGATTATGCAGCCAAAAAAGCTAATAATGCTTTTGCTATGTTGTTTCTTTGACTAGCTGTTGAATGATAGCTGCATAAAGAAGAAAGGAGCTTCTCAGCAGGTGCTTTTTTTATTTATTTATTAAAAGCCAGCTCTTTCTCACTTTTCCTTTTTAATTTAATAATTTACATAATTTCACAAACAAACAATCATTTACATGTTTTCCTTTCTTTGGAACGTTGTTTTAATAATCAGGACTCTCACGGGGAAGTAAAGGACTTGAGGAGTAGAGGACTGTGTCTTGTTCCAGTGTCGTGCACGCTGCAAGTCGGCAGCGATAATGGAGCAGACTACTGGGCTCCTGCTCTTGGCGGGGGGTTCCGATAGACGGAATAATATTCCGGTGGAAAGTTTCAGGGCACGAGGAGCTTCATAAAATGATATAACATCATTAGCAGTCACTCTGCTCAAATCCAAGGCTGATTGCTCATGATGCTATATACAGTGTTCGCTATCTGCGTGCTCTCCAGTTTGGACTACCTGAATGAATGTCTTTAATTAGAACGCTCTAATCATTTAAGATCAAGACTTATATAATCTATCTGTGTTCTTCCTGATCATTTAGCTGCTACTAAGATCGATGATGCTTTCATGTAAATGCACTACTTCTAGTATGGTTAATCATTTTAATTAATGCTTGTTGCACACGGATTAAGCAGCATTTCTTGGATATATCATTACTTCTCAGCATTCCCAATTTCAATTCCTTTGTAAATTCTTCAATATTACTAGAACCCTACTGTAAAAACATCTGATAAAGCACCGATAACATTATTTTTATATATATAAAATCCTAAAATAAAATTTCCAAACTAATAAAATCTATCTCGACATGTTTTCTAAGAAAACAAATCATGAAAAGACGGTTTGCATTAAAGTAAGAAAGAAATCTATAAAGTTTACAATCAGAAGGTAAACAAAACCCAACAGCTAAAGTCTAGTATTTGCTCGTCTGTATATTACTTCTGAACTAATAGCCAAATCTTTTCCTACATAAGAGAAACCATTTTCCAGCACCTTACAACTCTTCACCGAACCATCTAGGTGACCGAGTGATAAAAAGTTTGAGACTAAAAAATTTGTTCTCTTTATAATTTCAAAGTTCGAGCCTTATGGAATCATCTAGTAGCCCAACTAGCAACTCTACACCGAACCATCTAGGTGATTAGTGATAAAAGTTTGAAACTAAAAAATTCGTTCTTTTATAATCTCAGGTTTGATTCTAATGGAACCATCTAGTAGCCCAACTAGCAACTCTGTGCGAGATCAAGAAATGATAAGTATCATCCCAATTTGGTGGAACCTTGATTATTGCATTTTTGCCAAAAGTAAGTGATTTCCAAGCACGAAATAAGCAATCAAAATCCTTTGGAATGACCCAAGAGCTACTCCACCAACGCATACATGATCAAAGCAGCCATACTGTTCGGCACTGTAGGAGCAATTGATTACTAGTTACTGAAACATCATTGTAAAATGGACAAGAGTAGCCAACTTGTTCAAATAATAATTCTTACATTTGAAAGAAAATATCTAGTTGGAAGTTTACAATAGGGCTGCTAACAAATTAAGCAAAAAGCATCGACCTGTTGTAGAGCTAGAGATTTCTAAACGTATGGAACTATTGGAGTAATTACTACTTTGTAAGAGTTTTGACGCTGAAACAAATAATATATGAAAGAAGTAATACATAATTCTGACAATTCTGTTGAATAAAGTAATATTTACAGAAAAAAAAACTTTACTTCAAATACTAAATATTTTTTTTCAAGTAGTCAACTAAAATATAAACTATATAACTCTATATGAATTAATCCTAGGTCTATCATGAAGAGAGAGAAAAATCATAAAAAATACTTATATTTTTTTATAGAAATCTCTAAACTAAATAACACAAATAAATTTACAAATGATAATATTTGATTTTCTAAACTAAATAGAAAAAAAATTACTAAGGAAAAAATAGTTTGCCCTAAAATTCCTCATGCATTAGTCTATCAAGGGTTTAAGATAATTAGTCACAGAGTTCAAATTGTTCTTGCCTCGATCTCATGGATGTCTAATCAAGATTCTACAATATTTTTCTGTCCTTTAAATGTATAATAATTTTAAACATAAACTTTAATCCCTTTTTATGTTTAATCATTTTAAATGTATAATCATTTTTTTTTATGCTTCGATTCGACATTGGTATTATTTTTATTGTTTTGAAAAAGAACAAAAAAAATACAAAAAACCCAAAAAACCAAAAAATATCCTGATGCAGGGAGCCAAAGTTGAAAAGAAAAGAAGCAAGGGACCAAAAAAACATGTTTTTTACTATATATACAGGTATTTATGCATCTGTTTAGGGAAGAGAAAAATAAAAGAAAAAAATTCAAACAATATCTCCTAAAAAAACAAAACCCTAAACCTATCTTTCTTTTCTCCTTCAAGCTAGCTGCCAAGAGGACCCCCCCTTCCTTTTTTTCTCTTCTCTCCCTCTGCCAGAGCGCCGACCAATTTTCGGCGAGCAGTCCCCACTGCCAGCCTCACCTCATTTCTTCCCCCTAACTTGAACACGACAACAGTGTTACCTTTGGCAAGACCTCACCGACCACCAATCAAACAACCTTGTTCCCTCATTTGCCTCCTACTACTCTAGTAGGCACAACCCCCGCTCCATTCTCTCTTCTCCTCCCCAACAACCATGACAACCTCTCCCTCTTAGCCAATGACCATCGACAACCCAAACTCTCCTCTAGCGCAACTGTCAAGCAAGATCTCCCAGCCATAACCATTCCGACCCTTTCCCTTCTTCTGGCCACCTGCTGAATAGAAGACGAAAAGAATACCTAAAATAAATTTTATTAGCTAAGTTAGGAATGCAATTGATCGATATACTAGTGGTTTTTGGTTAAAAATGATCATTAGATGGAATCTTAGGTTAACCCAACAAAAAAGAGATCAAGGTTCTATTTAAAAGAGGTCTCTAAATTTAAATTTAAGGATACCCAGCTAAAGACAAGACCAAGGTTTTAGTCAAAGGTGATCACTAGATGAGAACAACATTAAGACTCTGGTTAAAGAGGATTGTTAAATGAGATCTTAGGTTAACCAAACTCAAAACAAATCTTAAGGTTCTAATTAAAAAAGATCGTTAGATGGGATCTCAGGTTGACCAAGTTGTTCTAGTTAAATAAAATTGCTAGATTACAAAATCAAGTTAACCGAGCTATTTTTTTTTTTTTTGGTTCTTGATAAATAAAAAGGATCGCCAAATAGGATCTTAGACTGATCAAGTTGTTATGGTTCTAGTCAAATAAAATCACCAGATTAAAACTTCAGGTTGGCCGAGCCATATTTTAGATTTTAGTTATAGTTAAAGGAAATTGCCAAATTATGATTTTAAGTTGGCTGAGTAATTTTTCATGATTTGGTTCTAGTTAAAATGGATGCTACATGAGATCTCAAGTTGACTACGTTGTTTTTGGTTTTTTTTTTAAAGAAAATCACTAGATTGGGATTTCAGGTTGGATAAAATGTTTTTTAGATTTTGGTTCTGGTTAAAGTGGATTGTTGAATGGGATCTTAGGTTGAGCAAGTTATTTTGGTTCTTGTTAAATGATATCACCAGATTGGGATTTCAGGTTGGTGGAGTCCATTTTTTAATATTTTGTTTTGGTTAAAGAACATCATTAGATGAGATTTCAGGTTGACCAAGCTGTTTTGGTTATTGTAAAAGGAAATTGCTAGAATGAGATTTCAAGTTGGTCAAGCTATATTTAATATTTTTATTCTAGTTAGAAAGGATTATTATATGATATCTCATCTTAACCAATCTATTTACAAAGATTTTGATTTTGGTTAAAAAATCATCATATTAGGATTTTAGGTTAACCGAGTTATAACATGAGATTTTGGTACTAAATGAATCACTAAGATATGAAATTTAAGGTCAACCCTACAATCAGAAAACACCTAGAAGTTCAACTCTACAATGAAGAAGAAAAATGAGAAGAATCAAAGTTCTAGTAAAAGCAAATCACCAAATTAAGGTTTTTGGCTTTGGTTGTAGTTTTGGTTAAAGAGATTTTTATAAAAAATAAAAAAGAGTTTTGGATTAACCAAACTAAAAGATCAAACTTTGAGAAGTTTAGTTTCAGAGGACAATTTATATATCCTTATAAATTTAGTATGCAATGCACATAAAAAAGTCTTTGCTCTATAGGCATTGTAAACAGGAGCATCTGTTTCTCCGATTTTTTATCCTATTTTTAAAATAACATTGAAAAAACAAGAAATATATATATATATATATATATATATATATATATATATATATATATATATATATATTGATGTATTTTCATTGTTTTCAGTATTTTCAACTTTGTTTCAAAATTATTCAAATTTTTTTAATTATTTTTTTCGATGAATTTAATTTCTAACGTGTCATTTTTAAAATCATTGAGTTTGCGTTGAATTTACTCTATTTAAAAAAAACAAATAGCAAAAAAATCTGAAAAAAATAACCAAAATGAAAAAGGAGGAAAACAAGGGATCCAAAACAAATATTTTTACCTATAAATAGGTGTCCACACACACAAGGAGACAAAGAGAATATTTTATTGAAAACATTTTAAGGGGTCAAATGCTCTCCCTACATAAGAAAAACTAAACCTAAATCTTCCAAAACACCACTATCAACTTCACCAGAGCAAAAAAATCCTCTCTTTTCCAAGTGTGATTACCGGCTACCAAAGCACCCTCTCCGTTTCCTTTTTTTTTCACCTTCAACATAGCAATTCACCCACGTTTTCACCTTTGCTTTTATCCATACAAACCATTAATCATCTAAGCATTACCCTTTCCCTTTGAACCATCCCTATCCTCCTTACAACAAGCCAACCTCATAACACATCAAAAGTCATAATTATTCATATGAATAAGTTGTACAAAATCTTTAAATCACATTCAAAATCATACAATGTATTTTTTTTATCATGTAAAGTGTGTTGGAAATACTAATATATTCTCTTTACATAACTTGTATCTTACCCTTTAATTTTTAATGAAACAAGTTCATCTAGATTTTCTTAACAACCTTGAACTAGACAATTATATGACGATTCAATTTAGCCCTCCACACCTTACATCCATATGTACCAAATCCTCCTTGATAAAAACTGGAGTGTATGTACCTAGTAATATATAAGAAGCATGCTTTCTTTCCTTAATGGAAACTATCATAGCAATTTCTTAATCATCTTAATATTTTCCCTGATTCATATTTCCCATCGGTACATATGATATGATAAATTACCAGAAAATCAATTGCATGTTATGTTTAAAACCCATTTATGGGTTATTCCATAAAATCTACCCAAAATAAAACAAAACAAAATAAAATAAAATAAAAGGTGTTGGTGTCGGTAGAAAATCACTATGGATATTTAGGATGTTTTCAAGAGCTCGATCGTACCTCTTTTGAATAAAGAAAAATACAGAATTGAGGATAAAATAATTTATTATTAGATAAATCTGTGTAAAAAATACGTTGAAAGGCATAATTATATTTTTATAGACCAATCGTGGGACCAATTTAAAGTATAATTATGTTTGAGAATTAATTTAGGGTTCAATTAAAGAATTTAATTAAGTGCAAGGACTTATTTATACTTTAAATTGGTCAAATTAATTTTATTAGAGGCTTAATTGATTAAAAAAAAATCAAGTTTTTGAGTTTCAATTCAAGTTCAATTGAGAAGATTAGAATTTTGGAAGACCAAATTGATTTTTTCCAAGTCAATTGTTTGGAGTGATGAGCAAAATTGGAGAAAATTGAGAGTTTCAATGGTCAATTGAGAGTCGAATTGCATAAATCCGAAACCAAGGACTGAAATAAAAAAAAAGCACGTGAATTTAAGGATGTTATTGAAGTTTTGGCAGGGATACAATTGCATAAATTTAAAAGTTTAAAGCCAATTGAGAGAACAATTAGAACAATTACAAATTGAGAGAGCAAAATGCACTTGCACCTTCTCCCAAAATTGCAGACACGCTTCCGCAGCAGGTAACTCACCATTGCACGCAAGCATTACCTCCTATGCCTATAAATGAAAACAAACAACACAAAGTGATAAAGGAAGGGGGAAACGGTAGAAGACGATAACACAGTGAAAAAAATTGCAGAGGAGGTCGTAGCTAAAAAACTTGTAGACGAGCATAACCACCAGTGATAGCCATTTTCCCCCTTCCTCGACCCCGATAGATCATTGTCGGCTGCTCTCTCTCCCTCTTTCGCAAGCGTCGATCCTCTTTCTCTCCTACAGCACCAATAGCTCTCTCTCCTCCAGCAACAACCAATTGACCACCTTGCATCCTCCTCCTCAATATTGATGGCTTCTCCTCCATGCCAGCAACCTTACCGTGGTCTTCGGCGACGCAATAGTAGCAGTAACAGCACAAAACAACCAGCTTTCAGCAACTCTCTTGGCCACCTGTAATGGGTGGGCTGATCGGTCCCACCAAGGCAGGAAATGAGACCTAGAATGGCTGGGTTGACCGACCCGATTAGGGTGTAAGCCTAGCCCTAAATTGGTTGGGCCTACCACCCACTCAGGCTGGAAGCCCGATCCTGAAATAAGTGGGTCTATCAGCCCACCTGGCTTGGAGGCCCAACACGAGAGGAATGTGGGCTTCCTACCCACCAAAGTGATGGGTTGTTCGGCCCATCCAGGTTAGGCAGTCCAACCCCAAATGTTGGGTCTCTCGGTCCATCAGAGCTGGGCAGCTACCCACAAAAAAAAATACAAAATACAAAATCTGCATAAAAAAATATAAACAAAAAAATATGATGTTTTCATGCATACGACCGAATTCCAAAGCTTTTCCAAGCATATTTTTCATAGAAAACAAATATAGCATATTTCTCATGTTTTGAAATAAAAATTGGATATTGTAATCGGTTCGATCATCTGTTGGAATTTGGCCAAAATGTCAAAAAAATTAATAATTATTTTGTTTTAGCTATCAGGGTGTAAAATTACATTGTAAAGTACAATCGCATATAGTTAAAAGTGTTTTAAATGCCATGTAAAAATTTTCAAACTTTAAAATGGTCAGGTTTTCGGCTCTCAATGAGGTACAGACTCTCATGGAGAGAGATCTACCTCGAGTCTTAGGAAAGACCAATGAATAAAAAACTAGTTTATGAAAAGCAATCAAACAACAATGCAGTTTATCTTAGGTAGGATATACCGGGATGATACGTGTTTCTCTTATACAATAAATCTCTTTATCTAGACTCTCACATGCTTAGATGTCGAGTGATCTTAATATTAAATTAATGACGACTCCAGATTTAAAGAATATGAAACTCTCAAATTAAAGCGTGTTGTCTTTTCTCTGGGAATGGTGGAGCACAAGAGAAAGTCGTCGTCGCGAGACGATGACTGAACCAAAGTATAAAATTGTGTACTGCTTCAACCAGGACAAATGAATTTAGGAAAGGCATGCATGGCTCAACCAATAAATTCCACGTACCATGCTTTGAATCTTTGATAGTCAATGGAAGAAACATCGATAGACAAGTGGAACACTAAGAAGATAGCCACGAAAACTGTGAGGTGAATACACTGTAGAGCTACAGCCTAATATGGTCAGCAGGCCGGCCATGGCGGCAAGGGGTCCCCTCTCTTGCTCTCCTTCCACTTTGCCGACAAAATCCTGAACTAATTACATTACAATAGAATCCTTGTTTTGTTTTCTTGATGAAATAGAAAAACCGGAGAGTGGAAACTGAAAACAGAAATCTGTCTCTTCCTTCTTCAATCACGAATCATTTACAAGGGCCGTCCCGTTATATTTTTAAAAAAAAAGAATGAATTAAATCTTTGTGAGAGAGTGAATATTTTTGGTTTTGAGTCTAGCAGAATTTGGATTGTGCTAATTCTTGAGAAATTGTGATCAAAATTAATATTTACAGTAATTTTTAACATGGCAGCCACCCAAATCCTCCACCAGTACTCCACTGCCTTCCTCTCCGAAACCCTCTCCCAACCCAAGACCACCGCCACCATCTTTTCTCCACTCTCTGCCGCAAAGCCCCACCATCCAACAAAACCACCACCATCAAACCTCTGAATTTAGTGGTTGAGAATCTCGAAATCGCCATCTCTGCTACCAATCCTTCCATTCAATCATCTTCTCTACGCCTCGCCGAAAAGGTTCTCCTCTCGTATCCGGATTCCCTCCTTTCTTCCTTACTTCTCTCCCTCATATACATCCCTCAGCAACCGGCCCACCAATGCTTCCATAAGTCTCCTAAACATCTTCCATCTAGACCCTTCATTGGCTCGGTCAGAGATTGCTCCTGTTCTTTTTGAGGAGCTGTTTTTAGTCCATCTTTTACCAGTTCTTCGATGGTTTAATGAGCAAAGATCAAGGATTTTGTCCTCTTTAACATTAGATAAGGGTTATGATAACGATGAAAATTCAATAGGTAATGTTTCCATTGCTGTCAAAGATGAGCGGTGATCAAGCTTTGGAGTTGAAGGGTTTAGAAAGCATACACGAGGAGGATCTTGATGAGAATTGCAAAGTTTTTGCCAAGTATTTTAAGGAGCTTGTAACTAACGGCGATGATAACAGAATCATGACAACGCCACCGTCGGTGATCTTGAAAGAGTTGGGGAAAGTTGACAAGTCTGATGCGAGTGATGAAATTAGCAAAATGGAAGCACTCGGCTTTAAAAATGGACGGTACAATGTAATGTTCCATTTTCCTTCACCGATTATATATTTTATTTGTCTGACTAATTAGACGAAACTTTTAATTTCAGCAATTTCATTCAAATTAATTTTACAAGAAACAAAATCTGTGTTAACTAACATCTAATTTAAAAATTTAAGTGGTTAGGTGAGGTTTCGAAATATAATTTGTATTATTTTTTAATATATTTTGTCAAGTAAAAATTCTTTAGACTTAAAACTTGCACAGATTCACACAATCTTATACTTGATTTTTATCAAATAAAATGAAAGGTAAAGAGATTCAAACTCGTAACCGCTGAATTAATAAATTTCTGATACTATATTAAAGAATCATTTCATCTAACAACTTAAATTTTTAAATAAAATTTAATTAACAAAGTTATGATTGCTTCTATTACTTTTATCAGACCAACATTATTACCCACGATATTTGGATGCACTGTTTGTCTTGCGTCTGATACAAATTGCTATCCCACCTACCGAGGGGAATAGAATCTGTAGCTTTCAAGTCACATTTTGCTTGATATTGTGAAGTTTAAACTCCATGTTTGTGTCAAGAAATTTAATAATTTGACAAGCTTTTGGGGGCATTAATAATGGACGGTGCCCCCCCTTGTTATTTCACATGTGAGATTTTTTTCAATTCAACTTCTAACATGGGGTCTGAAATGGTCAAACTTTGAGACGAGAGAAAAGGGGAAAATTATTGAGTTCTAATAATATAAAACTAATTTTATGAGCTGGGACGCCTAACCCTTTTTGGACTGTTGTTACGAGGACCACTTGTTCAATTTAATTGTATATATTCTCACTTGTGAAATGCACCGGTCCAGGAAAATTCCAGCTTTAGAACATTTAAATGAGTTTTTCATTAAGTTTCAACTATAAAAAAAAATGAATTTTGCTACTAAATTATCACCTATGTATGTACAGTTACAGTATGCTAATTATTTTCTGGATTATTTGAATTATCCAGCCAGCCTTTTGCAGAAAATGGTCTTTTGTCATAACCTACTGTTTTCCTGTCCCAAAAAGTCAATTTTTTTTTGTACATTTTGCACTTGTTATTCATTGTCAACTACTGAATGAATGATTAAATAATTTAGCAGCATGTTTTACGTAGTCAAACTGTGGTTTAGGTTTTGACAATTCCAAGTTGTCTTGTTTTTCTTCTCTCTATGCAGCCAATGTGTACAGAAGGAGAAAGATTGGTTGAGTTCCTTAGTTTTAATGGGACTAGCAAACCCAGGTCTTCTTCACCATCCTATCCTCAAATGGGTCTCTCCAGAGACCATAAAAAATCTCAACTGTAGAAGATTGACAGCATTTCCCAAGTTGTCTTTAGAAGACAACATGGCCTCTTCTGCTGCTTCTTCGTCTTCTTGTTCGGAATCCGAAGCTGAAATTGAGGTAATCGATGACAACAAGGAGATAGATTCTCAACTCTGGATTGACTAACCTAAGCTTCTGTTTCAGTTTTAAATCGTGTGGTGTCTTGTAGGAAAACAACAGAAAAATGGCATTGTTTGAGCCTACACAAAGCGAAACCCAAGAACAGAAGCAGGCCACCGCTGCAGATTTCAGTAGGTATGTTTTGTATGGAAAACCTTTCATCGTTGTAGTCTCCGCTTCAATTTTATCACATTTGGACTCTCTCTGTCATCAGAACTTCTTCAGAACATTCAATGGCGGATACAGATAACTCACCTGGCGGAGGAAAACATAACCCTCCCAAGGACTTCGTCTGTCCGATAACAAGTCATATATTTGATGATCCTGTGACTCTTGAGACAGGACAGACTTATGAACGTAGGGCGATCCAAGAATGGCTTCAAAGAGGAAACTCAACCTGCCCAATCACACGGCAGAAGTTGAATTGCACCCAGCTACCCAAAACTAACTATGTGCTCAAAAGGCTTATAGCAACCTGGAAAGAACAGAATCCTGCAGGTTTGGTCTACATTCCACCAGAAACTCAGCAGAAGAGGACAGAGCCAGGCTTGGAGTCAAAAAAAGTTCCTTCTAGTACTTCACCAGATAGCGTCGTTATCCAGACAACCATTGATGGCACAAGCAGTGAGCTGAGACTTGCCATTACCAATCTTTGTATGTCTGAAATCTTGAATGAGTCCGAAATGGCTGTTCTTCAAATAGAGAGATTTTGGCAGGAGGCAGCTGTTGAATTTGATATTCAAAGCATGCTTTCCAAACCTCCCGTTATCAATGGATTAGTGGGGATCCTTCTGAATTCTGCTGATCCTCTTGTACTGAAAGCAACAATTTTTCTCCTGTCTGAGCTGGGCTCGAGAGACAAAGGTGTGATCCATACACTTACAAGAGCTGATTCTGACGTGGAGCGCATTGTGGCCCTCTTCAAGAAGGGTTTGCTGGAGGCAATTGTTTTGATATATTTACTAAGGCCCTCTACCATGAACCTACTGGAGATGGATATGGTCGAATCTCTCCTGACAGTCATTAAGAAAAAAGAGGATGATATGCTTAAGATGTGTTTGAAACCAAAAACAACAGCAGTCCTCTTATTGGGACAGATTTTTGCTAGCAGTGAAGATAGTATTATTTCTTCAATCGCCAATGCCATTATTTCAACAAAAGTGATCGAAAATATGATCGACAGCTTGCAAGCTGAGCAGACGGAGAGGATTGCAGCAGTTGGGATCTTATTGAAATGCATGCTGGAGGATGGGAAATGCAGAAACACCGTCGCTGAGAAAGCCGAGTTAGCCCCTGTTTTGGACAGCTTCTTGAGTGCAAGTGATGGTGAGAGATTTGAGATTGTTCAGTTCCTCTATGAAATAGTCAAATTAAACAGGTAATTTTAACTCAAGTTTTCCTCTGTATGTGTAATCACTTGAGTTTGATATCTTTGTGATTAAAAGAGGAAAATTTGATCTTGATTTTTCTATAGGAGGACATTCAATGAGCAAATTCTTCACATCATTAAGGATGGAGGGGACGTTTAGTACAACGCACATCTTCCTAAATTATTTACAGGTTACTCTTCCAGATCAATCTCCTGTAGTGGCCGGTCTCCTGCTCCAACTTGATCTTCTGGTATGTGTTAGAGAGCATAATATAAATTATATTGAGAACTTGCCTAACAGCTTAAGCTTATAGGAGAAATGATTCATTAACATGGTATCAGAACTTTGTTGACCCAACAATCATGATTTCGAATCCTACCACCCTCATTGTATTTGGGTCTGTGTGCAAGTTTTCAAGCTCAAAGGGTTTTCACTTGAGGGAGGGTGTTAGAGAATAATATAAATCATATTCTGAGACCTTACCAAACAGTTTAAGTTTTTAGATGAAATGGTTCCTTAATACTATGATGCCATCATTTTAAGTGATATAAATATGCTGTCCCTTGCTTCTATGACCTTATGACAAATATATTGCTGTCTACTCTGAAGGCTGAGCCGAGAAAGATGAGTATATATCGTGAAGAAGCAATAGAGAGCCTCATTTCAAGCCTCAGGAATTCTGAATTTCCTGCTGCTCAAATCGCAGCTGCGGAGACGATTGTGTCATTGCAAGGGAGGTTCACTGTCTCCGGAAAGTCCCTAACCCGATCTTTTCTTCTGAAACAAGCTGGACTTGGAAAACCTTACAAAAATCTTATGCGAATGGAGCAACCAGGAAAACTTTCTGGAGAAGTTGAAGAAAACTTGGTCAGTGTCATGGAAACTATTAAGCAACATTTCTTTATTTCATTTCCTTTTATCATTTAGTCTAAATCATTTTACCGCTTCCAATGGCATCAATAGGAAGAAGAGAGGGCAGCTGAAGAATGGGAAAGAAGAATGGCGTTTGCTCTAGTAAGCTATGATTTTGGTCTCCTCTTTGAAGCTTTAGCAGAAGGGTTGAGAAGTAGATGTACAGAATTACGTTCAGCATGCTTTGTGTCAGCAACTTGGCTTGTTCATATGCTTGGCATTCTTCCAGACACGGGGATTCGATCAGCAGCTCGAGTTTGCTTTCTCAAGCTCCTCATTGAAATATTCACGTCTTCCGAGGACGTCGAAAACAAAGTCCTTTCCTTGCTGGCTCTGAAACAGCTTCATCAAGGACCCTGGTATGCAGCAAGCTCTGGAACCAGACAGTTTGAATTCTTACTCATTTTATAGGTTCCTGCACTCATACAACTCAAACACCATCACTAGATTGTTTAAAAAAAGGGGCTCGTAATTTTATGAAATTCTTTTGCATGTTTGAGACATTCTATCTGGTTGCAAGTCACTACAAAGAAGAAGATTCTTAAACTGTCATTGCAGAAGGCTAAGAAGTTCTTATGGCATTATGGAAGAGAAATATTACAGCTATCTTAAAAATGATTCCATTGGACATTAAATAAATCACTGTAGAATTCAGATGATATGGGAAAATACTGATTTACTTTTGACAACCGTTTGGGGGGATTGTTTTATTTTAATCCATTGTATCTGAATTGCACGTATTGTTGAACTTCAGAAACTTACATGCTTGAAATTGTGAATTATAGAGGGGCTGCATGACCTTACTTCATCCATGAAAGATATTAAGAAAGATCTGAGAGAGCTTAGAAAATCTTCATCCTTGGCATTTGAAATTCTGAAAGTTCTCTCAGCCGGCCATGACTCTAGTACTGCTGTAAGTTTGTTGATCCAGAAAGTTGAAAATATCTTAATTGTACTTACTTTGCGTTCTGTTTCTCTAATTTATGCTCTCCTGCTTAAAAAGAATAAATAAAAAAATAAAGAGAACTAACTATCTGTGCTTGTTGTACAACAGGAATTATGGACTCATAATGAATTAGTTCAAGTGGATTGCAGTGAGAATGGAGAAGTGCTTTCAATTGCTTTCTACAATGACAAGATATTTTCTGGGCATTCAGATGGAACTATAAAGGTGCTTCATCAAACCAGGTTCATTTTCTTTCGGCATAAATATACAGAATCTAGATCATAAATATATCAGTAAGTGCATATCAGCACATTGTTTGATCTCTGTAATGACTGTAGAAATATGGTACTGTTGAAATATAGCCGTTCTGTCCATATAGTCGTTTATTACTATAATAGGGTAATTGATTTTCTGGTAGTTTAAACATGTATTGTATTTTAGCTAAAATTGTATTGTAATTATTTCCTATATAATTCCCCTACTGTAACAGCTAAATCATACTGAATATACTGAAATTAATCGCATTTCGAATTCTTACATGTACAGAACCAGATATATACATGCAAATGTGATATGGAGAATATTTTCATCTCAGCAATGACTTGGAATCAGATAGCATATCCACAGTACAGAGAATAACTGTAGAGGAGTAGACCTCAAATTATATTGTGGATAGAAATGAAACGGCAACTCATTCCATTCCATAGAATCTGCCGTAGTTTATATGTGCTTTGTACTCAATGGATAGAGTGAATAACCTGTGCCCCCCTTAGTTTTTCTCTAGTTTATGGTTAAACAGAATAAAAATCAGAGTCTGATAATAGTGCTTGGAAGAAGAATGTTATACCTGTCAAATAGTAGATGGCATGATAATCTGAGTTTCTATTTTCTATTTCTGAAGGTTTGGACTGGTAAAGGTAGCATTCTTCATCTCATCCAAGAAATTAGAGAACACACCAAGGCTGTCACTAGCTTGGCAGTTTTACAGTCGGGAGAGAAATTATACAGTGGTTCACTGGATAGAACTGAAAGGGTACGATGCTCTTATAACTCTCTAAATCAACCCAGAGACATTGTTGAAAGTTGAAACCAGCAAGACCTCACTTCAATGGGATTTTGGGTGTTGTATGCAAAATTTTCAAAAGCTGATTCGACTTCTAGGCTTAAATGTTTCTTAATTGTGATGAACAGGTATGGTCTGTTGGCAACGAATCTTTGACTTGTGTACAAGTTCATGATATGAAGGACCAGGTTAATAATTTAGTGGTAGCCAATGGCATTTCCTGCTTCATTCCACAGGGAGCTGGTGTCAAGGTAACATAGAAATGCCTTTTTTGTTTTGGTTTCTGCATAATTAATTATATTGAAATAGTGGAAAGGATTTCCTGCCTTCTCTTTTTGACAGCATCTCTACTTGCTTCGACGGCAGTGGCAACTAAAAAACAGTATTCTTGTGTTTGTCCCAGGTTCATTCATGGAATGGAGGGTCCAAATTATTGAATCCAAATAAACATGTGAAGTGCTTGTCTCTAGCACATGGGAAAATTATACTGTGGATGCCATGATAGTAGTATTCAGGTACTCAGAACTTGAGCAAACTATATATTATCTCCATTAATACATCCCCCAGTTCTGGTATTAAGCTATTTTGGTTTTCAGGAAATCGATTTGACAACAGGAACAGCAGCTACCATTCAACATGGATCTAGAAAACTGCTAGGAAAAGCAAATCCAATCCATGCAATTCAAGTTCAAAATGGACTGGTTTATTCAGCTAGCTCGCCCCTAGACGGAGCAGCTGTGAAGGTATCTTTCTTTCGAAAGACAAACAGAAATAATTTTCTGGCCTCACCCTCCCCCCTGCACTTGCACATCATCGGAAGCACTAAATTAAGAAATGAAGTTCTAATACACGCATTAGATTAAATATTTCATTTTTATTACACTAAATGTTCGTAACTTAATTTCTTTGCTGAAAAAGATTTGGAATGCGTCCAATTATGATCTGGTTGGCTCACTGCCATCTATTTACTCGAAGTGCGGTGCATGGCCATAAGCTCAGATCTTATTTACATGGGCTGTAAAGCAGGAAGTGTGGAGATTTGGGATAGAAAGAAACAACAAAGTAGAGTTGAAATACTACAGACGGGTACGAATGATAAGGTTCTTTGCATGGCTCTGAATGCTAACGAAGATGTGCTGGTGATTGGCACTTCCACTGGCCAGATTCAGGTAGAGACTTTCACAAGTACAACATGGTATTATTGCAAGATCCTCGTCCCCACCCTTTTTTTTTCACTTTCTATCGTAACAATTAAACCTAGTTATTGTTTTTGCAGGCATGGGGTCTTAGCTAGAAATGGAGGATCGATGCTGTGTGTTATTTACAGATGACAGTTTTTCACCAAAACAGAACGAGCCACCAAGAACTCAATTATTTGAGAATTCTTTCGCATAATTCAAATAAACTCCTCCATTTTAGAATTATACTTGCCACTGTATATAGCTCGAACTGAGTGACAGATCATTTCCCCTCCTACCCAATGCAGCCTATGGAATAATATTGCCCTCTTGCAGTATTGTTACTTGTACATTTATTTTTTTATACAAGAAACCTCACCTCCCGATAAAGTATATTTTGTGGGCTTATGTGATTGAGTAAAATCTCAGTTGTCTTAGACTCTTATAAAAGATACATATCCTAACTCAAACTCGAGATCTGCTGTACAGATCACAAGCTTTCTATATTGCACGATCAAAAGCAATAAAGAAAATCAGCCAACACTAGCAGAAACATCCCAAGCAATGTAAAGAGACTCGCTTTTTAGTGAAATTTCTACATTTAAAAAAAAAAGTTGAGAAATTATTATGTTTTACTCTCACACCTTATCTAATATTACATAATTAAATGAAATAGTAAGATTTTGACATATGGAAGCATATTTCCTTCAAATATGAAGAATTCAATTGTGAAATTATTACATTTTTAGCCATATTGGCCTCCTTATGATCTATTTAGATACTATAGATATTGTTTTTCAAAGTATTTTTTACTTGTAAATTTATTAAAATAATATTTTATTATGTTTTTAGAGAAAAATAAAACCTTTGAAATTAACAAACTCAAAAAATAAAAAAATAAAGGATTTCGATTTAAGATAGTAATTATGTATTTTAATACAAAATGATGATGTGAAAAGAGCGTATTTGCATTTTGTAAAAAAGGATTTATTAACGATTGGCATACGACCTCCACTTAACTTTATCTGAAAATATCCCCAAGTGTTGAACTAAATTAAGAAAATGAGTAATGACTTTACTAAATCATGCCAGACTGTTAAGTGTTAATTAATATAGGATCATAAAATAAAAATATTTAATTAATTTACAATGTTTAATTTTGTTATTCTCAAAACTACAGTGTATGGATGGTTCCAAATTATAATAATTAACTTATCAATTACATGAAAGAAAAGATAAATAATGAACCATTACATGATTAAAAAAAAATCATAACACTAACCAACATTAATTTGGAGTAAGACTTTTACAAGCGCAGAATCCTAATTGTAAAACTTAGTATTAAGCGTATGAAGATATAAGACATGTTTGATATTGTTTTTCAAAGAGTTTTTAAAACAAATTAAAAAAATATTTTTTTTTATTTTTTTTTTTTGTATGATTAGATCATTTTCATGTGTTGATGTCAAAAAAATAAAAAAAAATAAAAAAAATATTTTGATACATTTCTGAATGAAAAAGCATTTTTAAAATTAACTTCAAACAGAAACATATTTTACAAAAATTCATGACCTAAAAAAAATATTTATGTGTTAATCTGTATATAAATAATATACAAGGACTAAAATATTTTTCTTAATAATTATAGTTACTAAATGAAAAATAGATAAAAAAATCCCATTAAATTACCACATAATTTTACAACCACCAACGAAAATAATCTAATAAATTATCTGATATCAGATAACTAAGTACATGAATCGCAATTAATTTCTTAACAAAAAAAAATGGATCTCCTATAATTTAATTTTTTATGCATAACCAAAAAAAGCGAATAAGAAAATTATAAAGAGATCATCATCGAAGCAAAAAAGGGATTCCGATCGAGGTGTAGTCATCGCTGTAGCCAATGCAAACAATATCTTAGTCTCCTATATATATATCATAAGTAATTGAGAATTAGGCCTCGTCGGTCACGCTTCAATTTTAAAAATAAAATTATTTAGAATTATATAATTTAATTTAGAAAAAGACATGGTAAAATAATTTTTTTAAATAAAATTATTAACATATATAATGTTACGAGAATATCATTATCAATCTCACAAAGTCATTATATTCTCTGATTGCTTTGAAACTTTAACATAATATATATAAATATATCAAGAAACTCCTCGTAAAATATCATCTTAATCTAACGGTCGAATTAAGAGATACTATTGATATTGTAAAATTAATCATTATTAAAAAAACACTATTTAACCGAAACAGTACAAGCGAAATGATTCCAGAGCGTTTCGGCTGGAATTTGGCTGAAAATACCAGAATGACCGGAATTTAACCCTAAGATAAAAACAATATTATTTTATCTTGTTTTTTTAATTAATACAAAATATTTCTAACCTTTCAACCAAAACGGAACGAAATTGCTATTGCCAACTTAGAAAGTTCATAAAACTGCTATCTGTGCTGTCGGCAAGAGAATACAAATGTCATCGGAAGCCCATTATTACACTTTACATGCATGGTGGATTACGTGTACGACATGGCCTAACCTCAAAGTTTGAGCCACTGTTACGAACGAGCAACAACAGCAAGCCACGATATGCACATCATCTGCTATAAGACAAGCTCAGTTTCAGTTGGTGTTCTTGTCCAAAATGAAGAAGTTGTCGGACAAGATCTCGCCATCTTTCAGTTCTCATTCAACTATATAACTGATACCAAGTTATTTCAGGGGAAGAGAGGATGGAGACTGTAGCAGATGATCAAAAGCAAACGACGCAAGAGGTTACAGGAAAGAAGGGTGGCCTTAGGACCATGCCTTTTATCATAGGTAAACCAGTATTTTTCTCTTACAAGCCCTCGAGATTGTAGTTTAAATGCAACAGGATTTTAATTTAATTAAGCACGTGTTCTGATTGTGGAAGTAGAATGATCTCTTTGTAAGTTTTTAGGTTTATATGCTACAAAAAAATCTTGAAATCTTTTGATGTAGGATTAAGGGCTTTTGGATCTATAAAACATGTCAATCAAGGGTTCTTTGAGATTAATTTTTTTATTTATCCGTAATTTATTTTAATCGAGTTAATGTTTCATGTTAAAATATTTTTGTTAAATAATAATTTCCAACAAAGTCTTAACTCTAAAAAATAATGGATCCCGTTTTTAATTTGAGCTTGAATGTGCCTATTAACTATATTGTTAAAACAAATTTATGAGAATTCTCTCAATGAATGGAAAATTGTCTAACAATTACATAAAGATTTGAAGGATTGTTTTGGAAGAAAGTAACATGGTAGATTACTCCATCAAAATAGATAGCTTTTAACTTTTAACCATTTTTAGTGAAATATTCTCAGATTCACTTAATTAGCTAATTAGTGAACATGATGTCATCAACTATTTAGTCTTTGTGTAAATCTAGATAAGAGTACTCACATGGTTTTATACACATATTGTTTTCTTTGGTTTTCACGTTTATGTCATTTTTGTCTCAAACAAGTCTTGATTTCATTAGTGTTTTAAAGAATTCAAATTTTATGAGTCTTAAATAAATGAGTATATTTCTCACTCTTATAAGTGATCTTTCAGTAGAAATATTTCACTATTCTCTACTTAGTAAACCGAAATATGAAAATCAGTAAGAGTAAGATTCATATTTATCATGGTGCAACTAGAACCTTTTTATGGGTTTCTAAATATCATACACACAGTGGAAATAATAAACCAAGATTATTTGAGAGTCTCTAGAATCTTATTAGATAGATCTATAGTTGTTTAGGGATTTATTACCTGAAGATCTAATATACTTTTGTTTTAAGTAATTCTTTGAAAGTTAGATTCTCATAAACTACAAGTAGTCCAACCTCCAACGAGAATCCACATGAAACACCATTGAGAAATCTCTAAAATCTCTATTTAGGAAAGAAAGATTATTATGTCTAGAGTATTTGTTCTCTATTTTATGACTTACATAGTTTTTTTATCTAACAGACAACCCCCTACAAAAAAGGCATGACTTACTATTTATAGAGAGATCTAAAAAACCTTATAAATTGAAAAAATATCGATTTGTTCCATAAATAATATAAATAATATTTATATATTAACGCTGGATAATTTGAGAATTAACTTAATCAAGTCGTTTGTTTTTTTGGATCTAGAAATATAATTATGATATTAATTATATTCTAATCCTTAATTTAAAAAAATATATTTTAATCAAATTATAATTAATTAATCATCCCAATTTAATTTTTAACTAATAATTCATATTCTTGATTATTTAAATAAGATCTGAAACTCTTTTCAAATCTCATTCTACATTGACCGATGATTTCTCAATCAATATTGTTTTAGAACATTTCTCATAATTCACATAGGGTGATGAATCATATCTTGATCACTCAAGTACATTCATATAATTCATGTTATATCGAATATCAATCTCTTTATTACCTCATTTGAGATAACATTTAACATTATCAAACATAACATTCTCTGTATAAGATAACTTAATGATTTCAAGTTTAAGAATTACTTACACAACCATGATGAGAGCATTTTCATATACATAGGTGATCTCTCTATATAGAATTCTCATAAGGGTCAGTTAAGTGTACATTACTTATGATAAGCATAGCTCGACGTATCATTTATAGCTCAACTATGAAAACAATTACTTTTTTTCATAATATATATATATATATATATATATATATATATATATATATATATATATATATATATACACACATATATATAATATGTTCGGTCTTTGCGACTCTATTAAATATCTAGCATTTAAGAAAGCATCAATTAGGAACATTTTAGAAACAATGTTTTAATGCAATAGGAGTCTCATAATTATAACAATTTTATAATTATTTTACAAAGTATTTTTATGCCATGAACTTTATTTTTATTTTAGATTCATATATTAAATATTATATTTATTAATCTAATATTATATGAATATTAAAGATAAATTAAGATTTTTATTAATATTAAATATGTATTTACACGAATATAATAATACCACGTGTAATAAATTGATGGGTTTCAAGGCATATTAAACTAATACCTTTTTTATTATAGGAATAAAAAGAAAATAATTATTATTTTCAAGAGTTAGTGAGAATACTAACCAAAAATGTTTTGAAATCAATTTCTCATCCGCTTGAAACTTGTTCAAAACAAGTTTAAAATATTCTATGTTAAACTACTATCTACTATTATCAAATAAAAATTTAAATGATCAAATATCCTCATTAATCATTTTTTATAAAGAATTTCTAACACTCTTGGGAAAACTTTAAAGTTGTATATGATGATTTATATAACATTCTCATGAATTTGTTATTTAATATGCAGCAAATGAGACATTTGAGAAGGTTGCAGGGGTGGGGCTTCATGCAAATATGATCTTGTACTTGCGGAACGAATATAACTTGAGTAGTGCTTCTGGTGCCTACATATTGTCTCTGTGGGGAGCCATATCAAATTTCATGCCCATCCTGGGGAGCTCTCCTTTCTGATTCTTACCTGGGTCGGTTTCGTGTGATTGCATCTGCAACTCTCATCAGCCTCCTCGTAAGAATATTTATTTGATTGTTAATTTCTACGATTGATTGTTAATTATTTCCAGCAGTATAGTTACAGCCATTGCTAAGCTGCTGTTCTATAATGTTTCTTAATATTTCTCCTCTGATCAGGGAATAACAGTGCTATGGTTAACAGCCTTTATGCCATTGCTAAGCTGCTGTTCTATAATGTTTCTTAATATTTCTCCTCTGATCAGGGAATAACAGTGCTATGGTTAACAGCCTTTATTCCAAACGCGAGGCCACCCCATTGTGCCCTAACTAAGGAAAATATGCAAGCTTGTGTATCACCAAACCGAGGACAACTTTTCCTTCTGTTTTCCTCCTTCGCTCTACTATCCATGGGGGCCGGTGGCATCAGACCATGTTCGTTAGCCTTTGCTGCAGATCAGATTGATGATCCCGAGAACCCAGAAAACCAGAAAACATTGCAGACGTTCTTTAATTGGTATTATGCTTCTGTTGGAATCTCAATCATGTTTTCAGTGCTAGCCATCGTAGCAATTCAAGATGTAGCTGGTTGGGTTGTGGGCTTCGGAGTTCCAGTGGGGTTCATGCTCTCGTCGACTATCTTCTTCTTTTTGGGCTCTTCACGGTACATTAAAGTCAAGGCAAACAAGAGCTTGGTCACTGGCTTTGTCCAAGTAATAGTTGCAACATGGAAGAACAGAAACCTTGCTTTGCCACCAATGGATTCTGCCGCATGGTACCATCACAAGGGTTCCAAGCTGGTGGCACCGACAAAAAAACTTGGGTACGTACGTAGAATCATATATCAACTAATATTTAAGATGTTGTGCTACGAGTAAAGTAATATATTTCTGTCCCTCCTCAGGTTCTTGAACAAAGCATGCGTCATTAGAAATCCTGAGAAAGATTTGGACTGTGATGGATTGGCTAAAGATCCTTGGAGACTCTGCACGATCAAACAGGTAGAAGAGCAAAAGGGACTGATCAGAGTGATTCCCATCTGGTCCACCGGCATCGTGATCGCAGCGACCCTGAACCAACACGCTCTCCCTGTGCTCCAAGCCAGCACCATGGACAGGCACTTGGTAGGGATCCTAAGAATCCCAGCAGGATCTTACGGTGTGTTTGGATTGCTCACTTTGTTCCTATGGGTTGCCATTTATGATCGAAAGCTAGTCCCATTGCTAGCCAAGCTCACCGGTAGACCGCGAGGACTGAGCAACGAGCAACGCATGGGTATCGGTATATTGATCTCGTGTATAGCCACCGCAACGGCGGGAGTGGTGGAGAACAAGCGACGAGCCACCGCATTGAGACAAGGGTTGGCAGATCATCCGCGGGCTGTCGTCGACATGTCTGCAAATTGGCTACTTCCACAACATTGCCTTGTAGGTTTAGCAGAGGCGTTGAGTACAATCGGGCAGATAGATTTCTTTTACTCTCAGTTTCCAAAGAGCATGAAAAGCATTGCAATGGCTCTCTTGGCACTCAGTGCGGCCGCCGGGGACCTGGTGGCGAGTCTGATCATAGGAATCGTGAATGATGTGACCAAAAGAGGAGGGAGAGTCAGCTGGCTATCAAATAATCTGAACAAAGGCCACTATGATTATTATTACTGGCTTCTTTCCCTTCTGAACGTGGCGAATCTCTTCTATTATCTGCTATGTAGTCGGGCTTTTGGAAACGAGGATGAAAAGGAATATGATGATGGAGAAGCCATGGAAGAGGTAGAAATGCATCCATGTTTAGGATCTCCAATCAGACATGTTGGTGTTTGATTTGTTCAATTAGGTTATGAATTATTGGATACTGATAAAGAATAATATAAATCATATTCTGGAGTTTCACCTATCAACTTAAATTTTTAGATGAGATGATTTCATAACAGATATCCTATAATATCATTATCTGATGATGATGAACATTACATACATTGGTTTATGAATATCATCACCATGTATGGGTTTTCTCGAAAATAAAACAACCTTAGAAAATGTGCAGAAATATTTCTAGATTAGATTAGTGATAATTAAAAAAAAGGATTATTATATCTTTCATAATAAATATTATTTTACTATCTGAACCTTAGCGTCATTTCCTAAATGTATTTTTGAGGTCGAATGAAAAGAATTATTATTAGAGTTACGTGATGAGAAATTTAATGTATTTGCATGTGGAGGTGCATCGGATACTCTAAAAAAACCATAAAAATATATGCCGGCAATAATAATGGATAGCTCAAGTTTGCAGAATTCAACCCATAAAAAAGAAAGAAAAAATTAAGAAAATGTCCAAAATAATCCTCTACGGCATTGACCAGCCCGTTCAAGACGCCGTCTGTTTATGGACCGTTAACTGCGGTGGATGGTTCCAGGAACCGTAAAACAAGTTAACGACACAAATGTCGTCTGAGCAAGCTTTGGGAATTAGCTCGAAGTGGTCTTAAAATACATTGCCAATGACTTGCTTCAATGTCTGTTAATGAAAATTATGACAAACCCATAACAAATTCAAAAGGCTGAATTTATTCATACGAATAAATTCTAAATCGGAACACATATCAAATTAATAAAATCTTTCATTTGAGTCCTTGACTAAAATTAAATAAACCCTTTAACTTCTCTGTTTTTTTTTCTCGAAATGATCCCTCATTCTATAGAATATTTAAACGAAAGTCAAAATTAATTATTAAAATCATAAATTTATTCAATCAAACTTATGATTGAATTAAAAAAACCTCTTAATTCATGCTAATTTGACAACTTTGATTCGTGATCGTTTCTTCAATTACAACTAATTTCTCTTCAAAAAAATTTAATCATTTTAGAAATCTATCATATTAAGTGAAAGCTTGATAAAAAAAATTGACCAACTAATTTAGACCAATTTTTTTTGGGATATTTTTTATTGAGAACTATTTTAGGGTAAAAATGATATATAATAGTGGAAGGGAGGTGGTGTTGAAATGGTGATGATAATAGAGGATGTGGTGGTAAGTTGTTTCTAGTGGTAGTGAAAAATGAGAAGAAAGAAAGAGGTGGTGGTGATGAGATATAGATAATGGTGGTTTAAATAGTTAGATGATATTGTAAGTAAATTATTGTTTGTAAAAATTTACAGATCTTCACGAGTTGAAAATATTTTTCAACAAATGAACTGGGTTTTAAGATTAATAGTAAAATATTTTTTTATTTATCAATTTTTTTCAATAAAATATTTTATAAGTAACAACATCAAGAAATATTTTCCAAAAACAAATTTATAAAATATTAAGAAAAAATATCAATCTTAATTGAGATACAAATAATGATACTGTAATAAAAAAAAATTCCCAAAAACAAATAAAATATTTTTAAAAAAAAAGTCAAAAAGTCAAACTTAATTGAGATACAAATAATAACACCGAAATTGTATTGTAACAACCAACAACTGGCTTTACATCATCCGTAATGACCGCCGGTCGTCGTATTGTAAAGTTGACTTTTCCTTAAAGAATCTTCTCCACTGGCCAGAGCGAAGCCTACGCTCCCAAAAAAAACAGACTGGAGACGACTGGTCAAACAAGAAGGAAGGTCAATCTCGTAATTCTGCTCGCATAGACCAAGATAATTACAATACCGGCCACCCACATACGTTCCACTCATTTAACGCCGGACCTCAAAGTTTTTCTCAATTCCCTTAAATGTAAATTTAAACACTATAAATAAACAGCCAAAATATCCAACCCTCTGTTCATAAAACCCTCACTCGATCGCTTAGTAACAGTAACGAAAACAATACCGTCGATTCGATATGGCCCCGATTGCTGTTGGTGATGTCTTGCCTGAAGGAAAGCTCGCTTATTTCGACGAGCAAGATCAGCTCCAGGAAGTTTCCGTACACTCTCTAGCTGCCGGTAAAAAGATCATCCTCTTTGGTGTTCCCGGCGCCTTCACCCCCACCTGCAGGTAAACAAAGTTATTGTTATTCTGGTTCCGATTTGAGTATATATAACATTGATTTTGGTGTCTGGTGATGTGTAGCTTGAAGCATGTGCCGGGGTTTATCGAGAAAGCAGAGGAGTTAAAATCAAAGGGCGTTGCCGAAATCGTGTGCGTCAGCGGTATGTCTTCATTTCCATTTGGGAATCTATCTTTTTAATTAATTTGATTCTGTTATTTTTGAGTCATTTTGATTAAAAATCCATACAGCAACTAGGGTTTCACCATTTGTTGCGAATTAATGTAATCTGGGTTAATTTTTTGTAAATAAGTTGATAAGTTGTTCTAATTGAAAATGGAAGGAAGAGCAAACTACTCGAAATGCTGGGGGTTTTTTAAATTAAAAAAAAAAATTGGGAATCTGTCCGAAACACCTAAAATGCTACTGGTAATGGTAATGGTAATGGTATTGGTGTTGGTTAGCGTAAGTAACGTGAATGTAATTCCTGATTCCTACTTATCAGCTGGATCTATTCTATTCTGATGGAATTCATACAAATTAACTTTTGCCCACCTTGTATCATAAGTTTCGAAAAACTAAAAGAATGTGATCGGCTTCGGTGTTTTTGAGTTTTGGTTTCATAATCATTTGCAGTCAACGATCCCTTTGTGATGAAGGCATGGGCGAAAACTTACCCTGGACAATAAGAATGTCAAGTTCGTAGCTGATGGGTCTGCAACTTACACCCATGCTCTCGGCCTCGAGCTTGACCTGCAAGAGAAAGGACTTGGCACACGTTCCAGGAGGTTTGCTCTCTTGGTTGATGACCTCAAGGTGAAAGCAGCAAATATTGAAGGCGGTGGAGAGTTCACTGTGTCCAGTGCCGATGATATCCTCAAGGATCTTTAAGTTTTCCTTCCTGTTTGTGTCCCTTTTAGTGTTTGCATTGCTTATATGGATTCAGAGAATGTCATGAACTTGATATGGAGTTGTTCACTTATCCAAAAAGTTCTCGCTTGTCTTTGTATGAGATGATATGTTTGAAATAATGGAGGTTTTCTTCTTATATTATTTGATGTTATTTTCGAACCACAGCTGCTCTTCTTCTTAAATAACATTTATTAAAGTTGAACCGGCGATTGTTATGTTTTGGCCTAAATGTTTCATGTTAGTTAAAAAAACAAAACAAAATAGTATTGTTTTTATCTTAGTTTAATTCTGTTATGTTACAGATTTTTTAGTTAAATATCGATTGAAATATTTTGATTTTGTTTTGTTTACGTGTGTTTTGTGTTGTCTAAATAATATTTTTTTTTAAGTAATGAATAATTTTACAATATCAATTATAACTTTTTAATTTGACTGTTAATCTGATTGTTGATTGAGATGAAATTAAACGAGGAGTTTTTTTTATATATTTATATATTATGTTAAAATTTTAGAGTAATTAGAGAATGTAGGTAATGAATTTGTAATATTGATGATGATATTCTTGTAATATTATATATGTTTATAATTTTGTTCAAAAAAATTATTTTACTGTATTTTTTTTAAAATTAAATTATACAATTCTAAATAATTTTAATTTTAGATTTGAATTAAAAAAATAAATTAATATATTTAATTATATATATAAATATATATAAACAGTATATTTTGAAACGGCATATCATCCAAAAACTCAAAATATTCTATTACAATTAAAAAAACAAAGCTATTTGAAATTGAACTATAAAGTTGGGAGCAGATTTTGTAAATGCATGCTACTGGTCAAATTTATTAGTAGGAACAGGAATTCTAAGCCGTGTGGTGAGCACAGAATGACCGTTTGCAGGAGCCTTTCCGGTGCTTGAGATGGTGTTCTGTTCTTCAAATAATATTGCAAATGATATGGCAGCCTGCTCTGCAGTCGTGGGCCAAGGCCCTGTCGACGAAGATGGCTTCTTCAAAAAAGTAATTTCGAGACTAGAAAGGAAGGATGAAAAAGAAAGAGGTTGGTTTTTTTTTCATAGTTGTTTTTTTTTATTATTATTATTTTTCTATATAAAAAAAAAGAGGTTTTTATGTATACTTTTTTTCCTGATGACAAAAAAGGGAAGAAAAGTTTAAGATGCATACATTGACATGTTTTATTGTCTTTTATTGTATTATGGATCAATGTTTTGTCATCGTAAAAAAGGAGAAGATTGTTAGCCTAATGGCTACAATGATAATTTAATGTTGTTGTTTTTATTATATTTTGATAATAACATAAAAATTGACTATTGATGTCATTAACTAATTATATGTTATATGTCAATACTAAAACATTGATTTGATGTTATTAACTTTTAAAATGTTTTGTTTTAATGCTTAAGTTATTTAACATGAAACATGATTGTGTGACACATTCACTAATCTTGTCTTAATTATTAAGTAAAACACGATCCATGTCATATGTGTGTGTGTGTTTGTGTGTGAGTGTGTGTATGATTCATGAAGATAAAGAACAAATAACTTATAAATATAATGGTTATTAACTTCGTTGATCAAGTTTTTGTAATTGAGTTTTATCAACTCGCACTTGACTTGTTTAAGACACCTAATAATACCCCCATAAACATAAAATAACAATAAAGGATCAAAATACAAAACCAAGACAACATATGAAAAATAGCCAAAACAATCCAAACATTTTGGAAATAGTAGGACAATATCCAACGTGACCTAGCCATTTCTCAAAATAGCTAATATGTTTCTATAAATTTTCTAGAAACTTTTGAGGTTTTTCAAAATCATTTGACTGATTTTAAAAGGATCTGATCAATTCTTTTAAAAGTTTGACCTTTTTAAAAAAAGTCTAATCAATTCTATCAACAGGTAGTAATTTGTGTTTAATAGCTAGTTTTTTTTTCTTTCTTTCTAAGTCTATAAAGCCCTTCACTTGACCCAAACATGTAGAGAGCTCCTAAAGCAATAATCTAAATGTACACTCACTTGTAAACAACTTATAGCCCTTGTTTCAATGGTAATAAGGTTAAATGTGATTTGACAAAATTATTTTAAAAAAAACTTAATTTTATTCCAACAAACTTTACTAAAATAATAAATTATGGAAAGTGAGAGTAATACTTTAAACACTTGAAAATGCTCTTAAAGACTAAATTATAAGAGCAAGTTCAATGGTAAAAGCTATTTTGGAGAGCTAAATCTCTAAAATAGCTTTTTGAATAGTGAAAATATAGTTTTTTTTTGTCTATGTCTACTCCAATGGTAAAAGCTATTTTTTATATATCATTTTAAATATAGTACAATTATTTTGTATATAATTTAATTATGCAATTAATTATACAATTAATAGGAGTAAATTATATAATTAAATAATTGATTTTAAAAAACCCTCCAACAATATAATTATTAATTTTGTATATAATTTTTTACTCTCTTGTTGAGGTATTTTTGAATGAAAACAAAAACAAATATTTTTGATATAGTTACATCATTTTCAATATATATGTGTGTGTGTTCTAAAAAAAACGCAGCCCCCCCCTCCCCCCCCACCCCACAGCCAACACCCCCCAGCCCCCCCTCCCCCACACAGTCAGCACTCCCCCGCCGCCACTTCCACACAGCCAGCACCCCTCATCACCCCCACCCCCACGCCCCACGCGTGAACACACACTAGGGACTCCCCCGACCCTGGACCAAGGTATTTGGGTGGTTTTTTCCCCTTATCTACAAGAAATAAACAAAAGGTGTGCTTTTTTTAATGTTTTTTAACTTTTGGCTTCTCTCTCAAAATATGTAGGAATGACTTCCCTATCTAAAAAACAAGTCATTTTGGCTATCATGATAGCTCTCCGTTGAAGACCTGAAAAAGAATGAAAATAGCTGAAAAGGATAAAAATTTAGCTTTGTCTATCAAGATGACTCTCCCGTTAGACTTGCTCTAAGCATTGGAGAAAGATTTTACATTCTTTAGCCTGTAAAAAGATTAGGGATAATGGTTTGATCATAACCCCATAAAAAAGATCATATAATAGTTTGATCTCACCCGTTAAGAAAATCAATATGTGATAGTAAAAACTTTTGAACGAAAGTTTAAGAAGAGAAACATATGGTTATTGGAGTTAATTTTATTACAAATATTTTTGAGAATTCAAGAAGACAATTTAAGCTTTAAACTTTCAAATTATAGAGACTATAACGAAAGAGGTGCTTTAAAGTGCCCTAGATTTAGACAAGTAATCATGTGTTTGGTGATTTTATCTGCAGAAAATGTTTCTGTAAATTTTTGATCAACTTGCTTTAGTCCTAAATGTAGTAAATGGACGGCAATGCATCAATGGACCACCGCCCCCCACCACTCCACGCATGTGTATATTTGTCGGTCCAATACTACCTATCGGTCGCATCTCAATTGCTGGGAAAGAAAACATTTTGTAATATTTTACGTTATGTTTTCTTTTTTTTTTTTAAATAATTATTTTTAAAAGTTTTTTAGCTAGTTGATGTGATTATATGAAAAATCAAATATTTAAATATATCTTTAAAAAATATTTTAAGAAATTACAAAATACTACCAAACTAACCGGCTATTTAGAAATGCTGCTGCTCTGTTTTTATCGTTTGTTTTTTTCTGTTTGAAAAGTATTTTCAATAAAAAAAATTAAAAAATATATTTTTCTGTTCATTTTGATGTTATTATATAACAAATAATCTTAAAAAAATATTATTTTAATATATTTCTAGATAAAATACTCTTAACATGCCATTGTTACATGACAGGATTTGAAGGCTTGTAGTATTCTCTTGTCCTGTCCTCTGATAAAGTTGAGATTTTGCCGACAGCATCAACTAATGCTACAATAATAGCATGCATGGTGGAATATTGTATAGTAGTTCGATCACCTTATTTTATTTTTTTATTATTTATTTAATTTGAAGTAATTTATAAAATTTGATTTTTATATTATATGATGTTATTTTCGAACCACAGCTGATCTTCTTTCTTTTTTTGTTAAAAAAAAAACATTTATTGAAGTTGGAAGGAGATTTGGTAAATGCTACAGGAATTCTAAGCCGTGGTGAAGCACAGAATGACCGTTTGCAGGAGCCTTTCCGGTGCTTGAGATGGTGTTCTGTCTTCAAATAATATTGCAAATGATATGGCAGCCTGCTCTGCAGTCGTGGGCCAAGGCCCTATCGACGAAGATGGCTTCTTTTCAAAAAAAATAAAGTAATTTCGATGGACGGAAAAGATTATTGCACCGTTATATTATCGCAAATATCGTTATCTACCGTTCAAATTTTTTGCGAATGTGAACAGTGTAGATGCCACTGTTTGATGAACACTGTTGTTTTTTTAAAAAAATTATCCTCGTCTTGAAACTTTTTTGTTTTTCAATTCTGAAATTGAATTAGTGGAAAAATGAAAGAAATAGGATTTACACTTCTAATATGCAAAACGGACCAAAGTAAATGGACGGCAATGCATCAATGGACCACCGCCCCCCACCACTCCACGCATGTGTATATTTGTAGGTCCAATACGACCTAACGGTCGCATTTCAATTGCTTGGAAAGAAAACATTTTGTAATGGTTTACGGTACGTTGGTTTTTTTTAAATAAAATAATTATTTTTTAAAGTTTTTGAGCTAGTTGATGTGATTATATCTTCAAAAATAAAATATTTAAATTAATCTTCAAATAAACAACATTTTAAAAATAACATCACTACAAAATACTACCAAACTAACCGGGTATTCAGACATGCTGCTGTTTTATTGATTGTTTTTTTCTGTTTCAAAAGTATTTGTCAAATAAAATTAATTTAATTTTTCTTTTTTTTTTCAAATTATTTTGATGTACCGACTTACAAAAAATAAAAAATATTACTTTTAATATATTTATATTTTAAAAACCAATCTCGAAAATATTTTAAACATGGCAGGATTTGAAGGCTTTGCTGGATCCTTGGCCAGTAGTAGTATTCTCTCGTCCTGTCCTCTGATAGAGTTGAGATTTTGCCATCAGCATCAACTACTGCTGCAATAATAGCATGCATGATGGAATATTGTATAGTAATTCCATCACCTTATTTTATTATTTATTTAATTTGCAGTAATTTATAAAATTTGAATTTTTCTTTTCAATTGTATTTTCTTTCAATCGTTTTACCGGCCAGGTTTAATTTTCTTATTATTTTAATTGCTATTTATTTTATTCAAAGTAATTTATATTTTTTAATTTTTTATTTATCAGATTTGATTCTTATTTTATAAAAATGTTTTATTTGAAATAATTTATAAAATTTAATAAAAAAAATTCAGTTTCATTCTCCTTCAATATTCTCATTCATTATATTTGATCCTTATTTTTATTATTATTTATTGTATTTAAAGTAATTTATATATAAAAAAATAATCTCATCATTCTTCAACTTTTCCAATTATAAAGTAATACACTTGAAAGAAAAAATAAAATATTAATAAATTATTTTTCAGGTTATTTCATATAAAACTATGAAATAAGAAAAACAATTCACTTTTTTAAATTTGATTTTGTTATCATCTAGAAAGCAAACAAACATCATAAAATAAATCCATCCGGCAGGGATCGAATAGGTGTGCCGTTTGAGAGAGGGGCCCAGTTTTCTGCATTTCAAAAAATATTTCTGTTGGCTTTGAAATTTCTTGAGAGGGACGATAAAGAGCAATGGACCTTTGACTACAGACAACAACTCTCTCTCCCCCCAACAAAAATAGAGACCTCCAGTATATCATCACTTGAGCTCTCTGCACTTCTAGCACGCACCACCTCACTTGTCTTCTCTGTTTCTTCTTCTTCTTCGGCTCTGCTTTTTCTTCTTTGAATCTTTCTTTGCTGGCTTTAACTCAGCCTTTTGGAGAGTTTAATAGAATCCCAAACTCTCTCGCGGCTGTTGAAAGAAGAGTTACTGTGCAAGTCGTGCTCAGGTTTAAGAGGAGATGAGTGCTTCAAAGTTCATTAAATGCGTTACAGTTGGAGATGGAGCTGTTGGCAAAACCTGTATGCTCATTTGTTATACCAGCAACAAGTTCCCTACTGTAAGAAGTCTTTTCTTCTTCTTCTTAAGACATCCATCCCCACCCTTTCTCGGCTCACTTTTTTGGCTTTCCTGCTTTAATTAGCCTCATTTATGACTTCCCATGAGGTTTCTCCATGTGGGTCTATTTAAAGATTGCTTCTTTTTTATATATTTCTGGTTGGTTTTGCATCCTCGTCTTTACTGGTCAGGGTTTCAGTAAGATTTATTGAAAATTGTCTGTTAGCCTGTGTTTAACGGCTATACAAGGATATTTCTCCCTCACACGCCCATATTTCTTGTTTGCTCTTCCCAGGATTATGTACCCGACAGTGTTTGATAATTTTAGTGCTAATGTGGCTGTGGATGGGAGCATTGTCAATCTGGGACTGTGGGATACTGCAGGTATTTGGATGTCCCACATAAACCAGGCCTTTTATGAGTCTTTTGTTAGGTTCTTGATGTTACTAAATATATGACTAATTACTTCAACTTGAATGTAAATTAAAGGTCAGGAGGATTACAGCAGGCTGAGGCCCCTCAGTTACAGAGGTGCAGACATATTTGTGCTGGCTTTCTCATTAATTAGTAGGGCAAGTTACGAAAATGTTCTTAAGAAGGTACAAGCTTTAATGCTGTTCATTGCAAATTAAAGCCTCTTGTATTGTTGTTTGCTCTGCGCTCCACCTGACATTAATGCAATCCCTGGACTCTAGACATTTGCGATTTTCTTCAGGACCTTTTTGTTTCTGAATTTATAAATTAGATATCTCGATAACATCATCAACTGAGGCTTTCCTCCCAATTTGATTTTTCAGTGGATGCCTGAACTGCGTCGATTTGCACCAAATGTCCCGATTGTTCTTGTTGGAACGAAATTAGGTGAGCAAGCTTGAAAAATAGAAATTTGATCCTGACCTTGCGTGTCTGTTCAGATAGCTTTTTTGTGTACTTTACCAAGTTTTACTATTTTATCTGTTACAGACCTTCGTGAAGACAGAGGGATATCTGGTTGATCATATGAACTCCAATGTCATAACATCTGCTCAGGTATGTATTTGTTGATTTCTGGCGTCAACTGTGAATTCATTTTTCATGTGCGGCATACAATAGCTACAAAGTGCTTATGTTATATAACCAGGGGGAGGAGCTAAGGAAGCAGATTGGTGCAGCAGCATATATTGAGTGCAGCTCCAAGACTCAGCAGGTAGATTACTTACGTGATTCTTAGCTCTGAGAAATGATTTTATATGGTGCTCTGAAGATCCATTTCTTCTCTTTCCTTTTCTTTTCTTTACGATGTATTAGTGCATGAAATGATTTGTGGGTTGATCATTCAGAATGTGAAAGCTGTTTTTGATACTGCAATCAAGGTTGTTATTCAACCTCCAAGGAGGAAGGAGATGGCAAGGAAGAAACGGAGCCGAAGTGCTGGAAGCACTATTGCGTTAGTACCTCATTCTGCTTTCTCTTGTTTGATATTTCCCATTGCTGCTCCACCACTGCATTGCTGTTGCCAAATAAAGTAGAATTAGGTCGTAGCTGATAAAAAGTAATTTCACAGACTTGGGCATGCCATGCCCTACAAGATACAGGCTCCAACTTGCCAATCATTCATTAACTAGTGAAACCATCGTGGATACGTAATATATATTGCAAGTTGATTAGTTGTTTGTGTCAAGTAACCATCTCACTTAAATACTCAAGTTCTTAAGTGAGGTTCTATGATATAATTTATATTATTTTCTAACACACAACTTCAAGAAAAAGCTTTTTGAGCTTGAAACTTGCACACAAACTCACACTATCTTGTGCTTGATTTTTATCAAATAAAATGAGTGTGGTGACATTCAAACTCGTTGTGGTCTTCTCTTCATCTCATGGTCAACCAAGGTTGAATCCATTATATCTCTGAACTCATGACCGTTAGGTTAACAAGGCTCTGATACCATATCAAGGAAATATTCAACTTAAAAGTTTAAGTTGTTAGGTGAGGTTTCATGATATAATTTGTATTATTCTTAGCTGTGGTCTTCTCTTCATCACTATGGTCAACCAAGGTTGACCGCCATTATATCTCTGAACTTGAGTAGTTGAATCATCTTAATTACATGCATGGATAGCCTATTCTTAAAGATCTCCATTAAATAGGCTGGTGCTTTTTATCTACCCACTGCAGGAGCATCGTGTGTGGAGGTTGTGTGGCGTAGGTTTTTGATGGTGGCGGGACGGACTGAAAACCACCCCCACTTGTGAAGCATTGCTGTGCTGGAAAGGGCTTTCGGGTTCCTGGCAGCTGACTGCGTCTATAATTTTCTTGTTTTTTTTGTGTGTATGGATCGAATATTATGGAGTCGCAATTTTCTTGTCTTACAAACTTGATTAGAAGAAGAAGCAGCATGGAGGGAATTGTTCATTCTCTCTTGTAATTTTAATGTAGTGAAGCAAATCTATTTCAAGTCTAGTATGTGGGGGCGAGGTGGGGTGTATATAGCTTTTTCAAGTATATACTAAATTTAAAATACATACATACATATATATATATATATATATATATATATATATATAAAATAAAAAATATTTTGAAAGGTAATTTTTAATGTGTAAAAAAGTTATATATATTTTAAAATAAAAGTTATATATATAGCTTTTTTTCAAGTATATACTAGATTTAAAATATATATGTGTGTGTGTTAATGTATTTTAAAATAAAAAATATTTTGAAAGGTAATTTAAATATATGTAAAAAAAGTTATTCAATTTGAAGAGAGAATAAGAAGGCGGCTGATTCATGAATGTGGCAAAGTTATATCGTGTTCAACGTTGCATAGAGACAGCAATATATTTTAAAAAATTAAATTTAAAAAATTTAAATTATCATGCTAAATTAGAAAACCTCTCGATGGCCCAAGACCAAGCAGTCATGTGACCCACTTTCTCTGTCAGTCAAAAATCAAGTACGTAGTAGTAGACCCAGGAAGGAGAGCGATGTCTGGTGTGGTTTCACTTTCATCATCGTTAATTAAGAGATGTTTGTTACTTCGTTAAAAATATATTTTAAAAAAAAATGATTTTTTTTTATTTTAGATTAAATATTTTATGTTTTTAGATTATTTTTATATGTTAATATTAAAAATAATTTTTAAAATATATAAAAATATATTATTTTAATATACTACTAAATAAAAAATATTCTTAAAAATAATCTTAACCATACTTCTAAATGAATACTTAATATCAATTTGAAAGTTGTTTGAAAGTACAATTAATGCATTTTTCATAGAATTTTATCAAAATAATATTTTTATTATTTTTTTAAAAAAAATTTAACACTATCACGTCAAAATATTTCCAAACATCAAAAATATTTAATTTTAAATAATTAATATCATCAAAACATTTTCAAACATTAAAAATATTTAATTTAATATAATTAATATTTTGATGGCAGAAGGCTGCAGCTGCATATATCCCAGGGATCTGTCCTGGCTTAATTTATTTGCATTCTATAACAAAGGACCGGCATGGTTTCTGTTGAGATCAGTGGGGTGATTTTGAACATAGTTCTTATTATTATATTATAAATTAAAAGATATGGTGCTTTTACTATGCATTACTTTGTAAAACATTATTTATTTTAATAGTTTTTTCATTTGATTTTTTTATAAATCTATATTTTTTTTGTATAATTTTATATTTTTTTTATTTAGTTTATTGCATGTTAGACTTGATAATTTATTATGGTATATTTTATATATGGTTAGCTCGGTCTCATAACTCATGTTATAGATTTAGCAGGTTGACTTTTTGTTGTTTTTTAATTTTAATTTTTTTTTTCATTTTTATCTTTCAAAATTAGGTTGATTGTGAAGTAAGCTTCATAATTAACTTTAATTTGTTTTATATAATTTTATCTCAATGTCATAACTCGGATTTCAGGTTTGACAAGTCAACCTCATTAATTTGAGTATTTTTTTTATCTATTGTTATTGTTTTTTTTTAATTTTATCTTTTAGCATGAAAATGATTTTGAATTAGACTTCATGATTTATTTTTGTTTTTTTTCTAGTAGGTTATCTCGGTTTTATGACTTGGTTCACTTGTTTATTATATCATGTTTTTAGATTATTATTTAAGCTTCATAATTTATTTTTATACGGTTATTGTAGTTTTGAGACATTGGTTGCAAGTTTGATTAACTAACTCGGGTTGGTTCAGGTTATTTTATTTATTTATTTTCTATGAGGTTATCTCAATCTCATTACCTGAATCACGAGTTTGAGGAGTTAACTTAGGTCAAAGAATTTTTATTTTTGATTAATTTTCTCAATTTAATTAACTAACATTGAGTTGACTGATAATTGAGTTTTATAATTTATTTGATATGGCATTATCAAGGTCTCATGACTTGGTACATAAATTGACAAGTTAACTTAAATTAGTCTAAATCAATCCAATATGTTATTTTTTCAACAATTTTTTTTAAATGATGGTTTTTTTTTAATTTTTGTTATTCAAACTATGTTTTTATTGGTTTTGTCTGATGCTTTTGAATTTATCAAGTTGATCAAGTCATATCGAATTAATATCCACACAATTTTAAAAGATTCTTTTATCATAAAAATATCAGCAATGCGTGATTGTTTCTTTTGTCTTAAAAAGATGATCTGGTCCACAACATAGCGTGAGTCAATGATCTAGTAGTATAAATTAAAATAGATGGTGTTTTCAATGCGCATCACCTCACAAAACACTATGTATTTAAACAGTTTTTTTTTCTAAATCTTTTTTTCTTTCTAATTGCA
This sequence comes from Salix viminalis, assembly GCA_029228465.1. NCBI lineage: Eukaryota > Viridiplantae > Streptophyta > Magnoliopsida > Malpighiales > Salicaceae > Salix > Salix viminalis. The sequence continues at coordinate 4,507,322 of CM055443.1, forward strand.
TGCTTCAATATTTGGTTTATTGGAGCTTGGATTTCATAATTTTTCATGGTTTGTTTTATACGTACTTAGTTAGTTCTCATAACTCGGGTTAGACTAGAAATTAGGTCATAAGTTTTCAAGTTTGATACATTAGGTTAGGTTTAATGACAATGTCAAAGAATTTTCCACAACCTAAATGTTTATTTTATGTTTGTTTTTTTTCTGATCCCAGTTACATAATAGCTTGAACAATAAAGTAAGTAATACACTATTAAAATAAATATATATATTGGGCATAAGTTTTTCATTATAGCTGTAGACAATTTACTATTGATTAATAGAGAAATTATTGTTTTCCCCTTGAGTGGAAAAATGAGAGCCTCGGTTATGGAGGTAATTTGGTCTTATCAAGAGATCTATGTGTCATTAAAACATTATTTAAAGGTATGCCAGTTTTTTCCAATAACTATTGACCAATGATTATTTGGTCATTTAAAAAAAAATTACAGCAATGAAAACACTTATTTTCCATAAGGTAAAAAAAAAAAAATAGTTCTTGACCAAGAAATATTTTGATTTTTTGCTTATTAGAATATAGTTAAAATACATTTTTAGCCTAAGACAAGGCACACAAAAAAAAACAATACATGTGATAGGGCATTTATATCCTTTAGATAGCACATGTGATATCATTTAGTGGCCAATCAAATGATATATAGTTTGCTCCAAATGATTTTTTTTATAACTTCCATTCACAGGAGTCTTTTCTGAACTTTTCAATATGAGATAACTATACATATATAGTCTATATCCACATAAAATATTTCTTAACTTTTTAATGGAAAATAGTTATATAGCTTATATATAATTTTTTTTTCATATTTAATAACTATATATAGCTTATATTTATATAAATAATTTTTTTCATTTAAAATAAATAAATATTTTTAATTTATTCATATTGATACAGGTCAACTTGTATCACTGCAGACCTGATCTATTGACCACATCAACCCAAGATGGGTTTAGTAACTATGGTTGAGATATCTACTAAAGTTAGGGGCGGGGGAGGATTTTATCAAAACTATTTTAAAACTAAAAACCACTGTTATACATGTAAAACAAAGAAGACCAAAAACAACACAACGAAGCTCCGACAAAAAGGAGAGAGGAAGAACTCCAATCAAAACCCGCCACAAAACCCATAATGGACCGATCCCCGCCACCCGCGAAGAGCTGGAGCATCCACACCCGACCCGAAATCATATCCAAATACGAAATCCAAGAACGGATTGGCTCCGGCGCCTACTCCGACGTGTACAAAGCCAGGCGTCACTCCGACAATCTCACAGTGGCTCTCAAAGAAATCCACGACTACCAGTCTGCATCTAGAGAAATCGAGGCATTGCAGGCCCTCCAGAACTGTCCAAACGTCGTCGTTTTGCACGAGTATTTTTGGAGAGAAGACGAGGATGCCGTGCTTGTTTTGGAGTTCTTGAGAACTGACATGGCTGCTGTTATCAAACAAGGGGGAAAGAGGGACGATGGTGTTGGCTTTAGTGTTGGAGAAGTTAAAAGATGGATGGTTCAGATTTTATGCGGGGTTGATGCGTGTCATCGGAATATGATCGTGCATCGTGATCTGAAACCTAGTAATTTGTTGATTTCTGACGATGGGGTTCTTAAGTTGGCTGATTTTGGCCAGGTAAATAATGGGTTTCTTTTATTTTTAAAGAGATTGATTGGTTATGGCAGTATCTGCATTGGATCTTGCTGCTGTAAACAAATGTTCTAGATTGAGTGTTTTTTTGTATCAGTATCCGTTTATGCATAAAACATTGCTTTTAGCGAGTAAATGTTAAATCTTTGATGCTTTAGGTATGTATTTTGAATTGGCTAGATCAGTTTTTCATGGTCTTTGATGCATTTTGTTTGAATGGAAGAAAGCAATTCAACAAAAAAAAAGGGATCTGAACTTTTGCTTCTATTACCCATCCCTTGTCAGGGACTGTGTACCGGTCATCCTAACCTTTTATCTCACTTCGATGATCACTGGAGGTCGGTGCATCCTTAATGATTTCTACTCTGCTTTGGCATTTCTTAATGTTTTGGTGAGATTGGTGATCTGCGTGAATGTTGTTGTGGTGACGAGTTGAAGTTTTTCTCTCTATAGCTATCAAGTTGTGAAAAGCTAATTGTTACTTCATTTCCAGGCGAGGACTCTCATGGAGCCTGGGTTCGATGCAGCCGATGAGAACATTCAACCATATGAAGAGAGCCCATTGTTTCAGGAACATGCTGCTCCACCAGCCGAGGTTGTTCCTGAGATAGACAGCTCATCTCAGGAAGGACAAAGAAATGAAAAGCAAGGTATGATTGGCAGAGAAGAATCATTCCGAGAGATGGTTAACTGCAGGATTCAGGGTTCGCTAGACGACATTGATAAAGAAATGAGTTTCCGGGATGGAGATACTTCCTGTTTTGCAACTGGCACTGCAAGCGACATAGGAGATGATATGTTGAGGAGTTATTGTTCATACGAGGTCGAGGATGCTGAAAACAATGGGCGCGGGTCACTCACTTCATGTGTTGGAACACGGTGGTTCCGGCCTCCGGAACTGCTCTACGGCTCCACCGACTACGGCCTGGAGGTTGATCTGTGGTCTCTGGGATGTATTTTCGCTGAGCTTTTCACCCTCAAACCCCTTTTCCCAGGTACTTCTGATATAGATCAAATCAGCAGAATTTTCAGTGTCCTGGGAAACTTGACTGAGGAAGTCTGGCCTGGCTGTGTAAAGCTTCCTGATTACGGAACGATTTCTTTCGCCAAGGTGGAGAATCCCACTGGCATAGAAGCTTGCCTCCCTAACCGTTCCCCTGATGAAATATCTCTGGTCAAGAAGCTTGTCTGCTATGACCCTGCTAGTAGAGCTACAGCCATGGAATTGCTCCATGATGAGTACTTTAGCAAAGAGCCTCTGCCGGCTCCCCTCTCTGATCTTTGGGTTCCTTCAACTAGTAGTGGACAGGATGAGGATTCCCCTAGCCCGTGGAATGATTACAATGATAGGGAATCTGATTCTGATTTTGATGACTTCGGCCCCATGAGTGTCAAAACCACCTCGGATGGTTTCTCCATACAGTTTTCCTGAGCTCAAGTTACTTCACATTTTAAAATTAAGCTTGTTTTGTTCAGCTATACGAATGAGCGGTGTCCGAAATCAGTTGGACGTTGTGTGTTTCTGTTCAAGTGTTGCAAAAAAAAAAAACATCTTGTAAAACTATCTCAAGATATTCTAATACTATCCTTGCTGTTGCTGAGTATTATTTTTTGTTCTGTTTCAAACGGATGTGGTGAGTTGACGAATGAAGGAAGAGGAGGGCGCGTGCGATAATGTATGGTCAGCATTCAAGCATATTAGTTGGTAGGAGGTGTTTCGGTGTTTCAAATAAAGACGAGATGTTTTTTTTGAAAAAAAAAAAAAAAATATTTTTATTTTATTTTAAATTAAGTATTTTTAGATATAATGTTACAATAATTTTTAAAAAATAAAAAAAAATTATTTTAATATATTTCAAAATAAAAAAATATTTATAAAATCAATCCCCATCCATATTCTTATTAATATCTTAACTTACTTGATTACGTGTATGTCTCTCCTTTTGGGCATGGCAAAGTAGTCTTTGCTCCTTGTATTTCCAGAGGCTTTTGATGGCAAGAGTAGCAGCGCCTTTAACCGTTTGACAAACATAATTGAGAAAATGAGCTAAGATGACGATACGAAGATGGAAAGACGTGTCGCTTGCATGGAATGTGAAATCAGTATAAAACAACGATCCTTGTAGTCAATGTGAGCTTCATCATGACAGGTGCTGCCCTACTGGTCTTCTTGCAAGCTGCATTTCTTGATCCTGCCAGTTCGTCAGTTGGTATCACAGTAATTTTTACAAGTAGTAATTTACAAGGTTAAAAAAAATCGACGAAAAATATAATTAAAAAAAAGAAGATAAATTCTTATATGTAAAATAAATTAAAAAACAGGTCTTATAATTTATTTCCTTCAGAACAAAACAATATTTTAACTTCCATAAAATTTAAAGCTTGGACAAATGGCTGTTATTGTAATAGCTTTTACAATCATAATTTTTAAAAATAAATTCATAAATTATAGTTTCTTTCTTAATGAAGGTTCAAAGGTTTAACATTAATTGTTTGTTTGAAAAAGTGAGGTTGCTGTATAAATTGTTTTTTTTTAAATATATATCAAAATAATATTTTGTTTTTTTAATTTTATTTTTAGCATCAAACCCTCATAATAATTCAAAAACACTAAAAAAATATTAATATAAAAAGAAAAAACAAGTTGTAACTCTGATACATTTCCAACCACAAATTCAAACGGAAGCGTGTCCGGAGCATGGTGCTAATCTGAAAATCCCAAAGCTTTCAATTCAAGCATAATATAATTTTGAAAAGGGAAAATGAATGTGACAAGTCGCCTCCTTATCCAGTGCAAAGAATCTTAGTGCGAGATAAAAACACTAACAGACAATTTTAACCTCAAAAGGAAAACAAATTTACCACACGTTTATGTGCTCATAATTTTGCGGGAAACCAATTCCCTATGTTATGCATATTGCCTTGTTTGAAGGGGAAGTCCTATAAAGTAGAACTTGACACGAGTGCTGTCATGGTCGATGGAGTTGCCACTGGAAACTTCATGGTCCCCTGTATGCGTAAATGCTCCACAATGCATCATTAATGCTAAAGAGCTACTGATGAAAAAGGTAGGATTCTTTTTTATTACCCTCTCCCTCCCTCCCTTCCTGTAGTTTTGTTACAATCACCCGTACCTTGGAAACTTTTAACCAGCAGCTCCACTCAACTATCTCCTGTCGGCGTTTTCGAAAGAGATCCGGCCTCATTCAGGGGGGAGAAGGGCTATCTCAATTTCTTGGAGTGATTTTCCTTTGGTTTCCGTCACATTCCTCTTCACAAAAACCACTGCCATCAAGCAAAATGTACCAAAGATAGTGTACAAGATCCGTGGTCCAAGTTGCTCCAGCAAACGCAAGAACAGCAAGCCAACAAAGAAATTTACCACCTGAATGAAGAAGATCAGTTATAATACAAAAGGTAGTACTTGCCCTTGAAATGATGCACTACAACCCCATTTCTTAATTCACTCCTAAAAAAATTGATATTTGGGACGTCAAGTTTCATAGATACAACAAAAAATGATTTCAAGATTCGTCCTTGGCAGGGAGCAAAAGAAGAAAATTACCCAGTGCACAGACATGCAGACTGCCATAGCTTTTGCCCTGATTCGACTGGGGAAGATTTCTGGTAGGAGGAGGCCTGGAACTGGGCCAGCTCCAATAGCAAAAGTAAAGACGAACCTGGACAGAGAAGTTCTCAGTTATGGAACACATAATGACATTGTCAATCAAAACGCCTTATTCATCATCTGTTAATCATCGCTGGCATTTTATATTAGCAAATCGATGGTCAGTTCCTACTTCCTAGTCCCTTCCATAATGAATCTGTGAGTGGGGATTTCTTTGAAAGAACTAAATAGAAGTCCCAGCTCACTGTTGCTTTACCATTTTTAACTCCCATGGAAACTCAACTAACAGATCACTGTTCAGAGACAAGGCAAGTGATAAGGGTTATTTGTTAATTGCATGCATCATTGTTAGATTTTTTCTTTCTTTGATTACAAATAAGTGGTTCGAAAGGAGATACTAGTGCAGTTGAGCAAAGCTCATTGGCATATCATTGTTAGATATTTAAGTCATGCATGCTCAAAGCTTAATTTGTGGGCCAGGGTCATTCATTTAGGTTCCCAAGCAGTTGGACGTGCCACCAATTAAAATAACATTTTCTACCATAGAAAACCATCATCATCATGTCATAAATGAATGCAACAACAACATCCATCACCATCGCATTTGTTACCTTTCTATATGAATGCACTAACATAATCAAATTCATCTCCAACATTTACAAGTAAAATGAGTACTCACATCAGCATGCCACCAACAGATAGGTACAGAGTTCCAGAGCCCAACATATTAGAACTTGCTGCAACAACTTGAAGGCCCATGGATACTGCCTGCATCGTTAAAATGCACCACATAAAGGCCAGGCTTCAAAGATCATAGGCTCAATTACAAAAAAAAAAAAAGTTATGAGAGAAAAATCAATTGATATGCTTAGACAAAATTCGATACGTAGCCCCTGAGGGGTAGGGGGGTCATGGTCAGTTTTCCTCCAAAGTAATAGCGAGAACCAAAAACATAATGATCACCTAGATAGTAATTTCTAGACTGTGATTTCAAGTATATCAATTATAGCTCAAGCTACATTGCATCTCCTAATGAGTACAAAAAAACATGATACAGAATTATAATTTACCATTCCAAAGAAACTCCACAGAAGCAGCACCTTCCTTCCCAGTTTATCCATCAAAACCATTGCAATAACAGATCCTGAAGGCAACCAGAATAAGAATCGGAGATAAAAATAGCAAAAATCCTTGTACAAGAAAAAAGTTAGCAAGGAATGAAGTTGTACCTGATATATTTACTATTCCAACAAAGACATTTGCTAGGTCTGATGGAACTCCCGCATTTTTAAACACAGTTGAAGAGAAATAAAATATAGCGTTTATGCCAGATAGCTGTTGTAAAGCAAATAGGGTTGACCCAATAAAAACAACTGCAAAAGGAACATGTGAATAACAAAACCTAAAGAAAACAAGAGGGAAGACAAAGAATAAAAAACAAGCTGATGGTGGCAATAGCAGCTGTATATGCCAAAATGAAGAATATAGATACTCACAAAGTCCGTTGGAGCATACCCCAAAATAAAAATACATATACCTCTAAAGCATCGACCATAAAACAATTCTGAGAAATGCACAACATCTGATTCATCCCCTCTGTCTAATTTGGATAACTCTTGCATTGCAAATTTGACATGTGCTCCACCTAAAAGCCTCTCAAACTCAGCTTCAGCTTCAGCAGTTCTTCCTTGCTGCATATATCAATAAGAAACTGTGGGCATGTTCCTTCAACATAAACACTCAGAGAGACAGTTTCGTTTCTAAGGATTTGATATCATGCTGCTGTAGCTGTGCATACTTCACAGTGTCTCTTAAAGCAAAAGGGAGGAAGTCAAGAAGGGAATACGGTGTGATGAAGTTCAGTTGATGGTGTACATTTCAAATATTTTCAACAAATAACAACATTTTTCCTTTCTAATAGGTGATTTCTATAAAAGAAGTAATTACATTGACTAACAACAAGACGATGTGAATGGGAGCAAACCTTGTACAGCCAATGTGGACTCTCTGCACAAAACATCATAGAAAGAGCAAGTATTCCAGCAGGAACTGTAGAAACCCAGAAACATATGCGCCACCTGGCATATGCAACATGAAAATTCAGCTTCAACTGTTCAATTTGAATCACATGCATCACAGGATTAAATCTATCTTTCTTACCAGCCTGCTATTTCTCTTACAGGGATTCCAAATAACAAAGCTCCCATAAGTCCAAGACATGTTGCAATCTGGATGAAACTTCCATAAGTTCCCCTCACAAAGGGTGGAGAAACCTGGTTTCCAATTGACATGCCCAGATAAAAAGTTCAAAACTTCATTTACTGATGCAGAAATGGACTCGATGACATCTAATGCAGCAGAAATAAAACAATATGCTTACCTCTGTCACATAGAGAGATGCAACTGGGGGACCAAGGCCCATTCCAGTTCCCACCAGCAACCTTCCTAAAAGCATACCAGCCAAAGTTTTGGATGTTGCACTGAAAATGCAAGTCATTCATTCAGATATAAACACAAACATATATACTTAGAGCAGAGAAAGGATTTAACAAACATGCTAAGGCCTTGTCTTTCTGATGGAATGGTAATTAAAACAGAGGTTTCTAAGCAAATGGAAAGAGGGTTCAAGTATAGCAATTCAAAGCAGATATTGATCTGTGATCCTTGAGCATGTAATGAAAGTGTGAAACAGTTTGCTCGAGTTATGGATGTGGTTAAAAATAGAGAATTGGCGGTTAGTCTCGGTCTTCATCCCTGTTTTGTCAGTGTCTGATTTTGTTCAGATTAGCAAAACTTGTTTTTGCATTGAGTTGTATAATTGTTCCAGTGCGGCAACAGCGAAGAAGGACCATGAGCTTACCTTTTACATTTCTTTTTCTCAACAAAGTTCCCTTGATTTACCCATGTCTAAAAGGAAGATGCAGTAAAATGGTGACAAATGGATTTGCGAAATTGTGGAAGACAAATTTAGGCTGTATTTTGAGGTGAGGAAAAAAATCAATGTTCAACCCTGAGCTAAAGCAATGTTCCTTTTTCTCAATCAATATATAGTGTGTTGATAGGACATATTTCTATTAAAATTTAAACTCCACCCAACAAATATAAATAAAACCTAGTTATTGCTTACATACTAACATAAGCCCGAAGGAATTGCGAAAAAATGAAGCACGTCTATAGAGTTCATCATTTATAAGCATTCGTTCAGTGCAGGAGTTATTACCTTATAGAAGCGCCCACAATCATGGGCAATGCACACAGCTGAAAAGCCCTTCGACGGCCAATCCCGTCAGCAATCCAACCACTGAATAAAGATCCAATCAATGCACCACCCAGACATGTGCTAACCACAAGACCTTCATTTTATATCAATTGTAAGTCAGAGATACAGATAACAAAACAGGTATCAGATGATAGAAAGAAAAAAAAAACATTTCGTATCACCTTCTGCCAAGGTATTTCCATTGAATCCAAGATCAAAAGAAATGCTCTCCAGTGGTTCATTTACCACGCTGCAGGAAACAAATATATTGAAATCATTAGTGTCATCACATTATAATCACCAGGAGTAAGACGAACTAAATAAGGGAAAAAAAAACAAAGAAAGTGCACAAACCCAAGATGATAGCCAAACAGAAAGGCTGATATGGTTGCGGCTAGTACATGTGGAAATGACAACCTCCAAGAAGGATTTGTAGTTTCTTGATCCGGAATGCTATGTGAAACAACTAGAAGAAAGTATACAAATTACACTCAAAGATCAGCACATAGAATAACTCATACACAATAAAATAAATCATAAACCAGAGTGCCAAATATCCAATGAACTGCAAACATTCCAAGCAATTGAATTAAAAGAATGATACAAAATTTGATATTTGTTAATGCCACCAATATGCACTGAATAACTTGGGATGACAAGTACTTGAACTTACCAGAACTATCCTCTACATCAGCAACAACAGTGTAATCTCTAGGTGACATTCTCTTGTACATAGAGAGCTCTCCCGTTCGATGTGCCCACATGCCAAAAAAATGCAGCCAGCTTACCTTCCAAAATCACCCAAGTTTTAGAGATTAAAGCAACACTGTCAAAATAATCATCGTCACTCAATCATCAAGTCAAATCAAATGAAAAGCGGATTTCGATTTTTACAGTTTCTAAATATAACGCTATATAAGTTTTTTTTTTTTAAAAAAAAAGCTAAATTTAAATACAATTCGGTAATGGTACCGGCTCCCCATGCATTGATCCGAAGTTTTTTTTAAGAAAACACTGCCTATACAATGTCAATCAAATCAAACCATAAAAAAAAAGTTTCCGCAGCGTAATTAAATCTATAAGGAAATCGTCTAGCCTTGACGGTGGAAAAAAAAAATCTACCTTAATGTGGTTGCTGAAGAGATTAAAGAGTAAGAAATGATCTTCCATATATTAAAATAATAATTAAAACAATTAGTTTACTAATAAATAATCATTCAATTCAAGTAAGACTGAGAATCAAGCTAACTTATTCCTTTTGATTTCTCGACTTTCTCAGCAACCAAACAAAATGAAAGAATAAAAAGCAACTGCACATAGATAAATAGCAATAACACAAAAAGAAAAATATAAAGTATCAGATACGTAAACAAAAAAAAAGACACGCTTGCTACCTTGATTGCTAGTGCTAACTGTGATGTTTCGATCGTCCAGAAAGTTAGATCAACAGAGCTGTTTACTTTTCGCTTCTCAGTGAAGAAACGAAAAACTCTCAGATCTAGAGTGAGAAAACAACAAACTTATACTAGAAATAGCAGCTTAATCAGTACGTATAGAGGAGGATAAGCGGGTAGGCGTGCTAACGTGCGCTGGGTGGGGAGCGGTGCGCTTTAACGAGTTTCTCCTCTCGTGTAGAAGAAACAGAGCACCACCATTAGCTTAAACGATAATATACATTAGGACAACTGGAAAGTCGATTTTCTTTTTTAACCACCGAAAACCAGTAATTAAAATTGGGAAAAGAAATGGTAAATATTGTGTTTTCACATCGCTGGCGCAGGGGTTCCTTGCTCACCAAATCTTTGCCTTTGTGTATAATGCTGAGTGGACCGATATATTATTGACACGTTTAAAGAATGGACTGGAAGGTTTTCTTTTTTTAATAAATATCTTCCTCAGGAGGGGTCCTTTTTTTATATTATTGGAACAAATATTCATGCAGCATGACCGCGGCTTTCGTCTTGACACGTGGCGACGGTGGACGGATGTATTCAGGGGTATTCTGGTCGTTTCAAGTAAGGCAAACTGTCAGCATCCGCAGTACGATGGAAGAAAGGAAGGTTGCCGAGTTATACACGTCTCAAGTTGTGAGACAGTTCAATCAAGAGTCGTCGCGGTTAATATTCAACCTGTTTGGTAGCACCTGGTTTTCTGTATTTTTATCAAATTTATGTTTGTTTTTTGTGTTTTTTAAAAAATATTTAGTTTTTAAAATTAGTTTTCTAATGTTTTAATATCCTGGTATTAAAAATCACTTTAAAAAATATTCACTGTTACCATACTAAATATGTTTAGAATCTCCATAATAACTACTGTAAAATATATTTGATGTAACTCTTAAAGTTTCTTAAAAAATATTACATCCACTTTGATCAAGGACCCGTAGCTGGGAGCTACTCTAGAGCGGATAGTTGTTTAGGCTATTCAATTTATATTAATTGTATAATTAATTTCATAATTATATTATATACAAGATAATTGTATTATATTTAAAATGATATATAAAAAATAACACTTTTTAAATGATTTTTATTATTAGAAATAAACATAAACAAAAAAAAAACTAAATTTATACTATTTAAAAAATTATTTTAAAAATTTAACTATTCAAAATAGCTTTTAATACTAGACTTGCTTTAATAGCCTAACAAAGCATTAAAAATTACGCAACTTTGCAAGACAAACAAATTACCCGACGCGCATATTTATGAACGCGCTTGCTTAATCAGTTTACTACTTCAAACAGAGCGAGGTAGAGCGGCAAAACGATGGTGACGGAATCACCGCATCACCAGCCTCTCCTTAGCAGCCTCATTTTACGTCCATCCGTTGGCGACGGAAGTGATGGCGCCGGTGGTGGAGGCCGGGCCGGTGGTAGCAATTACGAGCCTGGAGAGGTCCACCGTGAATCTCCATCCTATTCTCGCTCCGAACGATACTCTGAAGATCCTGGTTCGTCTCTTTCCTCTTAATTTTAGCTAGTTTTTTTTGTTTCTCTTCATTTTTTAATTAAGATACGCGTATGCGAATTTTTTTAATTATGAAATCTAGATCGAAGTAGGAGAGTTATTTGAGTCAGAATATAATGATACAGTTAATTAATTCTTTCAGTGATTATTTTATGAATTACGTTTGAAGATTTGGACTAAAGAGTGATTTGAGGAGGAACTTTCAGAAAAATAATACATTTCACGAAATTAATGAAATTGCTGTTGTTATTTAAGGTTGTAATCTGCAGTTTTTGATGTTCAATTTACGGAAAACAGATTTAATTATTTGTGAAGTCTTCTATGATTGATAGTGGGATTAATATTGATTCACTGGACGGCTTTTTGTGTGGAACCTTGCTTTTATTTGAAAGATTGATAACATGTAGGTGTAAGTGAGCATCTTTCTGGATATAGCTTAGCTATCCCGTGGTGCTTTTCTTCTCCCATTCTTTCTTAAATTTATTTTATTATACATGCATGCATGCATGCATGCATACATATATATATATATAGAATGGTTTTGTAATCATCTACTGCTTCATTAGTTGCCTTCTTAAAAGCTGATGGTGGAAATCCAAATTATTGAAGTCTGGGAAACTTACAGTGGATAAGAGCGCTGGGTATGATAAAAAATTTCCTTCTAGCATATGATAAAAGTCTTAAGCATTAAAATGGGGATGCCGAGTATTTTTGCAATATCTGAAGATTCGAGTAGGATGATTAATAGTCCGTTTGGCATGACTTTTTAATTATGACTTTTGACATTGTGTTATATTTCAAAAGTTGGTTTTTTCATAAATAATTTATGATAAAAATAAGTTAAAATGATTTTTAAGTTGGAAATATATTTGGTGAAAAAAACTCAAATCAACTTTTTGAAGAATATATGTAGTATAAGTTAGAATCTATAAGTTAAAAGTCTTAACTTTTGACTAAATAAAAAAAAGTCTGTTCCTCGAGATAGGTTACTTGATGTGGGGATCACTATACCTAAACACGATATTGCATTCTTAAACCTCGAAAATAATAATGCTTCATATACCCTCACTTTTTACTGAAAATGAACTGGGGTGTGGGAGTGTGTTGATGAGACCTAATTGTGTTCTATTACAAGTATTCTTCACTAACATTTATAGCCGAAAGGAACTTCTAAACATGAATTCATGGCTGAGCTTTATCAGGATCCATGGCATGCCCATGATTTTTTTTTTAATTGTAGATTGAATTGTTTTGGAACAATAAGGCACAAGAATGGAATCGATAATAGATTTATTTTTCTTGTACAGCTGTTCGAGAGGCTGTACCATATACGGTCATGCTTTACAGGGAGGGTTTAACCAACTTCCTTATTCAATTTCGTTCAAATGCCGCATAACCTGTTATACTATTTGTGATTGAAATGCTTCTTGTAACACGTTGTGGTTTATATTTCTCCTCATCTGTTGTGATTTCTTTTCCTGATTTTTGCTTTTTAACTTAGAATATGTGCAGAGACTTCATTTCAACATTTAACGTTTTGTTATATGCATAAACTTTTCAGATATAATATCATATTATTTACTCCTTATGGTCACACACAGTATCTATCCAATAAATTTGTCCCCCCATCATTGCATTTCTTGTTAAGCTTGTGGATCTAGTACCATACAAGGTGTCGAATTGCAAGTAAATTTTGCTGTTGTGTGTTACAGCTTGCCTACAATAACTTGGGTCTTGAGGAAGGCATGTTGGTGTGAGTTCACTCTTGGATCATGTTCCCTGGGGATTTTGGTTTGTGTGTTATGGCTAATATATTTATGGGAAATGCAACTATTATTATTTTGAGTGGTATGGAAAACCCTTTGGATGCCGTGTAATTTTGCTGGAAAGTCACTTTTGTGTATGTGCAGGGATGTTAGAGAACTACGTGTTATGGTTTGGTATAGTATGGGAAAAACAAATATTGCATTTTACAAGGAATTTTCTCTAGGGTAGCTGAGATGCAAACATGGTCTGTGAGTGGCTTTGGAACACCCACTGCTATCAAGCTGTAATCTTGATTTACATGGAAAGCAACAGAAAATTGTTTTGACACCTGACATTTTTGTGGAGCTGATGGTTATTTGGCGCCGGTTCTGTTTGTTTGCATTTTTTAAAATGTGTTAAATTGTTGGTAACTGATAAATTCCAGAAGGTACATGTATTTGTATTGGAATTATTGTTGTGAGAATCAATGGCTTGATTGGGGTTTTCATTATTTTAATGTATTCTTCAACATTTGGATGGTTGAATCAGGTTAAGTTGAATTGGTCCTTGTAGCTATCAAGGAATTCTACTTTGCAGTATTGTTATATCAAGTCTTAAGTCCATAAGAACTGTGGAATTTCATTGGTATCTCATTTTTTTCTAGTCTCTGTTGTTCGTTTTAGGTCTTTGTTATTTGTTGTGTATAACGGGTTTAGTCTGGGAAGTTGCTGCATACCTCTTTAAATCTTGGGTGGTCTCCATTGGGTTCTGATTTCCAATTTACTTTCACTGGCTGTTTGGGGCGAGTACAAATGGCACATTGGACATAACAAAGTACCTTTTGGGTTCAGGAAGATCGTTATGGCTTCTGCCCACCATGCTGTTTTGAATATTAGGTACTGTGGCTGCGTGGTAATGTTACATTATGTCTAATAATTCACAGATGGTTTTGAAGATAATTGGATTAAATTGGCTGCTACTTAATTTGTGAATTATCAAGCTACTGTAAACCTTGTTGTCTTCTACTGGAGGAATGTTTGTTGGTCTTGCTGCTCTTGAAGCTTGTTTTTGACTGAAGTTATCGGGACATACTTGTGCTTTTGGGTTATGGTGGTCTGTGTTGGATATTTGTATGTTAAGAATATATCGATATTCTCTTCATCTGCTGGCTTCACATGTCAATCAAGTTACATTCCCAATGCTATTGTGAAGTTAAGGCTCTGGATAAAGTTGATTTGGAGGTGGTAGTTCAGTACTTAGGTTAGAAATATATCTTTAAGGATGCTCTGGGTGATGAAATGGGAGGACACGAGTAAGGGAAAAATGGACTTGTTGGTCTTGTATGTAGATTGTGGTGATTTCAAGTAACTGGTTTGGTTTTACTTATATGTTGCTGCAGTTGTATTCGTTGTAATGGGGACTATCATTCGAGAGATAGTAATAGGCCATTATCTTGTGAATGCCTTACTTTTCCACACTCGACATCTCCTTTTATACCACTTTTTATGGGGAGATGCCCTGACTGATGATTGATGTCATTGCAATTTTGGATGATTGGTTATTCCACAGTTTTTGGGTCAAATCTACGGATGACATTACTACTTTACAATAACAAAATTTCTCCTGGAAGAGCTGGTGACAGACCTCTTGGCAGAGGTTTTGATGAGCCTGGATTTGGTCCTGGACCTCATAGAGGAGAGGGAATGAGAAAGAAATATCCAAATGTACACCAAGGGAAGGTGACTGGATCTGCACCGATCCTTTGTAAGTTCATATTTCGTAGTTTTTTATTGTATAGTTTCACTTCCCATTCCTCCACACCCCTTTTTGTCTTGTCTTGGTACCTGATTCTGGCACTTTTGGGTCATGGAATTTGAGTTGAATGAGACTTGAAGGTGGGTTTTCTCCTCCCTCTGTCTTAATATCACCACCTCATTGTATGCAAATGATAGAAGGAAAGGGTTTTACCTTTTAACGGTTGATTTTGTTTTAGCTTGTTCTTTTGATGCCCATGAAGATGAAGCATCTTCAAATCTTGTGTCACTTTTCCCTTTCAGATGTGGCAACCTGAATTTTTCAAGTGGAGAGTTCTGTCACAACTGCAAGAGGCCTCGCTATAGTTCTGTCACAACCGTGGAAGGGATAGCTTTTTCCATGAAAGGAAAGGGTTTGAGAGACAACCACCCTCTCCGCCTCTACCTCAGCCTTCACTTCCTCAACGTGGCAGTCGTAACAGGAGCAGATCGCCAATTAGAGGAGTTCCTCTACCAAAAGAGTTTTGTCAGGATATGTACATGGAGAGTGGGCGAGATGTTCGGCATCCTGTTGGGCGAGGCAGAATGAGATATGTATATTGAAAGACGTGAGGCTATGGAGTTTGCATAGTTGGTATAATGGTAGCTCTGTGTTCTTTGCTGGGTGAGGATGTCACAGCCCAGAACTTAATTAGGTTTTCTGACTACCATCGTTGCTGTTTGATTTTCGATTATTAAAGGTTCTTGTAATTATGGTGCATTAATGCCTGTCTTCAAGTTTCATTCCAGATAAGTTCAGGTGTGTTCAAATCAAACTGACCAGTTATTCATGTTAATAAAAAGAAAGATCAAAATAACAATTTAGGGGTGTTTTTTTTTTAAATATTTATTGTTTAAATTATTTTTTTAGTGTTTTTAAATTACTGTTAAAAATAATTTTGAAAAGATAAAAAAATATTATTTTAATTTATTTTTAGGGTTGTCAATAACGTTCTGTTCCGGCCGAAACGGTCGGAACGTTCCGTGCTATTAAAAAAATCGAGACAAAACGGCGTTGTTTTCGTCTCGATTTTAATTCCAGTCTGTTCCGGAAAATACCGGCCAAATTCTGGCCGGAACATCTTGGTACTGTTCCGGCCTTAAAATTCTCTTTATTTTGATTAATTTGTTGTTCCGGCTTTAAAATCTTCCTTATTTTGATTAATTTGTGATTGTGTTTCTAATTTTGAGATTATGTTTATTTGATTTTGTGTTATATTGTATAATTTAAAGTTAATTTATCTTGAATTTTAATTATGCTTGTTAAATTAATATTTTTTTTCTTTATATATATATAATTAATTATATATGAACAGTATAACTTCGAAATACTCCAAAACCAAAATATTCTATAGCAATAGAAAATCCAGAATGATTTTTACAACCTTTAGTGGGATTACTTAAGATTGTACGGATGGTTTCATCCAAAATTTGCTATATCTATTATCTGTGAAGTTCTTCAATGTTAGGGACCGTGTGCTTCGTGTAGACTAGTATAGCAGGTCGCAGCATAGTTGTAAAATTCATTTCGAGTACCGTTCCGGTTTTTTGTTTGGAATGGAACGTTCCGGTTTCGGTGCATTCCGGCGTTCCGTTCCGGTTTCGGTGCATTCCGGCGTTCCGTTCCGGTTTTGTACTGTTCATATTTATTTAATTATATATATGAAAAAAATAAAATATTAATTTAACAAGTATAATTTAAATTCAAGATAAATGAAATTTAAATTATACAATACAAACATAATCTCAAAATTAGAAACATCTCTAAAATTCCAAAATATTATGAAAGTAAAATGTTCTAAAATAAAAGAAATATATATCAAACATCTTCTACATCATTAATATAAAAATAAGGATCTTGATCTGATATCTTTTAATATATTTATATATATTTTAATTAAGTTCTTAGATTTTTACAATATTTTAATATTAAAAAATATAAATAACCTCCCTCCCCCCTCTTAACTTCTCCATCTCCATAACCCGCCCCACCCTCTCTTTCTTTCCAGCCTCCATCTCATCTGCTTCTCTTCTCTATGGTTAGCCCCTCCCTCCCCGCCATCTCTCTGGTCAGCCCTCCCCTTCTCAACTTCTCCATCTTCAGAACCCGCCCCACCCTCTCTTTCTTTCCAGCCTCCCTCTCCTCTGCTTCTCTCCTCTTTCAGACTCGCCCCTCCCTCCCCTCTGCAAGTTTGTTCAATATATATATGGGTTCAAAAACTTGAGATTTCAGTTGAGATTTGAGTTGATTTTTGAGGGATTACGGATGATTTGCGGTTGAAGAAATGAAATTGATTTGGGAAATTGATTATGAATGATTTGCGGTTGATTTTCATTATTGATGGACCCGGAACGGTACGCCCGGTACCAAACCGAGGCATTCCGGCCGGATCGATCCGGAATTCTATCCGGGACAAAAACGTCGCCATTTTATTCCGGATTTTTCAGTAGAACGGACCGTTCCGGCTGTTCCGGCCGGAACAGAACGGGATTTACATCTCTGGGTCGCAGTCACTACTGCTCTTCGTGAACTATTATCATAACACTCACAATCCTCCCATTTTCAATAATTTGCAACCATTTCAGTCATTCCGAAGTCTTATCCGCAATCTTTTCTTTTCCTTTTTAACTTTATATTTTAATTTGAATGTCACGAGCATGTCTTTTACAAGAGTGTTTCTTTCAAATGTTGATTAGACCCGTGGATTTATGTTTTTTATTCATTTGTTCGTGAGTGTAGTGGAGCGAGAGTTTACTTTAAGTTGTTTTTAAAAATATATTAAATTTATATATTTTTTATTTTTTAAAATTTATTTTTAACATCAACACAAAAACATTTAAAATCACAAAAAAAATTAAAATGAAATATTTTTTAAATATATTTCAAACACCCCATTGGTGAAATACAAAAAAACAACTTTTTTTTTATCTCGAAGGTAAAAGTTTTCGGTTTAAAATATATGTTTTATTTTTAGAATTCAGGTTTGAATTTACTGTTCATATTTTTTGGGATAATCACTTCAAGTATAAAAATTAGTAGTTTAATCTATTTTTGTGTAGATTTTTTATTTTTATAAATACAGGTACAAAAGCTCAGAAATTTATTCAAAATATACGCAAAGCGATGATCACTCTAGTTATAAAAAAATAGCTTCCTTTGTTTTGTTTTCAAATGAAAATTTAAACGATAATTAATTTGATTTAATTTAATCAGGTGGATTCATAATTTATTAAAATCCAATAAATACTTTTTCAAATTTATTAGTTTAGATATTACTTATATATATTTTTTTTTCTCTCGTTTTAGTTACAATCACGTGCTCATATTCCTCTGTGTCTAGAATAGATCTTGTCCATCCATTAGTTACCTTGTAGTGACGCTGTCACCGAATCTTAAGACTTTACTTCATCTCCAACTCTAACTCCAAGTCAACAGTTTAGCGCCAATTTTATGTTTTATTTTCACTTTTCACGGAGAGGAAGAAGAACCCATTAAAAAAAAACTCCCTCCTCTTTTAACTATAGCCCAACCATCCAATAACACGTTGCCAACTAACCTTCTCCTTACGTGGCATGAATCCGTGGTTTAGGACTTGGAAATTATTCACGCCTGCACCACAGTGTACACATTCCCAATAGACAAATGGAGTCACACAATTAATATGGAAATTTTGGACGATAGCAAATCTAACGGCGAAACAACGATACCTGATTCTCTATCTATGAAATATGACCGTCAGATTATGGGGCTCAAGAAAAACCGTCAGATTAGAAACAAAACGGAAATCCAACCATTGAATAAAGAAGAAAATTGAATTTCAAAATCACTTGAGAGAGAGGGAGGAGAGACACTCGAAACGAAGGAGGACGAAGAAGAAGAACACTACCAGGAAAGCCATAACCAAAACCAAAAGCAGAGCACAAAACAAAAACATTCTCTTGCTAACCTACAATTACTTGTTTTTTAATTACACTCAAAACCGCGCCTTTTATTTCTCTCTCTTCGGTTTCGGATCAAAGCTACTAGTAATTCTCTTTTTTGTCCAGTTTTGGTTTAAGTTCCCTGTTGGGATATATTTTGAGCTGATAAATTTCACATTTGTTAAGTACTTGTGTTTTCTGGATTATTTATTTTCATGTTTTTGGATCTGAAGGTTTGAGAATTTTTCGAATTTGTGTAATTTTGAGAGGGAGATTCCGTGGATTATTATTTATTTTTATTTTTGTTTGTTAAAGAACCTGGGAAGGGTTGATTCGGGGAAACACTTGAAAATAGATGGGGGAAAGTGAGGGAAGCGAATTCCCTCCAAAAAAGCAGCAGCAGCAACCGGAGAATGCAGATTTTCCGATCAAGAGGCTAGCCAGACAGCTCGATTTTACACAGGGTGTGCTTCCCGACCATCCTCAATCGCAGCCGCCGCCACTGCAGAAGTCACCTCTCTTGGTTTCCCCGGCGGCTGCGCAGAGCCAGAGCCAGAGCCAGCCCCAGCCTCACCCACAATCCCAACTGCAACTGCAGCCACAGGTGGTTGAGATTCAAGTGGAACCGCAACAGCAGCAGCAGCAGCAGCCAGTCAGGGCTGTGTAAGTTACAATTTGTAATTTTTGAAAAGAAAAAATTGCTTTCTGAGATGGTATGTGTAGCTTTTTGCTGGGCAGGTACTAAATTTGCAATTTTCTTGGAATAATTGATCATGGAATTTTACCAACCTGTGGGCTTAATTGAAATTTTGTTTTAAAGTTTTGATTTTGGAGGGTTCTTATCACCTCTATTTCTCTCATTAATTCAATCATGGGATTTTCGTAACTTTTTTTTCAATTGTTGGTAATGAACTAGAAACCATAAAATCTTTCCATTATTGTGGAGGTACTTTTTTTATTTTTTTTCCAAAGAGATAGTTTGCCTGCTTAGTTTTCTTTGACCCTGGAATAATATCGAGATCATCTTTGATTTTTCTTTAACTAAATTAAAAGAAAGGAACTCTTTCTTCCCATTGAATAATGAAAAATAGACAGTTTTAAATGTGATTCCTCACTAGGTACTTGTTTTTCCTTTCCTTTTGGTGAAGATATTTTGGTGTTTATTTTCAAATTGAGATGCATTTGCTGAATAATTTCCCTAAACATGAAATTTAGAGAAGTTTTGGTAGAGACAGACACAAAATTAGTTACTTTGCAACTGCTTACATTGTTCGAAACTCTGCAGCGTCAAGACAATTAGTTTGCATTATGACATTCTTTCAAATTTTCATTCATTCCCCAAGAGTCTAAGACTGCTCCCCCATATGCTCAGGAAACCAGAATCACCAAAATCAATACCAATACCGAACACTGAATTGAAAGATGGTACTCCAAAGAAGCAAAGACAGTGTAACTGTAAGCACTCACGGTGCTTAAAGCTGTAAGTACATCATCATCGTACTAATTTTTTTATCAGTGATGATATTCAGTTATGCTTTAAATTAGGTTTGCTGTATCTGTGTTGAAATTTAATTTAAATACATCTTGGTACTACTTAATTTGGTCGTAGGATGTAGTCTTGTATGCTTTTCTACTTAAGAATTTTAAAAAATGGAGT
The DNA here is from genome assembly GCA_029228465.1 of Salix viminalis. Lineage (NCBI taxonomy): Eukaryota > Viridiplantae > Streptophyta > Magnoliopsida > Malpighiales > Salicaceae > Salix > Salix viminalis. The sequence goes on from CM055443.1 coordinate 4,527,994, forward strand.
TATACGTGTCAATTTGTTATAGAGTTTTATTTCGACATAAAACGAAGCAATTAAATTCCCTTTCCACCCTTATATCCAGGAAGTACACTTTTAAGTGCAACACTGAAGGTCTGTTACTGCTCGTCTCATGCCATATGCTTGGAATGATTTTCATGCATTCAGAACAATGCCTAGGAAGCTTGCTTAAATCATTTTAAACATACGGTGCCTGCGTTCTGTGCTTCAGTTGCACAATATCCTAGCAATCTGTATAATGGATTTCGTGTTTGCTTTGACTTTTCCTGGTTTTCTGGGAATTTTATGTCAATTCTTGTTCCACAGTGGTTGTTACAAGATATTTGCTGATGTATTTTTTTTTTCATGTCTGGAGCAGTTACTGTGAGTGTTTTGCCTCTGGAACATACTGTGATGGATGCAATTGTGTTAATTGTTATAACAATGTTGAAAATGAGGCTGCCAGGCGGGAAGCTGTTGAAGCAACTTTAGAGCGTAATCCAAATGCATTCAGGCCAAAAATTGCAAGCAGCCCACATGGAACACGGGATAGTCGGGTATGTTGGTTGTGCCTATGTAGACTGCTTTTAAGCTGAATGATTTTATGAAGTTTATTAACCAATATCAAATCATGATGTTCGTTCTTTTTGTTTTAATTTAGTTCAAATAATAGAAACCAATTGTTTTGGTAATATCTACCTCACAAGGGAGTCCTTGTCATGCATAGCCATTACTCTGCCTTTGCTTTTCCTCACTTCTTTTGGAACCAGAGCTCTTTCCTTTTTTTTTGATGGAATTTAAATAACAATTTTTGTGTCTGAAGCTATAGCTAGGTTGTATTTTTTTTTATCATGAAGGTCTTGAGTGGTGGTTGTCCTTTTTCCCTTTGCTTTGTGCATGAAAGTGTTACACTACTTGAGATGTGACATAATTTTCAATAATAGAAAAAATAATATTCCTTTATCACTTTTCTTTCGCCTTGAATGACATTTTCAGCATGTAATACCAAATAATCAAGTCTTGGTCAGTGGAAAAATAATTGGTGGTTCAAATTTTGACATTAGAAGATACAGAAGGGCTCTTGTCAATTGAAGAGATTGTAGGGATCTAATATTCTCTCTCTTTGTTTTCCATTCTCCATTTTGATGGATGACTTTTTCTTTATTTTGTAATTCTGTTCATTTTTCATTATCAATAAAATTTTCTTCTATCCAAATATTCAGTAGATATGAATTCTTTTTCCTATGAATTTTTCACTGAAATAAATCCTCATATGCTGAACTTTGTAATGTGGAGTTTCTTTTTATGTATGTGGTATTTATTCATTTAGAAAATTAGCACAACACCATTATTGTAGACGCATAGGTAAAAATTCATTTCCTGTTGCTTATTACTATTGAATTTAAGGGTATTACCTTTGTTTGGAATTCAATTGAGTTCTTTTTTTATGAGATAGCACTGTTTTCTGGTGTTTTTTGACCATTGTATGAAATGGTTGGAAACAATTGCAGGAAGAAACTGGGGATGGATTAGTGTTTGTAAAGCACAATAAGGGATGTCACTGCAAGAAATCTGGATGTCTCAAAAAGTACTGTGAATGCTTCCAAGCCAATATTCTTTGTTCTGAAAATTGTAAATGCATGGACTGCAAGAATTTTGAAGGAAGTGAAGAGAGACGAGCACTCTTTCATGGTGACCATGGCAACAACATGGCATATATTCAACAGGCTGCGAATGCTGCAATAACAGGGGCTATTGGATCATCTGGTTATGCTTCCCCTCCAGTATCCAGGAAGAGAAAAGGTCAGGAGCTTTTCTTTGGGCAGGCAGTCAAGGATCCATCATTTGACAGGATTGGACATTTTCAACAGGTTAATGTCCTCTCAGCATATTTGTTTAATTTGGTTTCAAAGATAATTTTTTTATTGATACTATGATTTTTTAAAGCTACCTGATCTTAGCTGTTTACAATTTGATGCATAAAATAAGCTAGTATTCGTAGAGTCTAATCAGAAAGAAGAAGACATAATCATAAAACTTCTTTTTCTGTCTTCTGTATCTTTGAGTCATGGTTCAAATTTGCAAAATACATCCACATTGCTGTTTGTTAGATCCTTTGATTATTACCAAATCATCGTATTTGGGTCTGGTTTCACAACACATGACAGAGTTACTGTGTGATTTTTTGTTCATCAGGGAAGCCATATCAAGCCTCCTGCACCCTGCTCTTCATTGCCTTCCAATCCCGTTGGTCCTATAACATTGGGCCCTTCAAAAATCACATACAGGTACAGTGGCTGTCTTCATGAAAACATCACCAATATTCTTGTCTTCAAAACTAAACTTCATGTCATGATTGCAGGTCTCTCTTGGCAGACATCATCCAACCACAAGACTTAAAAGAACTTTGCTCAGTTTTGGTGGTTCTGTCTGGAGAAGCTGCCAAGACGTTTTCAGGTATAATGATGCTCATATATGTCCATAAAAAAGTTTTTTCTGGTTCAGACTGTTTAAGCACAACTTTTCATTATGCTTTTATATTGCATCTCTTCACTTGCATGCCTGAATGACTGCCTATGGCCATAGTTCTTGATGAAAATATCAGAATAACTCAAAAAATTGTTTCTCATGGTTTACCTATTAGAACTCTTGATCATGTTTTCCGACTCCTGACTTGTTCTCGCAAGTGCACGCCTTAGTTTGGTTGATATTTGGTAAGTGTAGAATGCAGATCATTTGCATGATTGAGTTTGGATATGCCAGTTTCTTATGCATTACTAGATAGAAAGTTAATTGGAAAAGGAATGGGTTTCATGATGATCCCAAAACTCCCTAACTGTAGGATCCATGGGTACCTGTACAGTGCCTTTCTTACATGTATTGTGGAACAAGAAAAAGCATTTTATCATTGTGAGGCTTATGTGAAGTTTTATATGAATACTTTTGTCATTCCAAAAACATCAAGATGATATAAATTTCAGCATTCGGTACATGTTTCCTTCTCTATGAAGCTATTGAGAGTTCATGATTTGCATCAATGTCTAACTGAGCTGGCCTGGGAAGAGAGGAAGCTTACCAGGTTCTGAAGATGGTTTTTTCTTCCTGGTTTGGGAAGAGGAAAGGGAATTTGTTATGACATTGATAGTCCCACCAAACTGGGGAATTTGGAGATAGTCCTATCCTTCAGCATTTAATTAAGTGGCTGCTCTTTATTTCTTAAAAGGACAAGTACATAAAAGAAATATAGAAAGACTGCATGTTTTTAGCTTTCTGAGCTTTCTCTAACAAGTCAGAAATATAACTTCCTTGATCATGCTCTCTTTAAAACTAGAACCCCCTCATTTTCATACTGGGGCTCTCCATTATCCACTTGCAACAAAATATATCTTCCACGTCTGCTTTCCACTTAATATTCCAAGTAATAAGTTTCATTCCCATTCTGCATCTCTTCTTGGCCTCCAAAAGCTTTCTGAGATGCTTGCAGCCATGCCAACTTAGTTTCTTTTAACTGTATATTTTCTGAACTGATTTGATCATCTATCATTTCTATGCCCAGTTTGGTTTGCTTTTTCTCTCTGACCTGACTATGCTCTCAGGGTTAACTTGTGATTTATAAACCTCTGTCTGAGATTTCAAGAAGTTTGTTTGCTAGAGGAAGAGGGCGGGGACTTGATGTGATTTATCACATTTCCTCCACCATGTGACAATAAGTCAGCTTCATATTTGTTGCTATTTGCAATTTTTTTGATGGTACACTGAGCACCACTAACTAAATAGATAAATGACGATGTCCAACTACTTGTCCACTGTAAATATTTTCATGCTCTGTAACCTTTCCTTTTCTCAAAAAAACGATTGAATTGAATAGAATTATATCTGATCTGACAAATGGACGTTCCTTTTCAATATTTAATGTTAAAAAAATAAAAATAAAATGCGAGTACTACAACCAATATCTAATGAATGGGCCTCCTTTAATTTTTTTGTATGCCCAGACCAAAGAAATTCAATGGAAAAGCAAGTGGAAGGTCAAAGAGAAACTTTGCTTGCTTCATCTACTGAAGAAAGGTTGCAGAACCACAAGGAATCCGATGCTGATAAAATTGTTGCTAATGATTGTTCTAGTACGAACCATGCTGATAAAGTAAGTCCTGATGATTCCAGCGCAGATGGTGCTGATATGCCAAAAGGAAGACCAATGTCTCCTGGGACCTTGGAATTGATGTGCGATGAACAAGATACAATGTTTATGGCTGCTGCTTCCCCCCATGGGTTGATGGGCCAAGGCTGCAACACCTATTCACAGCTGCCTTGTGGACAAGGCATGACAGAGGCTCATGCAGAGCAAGAAAGAATTGTTTTAACAAAGTTTCGAGATTGCCTTAATAGGCTCATCACATTCGGGGAAATAAAAGGCAAGTTTCTCTTTCCTTTCTCCAAATTTTTACACACTAATGGTTCTAGAAATGGAAACTGCCAGGTCCAGTATTTTGAGATGATAAACTCATATTTGATGATAAGAGACTAGTATGTCCTAGAAATGGAAACTGCCAGGTCCGGTATTTTGAGATGATAAACTCATGTTTGATGATAAAAGACTAGTATGTCCTAATATGTATTGCCAGTATGCTAATTTTATTAAACTTTTTCCCTGAAACAGACATTTAATTCTTTTTGTTTGACAATATATTGCCCTAATTGAGGTTGGAAATAGTTGTTTTCTAGTAGCGTACACTAGACAAATTATCTCTTTGCAATCAGAAAGTTGCATTTACTAGAATTTCTTTGTTACATTTGGAGGCACATTGGTCTTGGGGTTACACATTGGGAAATACCCCTCTTCCACACCATACAATCATTCTCCATTGGCTTTGAAGTTTGAAATGAGGACCTCCATGGTTGGAACAGGAAGATAAACCATTGGACTGTACTCTTGTCTATGTGCATTAACTACAATCAGCAACTGTAATTACATATACCACTTGTTACATGATTCTCATTGGCCACTCAATCAACTGTGATTGTTTTGAGTTTTCTCATTGCAACTTGCAAGGGCTGTCTTTAGTTGCTTCATTGTAAGGTGACATAGATTTTGTATTCCCATTTGCTGTGATCTGTGCTATTCTGATTAGTGAAATAATGTCAAGATTTAAATTTCAACAGAAACAAAGTGTTCATCATTAGCCAGAACCGAGTTGGGGAATCAAAAAGATCCACTCAGCAATGGTATAGGAAATACCAGAACTGGAACTGGGAGTCAACGACGGCCCTTTAGCAACGGGGTCGTTAAAGTTGTTCCACCACCTGCCAAACCAACCCAGATGGTTACTTCTATAGTTTCCACCTCTGACAGTGATCTTCAAAAAATCCCAGGCCTCCCACAAAATGGAGATAACAAACTGAAGTCTTGAAAGAACTTAAAAGACATTTTAGCTCTGACGACTGGCCCAAGGTATGGTACAGAATTTCTGTAATACTACCACAGTGCTAATAATTCTGGTTTCGATGCTGAAGCAGTCTCTACGTAGTATAGGGCCTTGGTGTTGGAACTGACCAGGATTGAATTTATTTCTCACGTAATTATTATTTCACATAGTAGTGTTTATGCTTCAACCATAATTCAACTGGTGTATATTGCTGAGCCATACAACTGCACAAGATATGGCTTATTTTATTACCTGCAGTTACCATCATAGATTGTATCTTTAGATACTAGGAATTTTCTTGTTCTTTTCACATTGTTAAAAACAAAGAGCAATTTAACGAGTTCTCATGGAATATGAAATTTCAAGTTTGATTCATGAATTGCCTGCAGAAATTCTTCTATTAGTAGTTGTGCAACGATACTCTTCCTACTTGCTGATTGCCTTTGCAATCTAGATGCTACATTCAATGCCTTGGCAGATGGAGTTGCTTTTGTCAATATGTTAAATTTGATATGGTTATTTTTAAACGGGAAAGGATTCTTCCAATTGGTAGCTTTTATACCTATACATCATCTGTATATTGTTTCTCGCCTGTGATTTTAATAGCCGATATACTTCGGATCAGATTATCTTTCCTATATTTGACTCCAATTTTCAACAAATTATATTTCCTAAGCTATGAGCTGCGTTTTCAATGATCATACAATAGGTGGTTGCTAGATTTATTGCGTGTGCTATGCTGTGGCTCTAGATACGATTTCTGAATCAAATTGGTTGCCCATCATGTTCCCTTGTGTTAAAAAACAGAATCAGATCTGAATGTTCGAGCAACATTTATTTTCATGGGCAAATTTCCTGTACAAATGCCGAAGATGGAAATAGTTTTGTTCAAGTGACTGCAGCCTAACTTTTTTCTGAGATTCATTACTGGACCTGCATAGTTTGAACTCAAGGGCTAAGCATGGTTAGAAAAATGATCTCAAATTCTAGATTGAAAACAAAAAACATCTGGATCATCTCCAACGGAAATGAACACTTTTTTTGGCAGCCAACTACACAACCTGGTCCTGCAACACGACGATCATGTCAGCATCGACTTCCAAGAAAAAACAGAAAGAAAGAAAAGATAATGCTATTGTCAAGCTAAAATATTGAATCTGATAAGTCATGGATCTCTAGTTTCTCACGATGTAGAAGATCATCTACCCAGCTGGGCAAATTTTATGGACAACTTCACCGATCCCACATTGAACCACCTTTATATTTTCATTTAAGTGAAATTTTCTTCTTACATTAAGATTTCATTAAGAGTATTCATCGCACATCCTCCCATTTAATTGAAATGCTAGTTTTGTAAATCTTCATTTCATACACAAATTAGTATACACCACTCTTATTAATAATTTGTCATTACCCATAAAACTCCTCACCAGTAAAGGTTTTAGCAAAAGTTGGGTTCCTATTATTAGTAAGTTTAATTAAATAGTTTTAAGCACATACTAGTAGAAATGCTTTTAACTGAATCTCTTGAGAGATCTTTAATGAAAGGATCTGTTGAATTATTACAAGATCTGACATACACAATGATAATTATCTGATCATAAATTAATTGCCTTATATATTCATGTCTTTAGCTAATATGTCTAGATTTTTCTTTTTGAATTTTACTAAATGCACTAAACATAATTGTTTGACTATTACAATGTAAAGAGATGGATGACATCGACTGTGACCGCAATTTAATATACAATAATATATTTTTCAATCATATGACCTTTCTACCTATGACTGTTAAAGTTATGAACTCAAATTTTAATATAAAATAAGGTATACATATTTATTTATTTGAAATCTAAGAAACAACACCACCTCCTAAAATAAATACCTATTTAGAGGTTGACTTATTTTCACTTGCTCTAATTATCCAGTTATCATCAATATAAACTTGAGAGTTATACCAATATGGGAAACTCTTGCATCCAGAAAACCTAACACCCATGCTCTATCCTTGAGAGTTATACCATACAAATATATTTTCTCCAGTGCTTTTAAACACCCATTACAAGGAAGCATGCTTCTAGAAACATAATATGACAACTACTTGGATCCAGTAGCAGCTGTGATTTTATTTTACTTTTCCGTAGCAGCTGTGATGACTTGTATACCATTACTGCATGTTAATATAATTTTTGTTCGAATGAAGAATTAAAAGAAAAATAATGAAATCACTATATATTGCATTTGTCCAGGTTTTAAAAGGAAATGAAAAAAGAAGATGATTTAACTATGTAGAGCCTGTTTTTTTGTTATTTTCCAAAAATATTTCTGAAAAAAAGTATTTTTATATTATACTAACATAAACCTCTTAATAATTCTGGCCGTATAAACATGCGAGTTCATGATGGAAAACGAAGAGCAAAAGATTTAGACCACACAACGCATCGTCTATCCATGGAAATAAATCACTCGTTCCAGAATACAACCACTTAATTTAACCACCATTCACGAGGAGATCCAGAATTATTACCAGCTGATAACATGAACAAGTTCTTGAAAGAAATTCCACTGCCTTCCGGATTTCTGCTCACAGGGGGGGAGGTAATTTATTACTCTTAATAAAATTATGCTCGGCGACCGGGTCAACCACTCCACATCGAGCCGTAGACTACATGCGTGACCTTGACCCTGAAGATGATGAAGCAGGTGCGCTCTGCAGGGAAAAGCAAAAGGAAGTTTACGCACTCCTTACGCAGAAGGTAAGAGAAGAATCCCCCCGAGTTTTAAAGAAAGAAGAAAAGATGGCAGGGCCCTTACCAATGGTATGCCTCCTGCTGCTCTTTCTTCCAAAAACTTCGATGGCTTGTAGAAATCACCAAATCTTTGAGACCATTTCTTCAGGCTATCATATACATATTTCGGCCCAACCAAGTCAGCCCAAAAGACGATGCCACCACTGCCAAATAAAAACACTTGCCATGAGATATACGTGCTAGTTTATCCAAAAAAGTATGAGCAGTCAATGGCCAATAAAAACTTGCATGTTTAAACTAATCCAGAAATGTTTTTTTTTTTTGCAACTCTATTAACATTGTAAGGTTTCCAAATCTGATGCATGCAAAAGAAACGCAGCTCATTAATGCAATAGAGTCCAGGCTGGTTTTATTTTGCATGCTGAATATAAGACATAAAGCAATGAAGGGTTCTGTTGATAATAAAATATATTTGGGGGAGCCAACCACATAAGATTACTTCTGGGAAACTGCTCAGTAAGATTACTTTTGGATCAGCTGAACAAGGGCAGAAACTTGGAATTTGGACGTGTACTCACCGATAAGATGGGAAGCTCATTCCAAGAACAGACGCGGTGTCAAGGTCTGAAGCTCGAACCACGATGCCCTCATCCAGAACACGGCATGCCTCATTCACCACCGGAAAGAGAATCATCTCCACTATCTCTTTGTCAGTGATATTTATAGGCTGCCACATAATAATCCAGTAAAGCACATTAGGAAGTCCTCAGCTCAAGCAACTGAATACCTACTTGTGACATTGTCTCCAGCACTAGTGCATATTCGATATCATCTTAAAACAGACAATATTGTTTAATCTCAGCATAATGGCAGTTTTCATTGCAATTAAAGTACCTTTCCATTAGGCATAATATTTGCAACCCGTCTTGACTCCTCAATAATTGGCTGCACTGATGGGTCAGGTCTTGGCCTGCTTCCTTTCTCATATATGTAGTATCCTTTTCCATTGGCTTTACCTGAAATGCCAAAAAAGAGTATGAGCCCCCAACACAAGAGCACACAGCAAAGCATCACCACAATATAGAGGCAAGTATCATTTAAACGCCAGCATAAATATTTTATTACCATTTCTTCCATTTTTTATTAGAAGATCAACTAATGGTGTCTGGAATGTACGACCACGGAATGCATTAGCAAATTCTTTCCCAACTGCAACGGCAATTCCATATCCAGATAAATCCTGAAGCCTGTAAGAGTAACCATAGAGCAGTGTAAAAAAATATGATTAACTAGTGATGTATGAACACACAAATTCTACACACCAAAGGAGACTTCACCTGCTGCCAATATTTTATAAAAAAGTGAACAATAAGGTATTGTTTTTCTAAATTTTAAACTCAGATCAATTGGTTTCACAGTTGATAAAGGTTTGGTTATGAATCTACCCATTAAAGCATTAGATTTGAAAGACTTTATATTTATGCAATTAATTGTGACAAAAACACGATTTAAATCATCTGTAAAAAAGAAAAAAAAAGTGATTAAAAAGCAAACCACAACGATGAAGGATAAAAACATTACTGGAAAGGACCCATTGGGAGGCCAAAACTGCTGATCAGCCTGTCAATCCTGAACACATCCACTCCTAAATGAAGCAAAAGCTGTGCGCTTTGGGCGTATGGGAAGAATGCTCGATTGACTGCAAAGCCAGTGCAGTTACCCACAACAACTGGAGCTTTCCTTATGGTTTTACCAACTGTCATTAGATCAAGAATTGCTTGAGCTGAAGTTTTATCAGTCCGTACAATCTCCAGAAGAGGCATTATGTGAGCAGGACTGTCCATAAAAGAACATGTCAGAGATAACATATAAGAAAATTTTGCAGTCAAAAAATATGCTTTAAAATAGCTGACAACATTGAAATGGATTATCCAATGTCACAGACCACCATTGCACCGATAAAAGTCATTTGGTATCCTTTCATATCATATATTCTCCTAAGGAAACAAAGTCATATGAACAGTAATTCTATAACTTCTATCCAATAATCCTCTCTTCTTTTATGTCTTCACTTTTACAAAACCTGAAAGGCAAATTGCCACAACCTAGTCATGTCATTGTTTTTTATAGAATTGGGTGAAATTCCAAAACATTGTACAGCACAAACAAAGCCCAAATGTGTTACAAAACCTTCAGAGCATGCAGCTGCTCCTTGTACTAAATTGATGAGTAAGGTGTGTGATATTTTCAATCCAGCTCCCTAATATTCCCGAAAGGAAAAGGAACTAAAAACTACAATGGCTCTGACTAGCACAGATCAGATACTATCTCCATCATGTAATGAAATGCTCTTCAAAGATGGCATAAGAAAATCTTGGAGGGTCATGTGCCATACTGTTATGAATCTTGATTCTGGACCTGGTTAAAGAGGTAAAATAGTTGGAAGCTACTTCCAAAGACACCAAACTGGAATTGTTGGTCCACTATTGTAGTAACAATTTCAGTAATCAAACAAACAAGAGTTCATATAAAAGGGGAGATAAGTTTAAGAAGTATACAAAAGAAAATAAAAAACCCTCACATGTTTTCTATTGTTTTCTGGATGGCTAACATAATGATAAAGTGTGAGAGCAGCAAAATGAGCATAACCTGAAAAAGTGTGCACCAATAATGCGATCTTGAGAGCTGGTCTTTTCTCCAACCAAGTTCAGGTCAATGGTAGATGTATTTGTTGCCAAAATGCAGTGAGGAGGACAGATTTTTTCAATCTCACTGAAAATTTTTTGTTTCAAAGGAACACTTTCAATTACTGCCTGCAAATCAAAGAAGCCATTTCAAAGGGCTTTTAAAGATACCATAAATATGGAAATCCATCCTAATGTCATTGAACTGTAAGATATTGAGGAGAATCAATTTGTGAATAAACAATCTCAAGTGTAGACTGATCAAATTTACAGCAAGCAATCACACCATTCCACTGGCACATTCCAAAATATAACAAAAATTTCAAGATTTCATGTTCACAAGGGACGGCAAACTCTGCTCACCTCTATGACCATATCCACATCTTTGAAGTCTGAGTAGTCCAATGCACCTTTGAGCATTGAGAGGGCTTTATCTGCCTTATCCCGTGTCAACTTTCCTCTTGTCACTAAGCTTCGAACATTTGCTGTCAAGTGAAATAACAAGTCGTGAGTTTTTTTTGCTAGCATAGAACACAAAAACACGAGTAATACATATCAGAATAGTTTTAATATTCAGGAAAACATTTGACCAAACTCAACTAAAATATTCTGTTTGAAGGATTTGAATTCATTAGGGTATAATTTTGGCACTGGCCATCCCTAAAAAGTGGCTGAAGTTCCTCCACTGTCTATTATGTTACAAATAACTGGTCTGTGGACTATTGACACATGTCCCCTGCTTCTAAACTCACCAAAAATAGCCATAAAGTTTGAGCAAATTATATATAACCAGAAGAATCTTATGGAAAATCAATATGGAAAAACGAACAGATAAACTTTCCCAAATAATAACTATATGAAGGATATATCAGGACGTAGGATTGTTTTGTCAAAACACTATCATTGTTTTTTGTTTGAAGTCCTTAAAAGATGGAGACACTATAGCACTAAATCAATAGTTTCATGATCAATGTCAGCCACATTTGTGTACCTTCTATTGTTTTTGTTCCCTTCTGAAGATATTCAGAGTTGATTTCTTTAAGAACAACGTGGATGTTGCTCACAATAAAAGCAGTAGCTATGCCAGAACCCATTAGACCACCACCAATAATAGCAATTTTTTTTATACGTCGTGGTTTGAGCCCAACATCAGTGACATTAGGTATCTGTCCAAGTTAACATTGATGAGATACAACAAAAGAAATTTGATATACTGATTGCTTATTTGGGCATAACAATAAAAGTTTATACAGAGAGAGAGAGAGAGAGAGAGAGAGAGAGAGAGATGATACTCTTGTGAAGCAAGAACAAGAATGCAGAATGGAGAACAAACATAAAATTCAGATGTTATATACTGCAAGAATATTTAAAAAAAAAATATGAACATGCAATGCTATCTAAACCACTTAAGAACAGAGTATTGATAAGGTTACTTATATAAATAATTCTTAAACCGAGCATGTTCTTACGAATAAGAACCCAAAGAAAGGGAAATCTACAACTACAACAATCCCTTAGAGGTGACAGGATGCATCTACAGAAGTCTATATGCTAGCACCTCAAGTACGTCACAATCACAAGCTCGGTTATATCAAGCAATTTCATTCCCTTGCAACCTAGATTTTCCCTTTAAGCTGTTTTTTGAAGAAGAGAATTAAATATTTTCTAGGACAACACAAAGAAAGCAAGGCTCAAATTGTGACTTTATGTTGAACACATCTGAAAATCTTTTGAGTATCCACAAAAACTTTAATATGATAAATCAATTGATTTTCATAAATTATTACAATCTTGTAGGCCTTGATTCATTTAGTGTACCTTAGACGTCATACGCTGGGCAAAAAAGATATGCACCAGACCTTTTGCAGTTTCTGTCAAAACTAACTCCTTGAAGACTTTTGCTTCCTGCAATAACAACTCCATTAGAATGTGCATGTACAGATCCCACCTTTTACAAAATGATGTGTTATTGTCAGTATAAGTAAAGTACAAACAACAAAGGTCAATTACTGCACAGGCTAACTCCTCAAATAAAAACTATATAAAAAGGCCATGTTCCAGAGAAAAACAGCCACAAACCACTTAAAGAAAAAGCCTTTTGATCTCTAATGACGATTTCATATCTATATCCACAGCAGCAAATCCCGAACTCAAAAAGTACCTTTAGAACACCATTATATCCTCCATGAATGATGCCTTCTTCAATTACATCAAGACATGCTTGATGCTGAGGCATATTTGGGGCAATTTTCTTGGCTTGTTGTCTAGCAGCTTTCAGTACATCACGTGATTCAGACAGCGAGCCAATTTTGTCTGTCCTATGAAGAGAACGCAGCCATGGTTTGCGCCTCTCTGAGATGTCTAAAGCCCATTGTCGAGATACTTTCAACAGTTCTTGGGAAGGCACAATAGCATCAATTAGACCTAGCTTCTTCCCCTCTTCAGACATGATTGGTTTGGATAACTGCAGAGTTGAAAATATGTTGAAAGAGCATGCAAAGAAGATAAAGTTCCGAATGATAAAGAAAATAACATATTGAATAAGCATTTCTAAGTACTGTTGGACATATTAAACCATCAAGTTCCATAATGAAATTAAGCTTTGGTTTTCTTTCCCCAGCCCAATATTTAGCAGTTTGAAGTTTTGTAACTTTATGGAGGTCTGTCATTTTATTTAACAAACAGCAAGCCAGTAAATTAACAAAATTTGCTTATTCACTTTCCCATCACTGGGAATAAAAGAAATGTTAAAACGGTGATTTCTATATATAACTTGTTTAAAACTCTCTCACAGGCTAACAGCTGACAATTCAATAAAAAATAGTTCCTCAATTTACCTTTTCCAGGTATAATTTTTTCTTATATATAAAAATGAAGCGGCACCTCATCTCTAAAACCCAAAGAACTGGATTACCTGGAATTTTCCAGTAAGAACGAGCCCAAAATTTAATGAAAACCTTTTAAAGTGCAAGGCTATTAAATTTAACTTCCTATGTGAACTTTAATGGAAGGGGAAACCAGGTCTAAGCAACAGCTCAAAGGATGGGTTTTTTCTCAATCTTTCTCCACTAGAGAGAAATACCATAATCTCAAGATTCATTTAACAGGTTTTCAAGCATAAATTAATAGAGGATTTACCAGCATAATTTCAATGGCCTTTGACAGCCCTAAAAGCCTTGGAAGACGTTGTGTACCTTACAAAAGTAAACAGGGTTTCACAAGTTTAGTCCATTGTGGTAGTAAATAAATAAATACACAGCTGAACATGAAACCATGTGTCCAAGTCGATGGATTCAAGTTCTACATAGAAAAGTAGCCTGACCTCCAAATCCAGGAATCACTCCAAGCGACAATTCTGGCAAACCAAGTTGAGTTTTTGGAGCAGCAATACGCGCATGGCATCCCTTCATAAAGATAATTTTGATGATCAAATGGGAAAAAGATGATGATAATCAAAACCAAGTTCTTTAAATGCTGCTTCATCATAGAAAAACACAAACCATTGCCAATTCCAAGCCCCTCCAAGTGCTAGTCCTTCCACGGCAGCAACAACAGGCTTTTTTACAATCTATAGTTTTGAAAGAACCAAAATAAAATAAAAAATCAATCAAACAAATAAATACAAGCACCGCATTCCATATAATGAACTTGCTGTATTCTTATTCAAATATTCAAAATGAATGAAAACTCTGAGGGTTAAAGCGGGATAAATACCTTCAATAGTGTTGACCACAAGCTCAACAGATACATCAGGCACGAGTGAAATATCTCCTGTCAAACCATACAATAAAATCATATCCCCAAACACTTTTTAAAAAAGAAAAAGAAAAAAAAGAACTAATTTGAAAATTTAAATAAAAAAAATAGTCGGTAGAATATAAGAGTATTATAAAAACAAGCATAATATACCTGTCGCGTGAACTTTCTGGAAAACATTGATGTCGAATCCACCGGAAAACCTTCCACCCTTGCCTTCAACAAGGAAAAAAATTAAAATAAAGCAAGAAAGAAAGAATGATTGTATTTTTTAAACCAAATCTCCAGCAAAAAAGATAAAATAAAATAATCTGATAATTTTGTTTTCGCAATTCGTTATTGATCCTTTATCTTCCACAATAATTTCATAAATAAATAGTCAGTCAGTATTATAAAATAAATTACCAGTAAGAACTACAGCTTTGACGTCATTTCTCCGAGTGGCTTCATCAAACTTCTCTTTCAATCCCGAAATGACTGCATCACCGTCAAATTCAGCACAATCAATCACCAAAAAAAAAAAAAAAACTCACACTTATAGTTAGAACAGATAGACGGAGGAGGAGGAGGAAAATATTTACTTGGAATAGCTAAGGCGTTGACAGGAGGATTAATAAGAGTCACCACAGCAACGCCGTCGTTTCCAACCTCCATTGTGACGTGAGGCTTAGCCATGACTCTCACTCTCTCGATCGGTCGGTCGGTCGGTCGTTAGTATTTGCTTGCAGGAAATGAAGGAAATGATCGTTTGTGTCCATCTCTCTCTGTCGCTCTCTCTATCTTATAGATGAACATGAATGGTTAAATGCTAGTTTAGTCCTTATACACCTTCGACTTTGTAATCCAGTCCCAAACTTCCTAATTTGTTAATGCAAACCTTGGACTTCATGAATTTTTCTAATATTAACAGTCCGCACTTCCATCAAGTCAAATCATTAAGCTTTGTTTTTGAAGTATAAAATTATATTTTTTAAATATATTTAATTTTTTGTATTTTTAAATTTTAATGTATTGATATTAAAAATAAATAAATAAATAAAGTAAAAAATATATATTTTAATACATTTCCAAATCAAAAACACATTAGAAAATAATCACTAACACTTAAATGTAAAATGGACTCTAAGTTATTATTATTGCCCTAAGGTTATATAATCATTTACAAGATAGCAAAATTTATTTCATTTTCATTGTGTTTATTATTATTGTCTTTCCAATCTTATTAGAGTTTTTGTACAATAAATCAACTGAGAGTCATGTAGCGGCGACCCAACATGCGAATGGATGGAAAGATCATATTAACAAAAAGCTTACTAATAAAGGGCCAGATTAACATGATAACATTAGTCTAGGTACCAACCAGGAAATTTAACCAAACATAAAGTATTGGGTTAACAACCTTAAGTTATTTTATATTTTTTTAATTATTGTTTTTTCAATATCATATAATTAAAGCTTATAATTTAATTTATTTTATTTTATTTTATTTTAGGTTATCTTGTTTTCATCATTCAACTGTAAGCTTAACAAACTAATCCAAGTTAATTTAAATTATTTTCTTGATTTTTTAAATTTATTTTCTATTATTTTTATTATTTAATATTAAACTTTACTGAAAATTGAATTTTATAATTTATTTTAATTCTTTTCTATTTAGCTATTATAATTTTATAGCTTAATATAAGTATCGATAAGTTAATTCGGTTTCACTCCATCAATCCTATTTATAATTTTTTTTATTAAAATAAAATTATATTTTTACTTAAATATTTTTTATATAAAATAAATTAATTAAACCTATAACGTAATTGCATGAAAATCATGTGGTAGCACCGCACCAAAATGAATTTCGTCAAACTGCCTGGTGGGTACGGAAGGTTGGTGGCGCTAGAGGAATAATCATCTACGCTTGATCCTAGAAGCGACTGAGATGATAATTGGTTGGAAAGTTTGGTAAGAGATGCATATGTGAAAGTATTGGCTATCTGACGGCAGTTACAACTCTTACCTACCGTGTTTTTGTCTCATCTCGGTCAACGTTAATAATAATATTGCACGATGGATATTGTATAGACTGTAGTAGTTACGGTTATTATTTGGTCAATCAATTATTTTTTATTAAAATATAATTTCGTCGATCAACTGTCATTTTAAATAAATATAGTTTTCGTTTCTGAAAATATAAAGAATATTTAAAAAAAAACTAATAATTAAATATTAAGTCTTGCACAGTGCACTCACTATATGATTAATTCCCGAAAATAATGTTTGTTCAGCCTCGAAGGAATCAAATGAAATAAAAATGAAAGCTTGTAATTAAATACTAAGTCTTGCACAGTGCACTCACGATATGATTAATTCCCGAAAATAATGTTTGTTCAGCCTCGAAGGAATCAAATGAAATAAAAATGAAAGCTTGGAATTAGAATATTTACCAGCGATGTGCCCGCGTGA
This sequence comes from Salix viminalis, assembly GCA_029228465.1. Lineage (NCBI taxonomy): Eukaryota > Viridiplantae > Streptophyta > Magnoliopsida > Malpighiales > Salicaceae > Salix > Salix viminalis. The sequence continues at coordinate 4,545,058 of CM055443.1, forward strand.
TGCGCCGGGTTTTTTTTATCTATGTAAAAAATTGATTGTTTTTATATGTATTATATTTTGTTATTTTAATATTGAATTAGTAAAATTATAATTGATAAAATCTGTATAATCGAAATGAAAAGTGGTTTGTATATTTTTTAATCGCAGATAATGTAGGTAATTTTTTTTTATGAGTTGCATTTTTCCCCACTAATATTAGATCCGACACATTATAAATAAAAATATTGTAATTTTTTTTTCCAAAAATAAACTTAAATTTTTTGCGTGCTATAATTAGTTATTTCAATGTTTAATTACTAAAAGTGCAACAGATAAAATATGTTAAAAATGAGTTTTTTGCGTGGTATAATTAGTATACTTGTCAGCTCATCGCGCCAGGGTTTTTTCTATATAGAAAACTAATTGATTTCTTACATGCTGTAATTAGTTGTTTAAATATTTAATTAGTAACATTATAATAGATAAAATATGTAACAACTAATTTTTCCCCCCGCCTAGAAGGAATAGTGTAATCGAAATGGAAAGTGGTTCATATATTTTTTAATTGGAGATAACTAATGTAAATTTGTAAAAAAATAAATTTAGTTGTCTTTTTTCCCCAGTAATATTAGATCTGACACATTATAAATAAAAAAAATTGAAATTTTTTTAAGAAATAAACTTATTTTTTTGCGTCCTATAATGACTTATTTGCCGTCTAAAAAGAACAGTGTAATCGAAACGGGAAGTGGTTCGCATATATTTTTTAAGTGTAGAAAATCTAGGTAAATTTGTCAAAAGAAAAAAAAATTTGGGTTGATAAATTTGTCTACCTTTTGTTTTTTAAAGTTGTATTTTTCTCCAGTAATATTAGATTTGAAATATTAAAAATGAAAATATTGGGAAAAAATTTAAAGAAATAAACTTAAACAAAAGAGTATAAAATTTAAATTCAAAGACAATAATTTTTTTATAAGATTTATTAATCATATTATTATATTAAATGTATTTAAGCATATTGATATTAATTTTTTTCAAAAAAATCTTAGGTCATTTTTTCTCTCTCTATATATATATTTTTAGACAATAATATTTCATAAATATCAAAACATATAATTAGTCCCACATACTTTAATTCGTTGAATATATATATATATATATATAAAATTAAGTTGACATATTCTCATAACATCTTTAATTTAAAGGACAAAATTGAAATAAATCAAAACATTGGAATTAAATAATTTAACACAAAACCGGAAATTAAGAGATTCGGGACCGAAATGAAACTGAAATCCATAATTAACTTGCATAGAAGGATAAAATTGAAAGAAATTAAAGTTTGATACCGAAAATATTAAGGATTTATAATAAATTTGCATGGAAGGATGAAATTGAAGTTAATAAAAACTTTGATACCAAAAAGATTAAGGATTCCAGCCCAATCCGTAAAATTAAAAGACTGGGGACCTAATTGCAACTACAATATATAATCAATTTCAATTGAAGGACGAAATTGAAACAAATCAAAATCTATATAATAGCAATAAGGGCCAGAAAAACAAATTACAAAGCTCAGGGACCGCAATGAAATTCAGCAAAAAAACAGTTGCGCTGACGTCATCCTGCGCAGGAGGAGAGAGAAATGGGGGTGAAATTTCAAACGACCATTGACACGCCTACGGACACTGTATAGGAACACGTGTCGCCCCATGTGGAAGGGAACAGTCCTGAAAAGCATTCTAGACGTCGGTTGGCCGGCCGGCCGGCCCGGACCGAAAATGGCCAATTACCGAGGAGCCCCTGCAACCGGCGGTGTTTTTTTATCTTTTTCGAGGGGTTTTTTCATTAATACATTGTTCATAGGCCGGAAAAAAAAAATTGACGTGCACACGCGAAGCACTGAGACAAATGGTTAATGAACAGTGTCAATAAATGTATGTCTACAGTGAATGAACAGAAACTTTTGTTCTGTTTTAGTGTTTTTGATAATGTGCTCGCGAATTCTTGCAACCCATGTGATGACATGTTATGGGACATTTTCAAAATTAATTTTAATTTTATTTTATAGTGATTTTAAAGATATTGAAATAATTTCAATTATTTAAATTTTTAAATAAAAAAAGTATAATTTGGATAGTAATATACTGAATACAATCAACAATTATGGAGAAAATCAAGCGCCACGTCAAATGATATCATCATGAATTTTGAATGCTGTAATTTATTTTTATAATTATTTGGTTATATTCTTATCTATACCTTTAATTGGTTAATGGTAACCACGTACCATATCAATAAAACTTCTTATTTTTAACATTTTCATTCAATATTCTCTTTTTTATTTATGTTGTTTTATTAAAATTGTTTTATTGATTGCATGAAGCATGTATCCATAATTAAAATGCTAGGAAAAGTTTGTTGGAAACCTTGACAAGGTTTTTTTTTCTTGGTAAACACTTAAAAAAGATATTTAATCACAAAATTTATACATCTTCACGCATTCATTGACTGATTTATTAAAGATATACTCTTATCTTCATTCTACCGCATGTGTAAGGTCTGTATGAGTGTCTCATCGGTCAATTAAAATATTATTAGAGAGAAATAGAAAGAAAAAAAATTACCAAAATTAAGAATAAATAGTGTTGTTGACAATGTTTTTTGTGAGATGCATAGTAATAAATAGAATCTATTATATATCTATTTTTTTTTAAAAAAGAAACCAAGATTTTCTTAGATTCTTTCTCTAATTACTTGATTTTTTTTATGATTTTAAACTTAATATCTTTATCGCAGTTTTTTTCTTGATTTTGTTCTGTAATGGATTTTTAGTTTTTTTTCCTTACACTGTATTTTGAATTGTTTTTATTATTTTCTATTCCTTACACTTTGCTTATCTATACCATTCTTTTTGTTCTTAATTTTATTTTTTTATAATTTTTCTAATATTTTTCTTTACATTTGTTTTGAAAAATTATTCTACACAAACTAAAAAAAATAGTATTTTACTATAGCAATTGGAACATTTTTTTCGGGTCATGTTCAAAATTAGCCTAACATTTTACATATTTTTATTAATTCATATGATTTTTATTATGTTTTATTATGATATATAAGTATTGACTTTTTTAACTCATGATTATATTTTTTGTACGATGTAATTTTTTTATTAATAATATCTATATATTAATTCTTCAGCATTAAAAATAATTAGACTTACATCTAGACAAAGTTGAATAGACGCGTTCACTTTTATATATATACTAGACAATGCCCTCGCGCTTCGCCGCGGGCGGCACAATATTTTTTTCAATATAAAAAATATTAATTGTGTGTATTTTTTATTATAATATAAATTTAGCTAAAATAATAAATCTGTGCAGAATTCATGTCAAGTGCAAGTTTTTTATAAAATATATGAATTTATAATCGATATAAATTTATCTGTTTAGTAGTTTCAAACGAAATAACCAGCATAAATTTATCATCATCATTAAAAAAGCAAGAAAACTCTGATATCTGAATTATTAAGTTCACTGTATTAAGATTAGTTCATTTTATAATTCAATTTAAATTAAACAAAAATAAAATATAAATTGTGAAAATACATACAATAATCAAATAAAAAAAATAAGTTGTTAATTTTCTATCAACAAAAGACGAAAACATAGATTGAAAATTCATCCTGACGTTATTGTCATTATCATTGCTATTAAAGCTAAAATTATTACTAACATTACTGCCAAAACAATTAAAATAATTAAATTTCCATGAAAAAATAAAAAAAAAAGCAAAAGATTTTTTTATAAAAAAAACAATAAAAAAAAACAATAACTAAAATTATCATTATTATTGCATAAATAATAAAATCATAAAAATCATATAATCTAAAGAACAAATAAAGAAACAGAAAAACAAAAAAAAACGAATAAAGGGAAAAATAGAGTAATATTACTTTTAAAATGATCACCGATATAAATTAAAATTTCAGGAAAATCTTTAAAAAAAATCAAAAGATTTTTATAAAAAAAATAATCACTAAAATTATCATTATTATTGGTTCGGAGATTAGTGAACAAAAAAACGTATAAGGAAAAAAAATAAAAAATAATAATAAATTGGTTCGGAGATTAGTCATGGTGTGTCCACGCTGGCCTGGACACCCCGATTATCAAAAATACAGATTTGGTCCAAGGAGTAGTGGTGGTGCACTTGAGCTCGAGATCGGGGTTATAAAAAACAAATATATAAGTGAAAAAAAATATATAAGTGAAAAAAAAAGAGCTTAAGTCGGTCGAGAGACCATGGTTACAAAAAAAATATATAAGCTGAAAAGAAAACAAAAAAAAAGTATAAGCGTGAAAGCATCAGTAGCAATCCATATTGTTTTTTAAAAAAAAATTCGGCCCAAGAATTAGTCGTGGTGTGCTTAAGCTGGTCGGAGATCCCGGTTATAAAAAAAATGTACCAGCAGGAAAGCATTTTAGAAAAAAAATGTGGGTCCGGGGATTGTCGTGGTAATCATAATTGCCCTGGATACCCTGGTTATCAAAAAAATTTGGATATGGAGATTAATCGTGGTGCATTTAAGCGAGCTCGGACACCCCGATTATTAAAAAACAAAAAACCAAAAAAATATATAAGTAGAAAAAAAAATATAATAATAATAAATACAAAACAATAATAAGTAAAAAATACAAAAAAAAGGCAAAAAAAGAAGAAGCAAAAAACAGAGGAAAAAAAGAAGAAAAAGAATAATTAGGAAAAAAAAGCAAAACAAAAAAAGAAGAAGAAACGAAAAAAAAAAAGAGAAAAAAAACGCAAGTAGAAAAAAAAAAAAAAAACTATTGTTGGAATCCACAGTGCACAGTGCACTGGTGCACAATGAATTGACCACGGCTTTTATATATATATATATATATATATATATATATATATATATTAACAAAACACTAAAAGGCGTTGATAAATCCCTGTGCATTCCACTATGCACTGTCTCACAATCCACTGTGGATTGTGGCAGTGCACAGACGAAAATCGCCTTGGTCATCCGGCGTTTAGTGTATATTTTATGGGGGTATTTTCGATTTTTGGCTTTTTTTTTTAATAGCCGCAATGTGTAAAGTGCATTGACGCCTCTGACCCCCGAAAACGACAAAACAGAGAACAGTCGCGAGGGGCTCCAGTGGTTTTTCACATTTTTTGTGCACAGTGCGCTGACGGTTAAAGCCCCCGAAAAAGACAAAAATTTGCACAGTAAACGGGGGTTGCACAGTCTTTTCCCCCCCGGTATTTTCGTAAATACCAGTGGGGACAGGGTTCTTTGGGTCATTAACCGGGGGCAGTGGCGTGCCGCTCGGCAGCGCCAAACTGGCTGTTCGAGCGAACGCGCCCTTTAAGCGGCAGCGTCATGGCGTCATGACCCGGCGTCGAAATTCACTTCGCTGTGCGGAAGATGCGCCGGAGAGTCCTCTATCCTCCGTCGCGGCGTGTTCACTGAAAGTATGTCCGGTTAAGCCGCGGCGGATGGTTTTCTCTCTGACGTCGCCTTTCTCTCTCCTTCCGCCTCCAAATTCGGCTCCAGTCCCTAATGTTGGTGTGAAGTTCAGTTTGGTCCCTGCGGTTTTGATTTCGTTTTTATTACTGATTTATTCAATTTAAAGTTTTATTATTTTCAATTGTGCCCTTCAATTAAAACTGATTATATAAGAAAGTTTTATTTCAGTCCTTATAGTTTTGATTTTGTATTTATTTTTTATTCCTTCAATTATTCCGGTACGGATGTTTTGATTTCTTTGATTTGGTCCTCCAATTGAAATTGCTAATATATGCAAAGTTTGATTTCAGTCCCTCTTCTTCTATTTTTTCTCTAAAATGACAGCAATTGTCATTATTTCTTTTTGGTCCTCCAAGTAATTTTTTTTTCATTTTCTCCTTCAATTAGAATGATTTTTATATATGCCATTTTTCATTTCGGTCCTTATTCTTTTAATTTTTTTTTTGGATATTAATTCATTTGGTTTGTTTTTATTCTTTGACAATGTTTAAAAATTTAATCCCTTTATATTTGATTTTCATTTCAGCCCTTATACTTTTATTTTTTTATATTTCTAGAATAATCCCTACTTTTGTCCATGTATATATAAATGTATTTAACACAATAATAATAATCATAATGATAATAATAATAATAATAATAATAATAATAATAATAATAATAATAATAATAATAATAATAATAATAATTTAATTATTTTTTGTTCTTACTCTTCTGTTTGTTTTTTTCTCCCGATAATTTTATAATATTTTTTGTTTTGCCAGTAATAGCAATAATAAATTTTTGTTTTTGTTCTCTTTTTTTTAGCTTTTGTTAAAATATTTTTAGTCTTTCATTTATTTTTGTTTCTTTCATTATTAACATAATAATAATAATAATAATAATAATAATAATAATAAGAAGAAGAAGAAGAAGAAGAAGAAGAAGAATAAGAATAAGAATTTAATTGTTTTTCTTGCTTGCTCTTTTTTTAATGTTTTTTTCCCTCAGGATAATTTGATAATTTTTATTGTTTTGACAATAATAGCAATAATAGTTGTTTTTTTTTTTTAATCTTTTGTTAAAGTTTGTAGGAAATTTTGAGCCTTTCATTTATTTGTTTTTTCTTTCATTATTAACATAATAATAATAATAATAATAATAATAATAATAATAATAATAATAATAATAATAATAATAATTATAATTATAATAATAATAAGAATAAGAATAATAATCAGCATGATTTAATTATTTTTCATTCTTACTCTTTTGTTGTTATTTTTCTCTCCCGATAATTTGATAATTTGTTTTTTTTCCAGTAATAACAATGATAATTTTTTTTTTATCTTTTGTTAAAGTTTCTTAGATATTTTTTGTCTTTCATTTATTTTTGTTTCTTTCATTATTAACATAATCATAATAATTATAATAAGAATAATAATAATCATTTAATTGTTTTTCTTGCTTGCTCTTTTTTTAATGTTTTTTTCCCTCAGGATAATTTGATAATTTTTATTGTTTTGACAATAATAGCAATAATAGTTTTTTTTTTTTTAATCTTTTGTTAAAGTTTGTAGGAAATTTTGAGCCTTTCATTTATTTATTTTTCTTTCATAATAATAATAATAATAATAATAATAATAATAATAATAATAATAATAATAATAATAATAATAATAATAATAATAATAATCAGCATGATTTAATTATTTTTCATTCTTACTCTTTTGTTGTTATTTTTCCCTCCCGATAATTTGATAATTTGTTTTTTTTCCAGTAATAGCAATGATAATTTTTTTTTATCTTTTGTTAAAGTTTTTTAGATATTTTTGGTCTTTCATTTATTTTTGTTTCTTTCATTATTAACATAATCATAATAATTATAATAAAAATAATAATAATAGTGATTATTAGTAATATTATAATAATAGTGATTATTTATTCTTTCGCAATAATAATAATAATAATAATAATAATAATAATTTTTAATTGGTTTTTCTTGCTTACATTTTGATTCATGTTTTTTATTTTTTCCCCTCAGTATAATTTAATAATTTTCATTGTTTTTATTCTAGCGACAACAATAATTTTAGATGTTAAGACTCCGATATTGCTATTGTTAAAATATTTTAAATTAATATTGCTTCCTTTTCCCTTTTTTTTATTTTCTCTTTCTATTAATTGATTTGTTTAATTTTATTATCTGCATAATAATGATTTCAGTAAGTTTTTTTTCTTATTCAAATATGTTGCTCTTTTTTCTAATGTTAGTGCGCGCTCTTTTGTGATCGTTTATGACGCAATACCTATATTCTAAAAGATGTAATCTATGCTTATGTGACAAACTCAACTCAAAATTTTCAACATTTTATCTTGGAATCTATAATTTTTATTTACTTATATCATATAAATTTATCATTGTAAATTTATTTATGTTAAATTATATACAAAAAAATACCCGCGGCAACGCGCGGGCAAGTTGCTAGTATATATATATATATATTGACACAAATAATACTCAATGTATTTAATTAAATGCATGCATAGTTTTTTAATTTATAATTAAAATCGTTTTTTTAAATAAACTTAAAAAAACTTGTATATTTAATCCCGCGAGCATAAATAGTTTGAGCTTGGAGTTACAACTTACAAGGCAGTAATTGAGAAAGGCTCAAAGTTTAAGGATGATTGTGCAAAGGCTGAAAAAACTGTGGAATCGACCTGCATCGTCACGACTACTTGGCTCTGTCTGGCACGTAACAAGTAAAACCCTTGTCGAAAATCAAAGCCAGAGGAGAGCGAAGAGAGGCAAAAATGGCTTCCATGAAGGTAGTCTCCAGGTTATCAACAAGGTTACAGCCTTTCCTTTTCAAGCTCAACAAGAAACCGTTATCTGCTGAACTCTCTTCACTGAAATCCAGCTCTCTTCCAACTCAGGTTTCTGTTCCTGCAACAACAACACGCTTCTCTCGCTCCTCAAGGTGACATCTTTTCCTCTCCCTCTCTTGAATTTACTCTTTGTTTTTTTCTTCTTACTTTTGTTTTAATGGATAGATTACCACTGCAATTGAGTTGCGTCGAATCGATGTTGCCATTGCACAGCGCGATAGCATCAGCGACGTTGATTTCCAGCTTGTCTAGCGAATCTGACTCCTGGGCTTTAGTGCCTCAAGGTGGGTTTGGTTTCCCGTTCCAATCAATTTCTCCCCATCTTTGTGCTCGCCACCTGTTTGTTTATTTTACTGGCCGAAAATGGTACATTTTGTATTGTTCTCCACAACGTAAAATACATCATCTTGTTAAGTGAAATCAATGCGGTAGACTATAAAGATTTTTTTTTTTTAAATGGACTTGTGAAATCTAATCCAGAAACAACTCCCACAGCGAGCCATGACCATGACCAATAGAAAGCATAAATTGTTTTGGATTTTGTCACAGCTCTGTGAAGTGGTCAATTGATTACAACTGATAGCCTAGACTTTTCTTAGATTCAGAATCCATGGGGTAACCGTAGGTTGCTATCAATCAAATTTTCGAGGGGGGGGGGGGATCCAAGGATCCTTACTGATCAATTTTCTGGGTTTTGGTATAACTCATCTGTAATCGTCAAAAGATAATTAATGGTGTGTGATTAACAATATAAAATGTGAGGTGTTGGTATGGTGGGAAGAACAACACATTGTTGTGTTGAAGCATGATTATGAAAGTAGAAATGCCCATTGGTGTTTGATGTTCAACCTCAACAGTGTCTCTGGTGATAGGTTGAAAACTTCAAATCTGAAATTGCTATCTGTGTCAAAAGAGCGTGGTGCTATGGTGGCAAGAATGGTATATGGTTTTGACAGATCTTGATAAGGAATGAAGAAATGTGTATTGGTAATGGTCCTGAAGAAGAGAGAGGGAAGGAGAGACACACATGATTCTAAAAGTTTTCTTATGCTGGAATGATTTTTATTGATCTCAGTTATTAGGTATGCTGAATGATGCAAGTGCATTCAGATTTAGGCTGCAGTTTGATTGGTTGATTCATTGAAAGGAACAGCTGCTAGCCATAAATTAATGAGTGGTTCTCTATGAAAGTCTTGTTTTACTATTTTTCCATGCTGTTTTTGCTAGTTGTTATTATGAACTGAACTGTCATTATTTAACCCCTTAAACTGCGATGATCTCTTTGTATTTGCTGAAAGAACTTTGTTTTGTAGTGAGTTAGATAGCCAAAGTGACATTTTATGCCCTCTTTTGTCAATACTCAGGAAATGAAAATTATAAAACAGAAATGACAATAAAAACACCATTCACATGACAGCTTTTTTACTTTATTTATTTATTTATTTTTAATTGTTTAAGAACCATGTTACTGAAACATGCATGTTTTCCCAGTCTGAGTGAGATGTAGCCATGAGTTTTATTTCATTAATAACATCAAACATGACATTATGTTTGTCATTTTGTATGACGTGACCACCTACCTGACCACATATTTTGTTATATTGTAGGTGTCTCAATGCCTTTATGATATTTCATGGGAACTTTTCACAAGGTGAAGAAGAGTGGCTGTTTCATGTTGAATTTCTTTGCTCTGACGTGACAAATGTAACATTGAAAAGGAGTGTTTGTTACATGTGAAACCGAGTAGGACGTGCTTCTTTCTGTTCATCTTTCATTGTTTTTGCTCTACTCATTTATTACTTCCTTTGACTGTCTATATCCAGGATGCTGGATGATTTTTTGTTCTCTAAAATAGCTTTTATGGCAACTGTAGGAGATAGTGCTTCTCTCATAAAATTTATAATCAGCTGCGAATTTCATGTCATGCTTGCAGTCTTCTGATTGATAGATAACTTTTGAAGGATAGGAGTAACTATCATTAGGCCAGTAATTATTATTTTTTTTGGCCGTGCTAGTTAGAGAAATATTTTTTTTATTGAGCTAGTCTAGTAAAAAGCTCAAGATTGGGACAACACGGCAAAACCTACGTTAGAAAATAGAATGGAAGTCACTGCTTACCAATGTTAGCACCAGGAATGTTTCTAAAGTCAACTCTTTTATTAGAAGATTCATGGGTTACAGCCTAAAATATCGAACTCATAATCTAAATAAGTACATTTAATTTCCCTTTCAAATTCATGTATTTACAAAAAATCATGAATAACTAGAAAAGAAAAGAGTCTCTCTTTTTTAAGTAGACAGGTCCAATTATTTCCTACAAATTCCTTTTCCCTTCCAAACTCTTGACATTCACTCAGGTGGCACATAAAAATTAAAAATTGGGTTTTTCCAACAATTTGTGACGACTCAAATATCTAAAGGGTTCCTAGTATAGACACTATACTTTTTTATTTAGAGTTTCTAGCACTGCAATAGTGCAATCACCTCCATGTATTTTTCAGTTACTAGAACTGTGGAGCACACAGCCACATTTCTACTCCAATAGTTTTTTTTTTTTTTTTTTACATTGAATTTCCACTTATACAACTCCATTCATTCTCCACACATCGAGGTACCTGCAATTATGAGATTATCTTAATTTTCTCAATAATGACCAAGAAATTATCATATTAAAAATTACATTGGTAAGTAGGCGTAGCATGACGAAGGTCTATAAATATCTTGGTCATTATTGAGAAAATTAAGATAATTTCATACATGACAATCAACCATCAAATAATTTCAAAAACCACAAACAACTTACATGTCATACAAGTTCATAAATAGAAACATAAAATATACAAACACATTCTCTACAATTTCATTATATTTTCCTTATTGTGTATTAATTCATTTTTTCTATATTTACTAATTTAAACATCAGAGCATCCCTAATTTTTTATAAGGGACTTGTTTTCTTAAGTTAGAAATAATTTCTATTTAAAGCTATGTAAAGTAAGGAGAAAAAATTAAAGCTAATATTTCTCAACTATAAAAAAATCCTAATGAAAAAATTTATACAATGTCTATTACTAATTACTTTATTTTTTTTTATTGTAGAAAACAAGTCTAAAATTTCTAAAACAATATAGATAAAGTTACATTAATTAGCTTAAGTTATAAAAACAAATTACATCATTTAGCGTAATACATGGATTGTATACATTTTTAAATAAAACATTCGCATAATCATATTAAATTTATAAACAAGTGGATGATAAAACTGGACAATCTCATAATATGGGTGCAAAAAACTAAATCAATAATATATGATGACTAACACCATTTTTTCTTGGATGTGGAGAGTTCTATATTAATTAGCGACGTTGTTTTTTAGAATGCATATCCATTTATAAAAAAAAATATTGGTATTTAAAAAATTACACATTTTTTTTTATTAACTACATGCTTCATTAATGTCATACCAATATAGTGTAATGTTCAAAGTTTTATATGTTACACAACATTTGTAAATGCGAATTAACTATTTTAAATTGTATATGAAAGTATTTACAAAATTCAAAGCAACATTCGAAAATATCGATAGATTCCAGCAATATGGAGGCAAAATAACTAGTCTTTACTAGATTTTTTTTAAATTTGGGTCAAATTATTTTTTTTTATAAGCTTAATAAAAAAAATAGAGATGTTAGGAAGATTTCCTCAATTTTTTGAGTCACCTCACTTAGTGTTTGATTGAAAAGTGCTAACACTCGAATCATAAATTAGGATGAAAAAAAACTTGCATCATTATTCTTTAGGTCTGGAATGACTGGTAGCTTTATTAAGACAAGATCAGGGTGATTATGTTCTTTCATTAGTCGATACTCTTAGGATAATGTTAAAATTTTTCTTAGTTTTCACTTTCATATAAATTGAATCACTGGCTTTTATGATAGATTTCTCATCATAATATTTCATATTCGGTCACAAATCCATCACAAAAAGAATTCTAGAGAAAAAATAAATTTGCAATTAAAAAAAAGAGAAAACAATTCATGACTGAGTGTATTTTTGGTTGCAATGATGATAAAATATATTTTTTTCTTGTAGCAAAATGAGAGGATTTGAATCTAATTAAGTGATCTCAGCTACATGAAAATGGTATTCAACACCAGTAGCATAAACTGATATCACTTGGTGAATCTTCATGGCAAAGAAGCTATTATTAGATATTAGCCCCATTTTATCAAGCCATCATGAAATCTCAAGACCAAAGATATGGACAGCCTTTTTCTTTGCGAGGTTGTAGACAACTGAAAACAGTTTCCAATGTACAATTTTATTTTTTATTAAAATGGATTTTCAGGTCAACTTTCGTGTACCTCAATTAATTTCATGAATTCTAAAATTAATGACCATGTAAATTTTTAGTGACTATTATATTAATTACCACATGTTTTGAACTTGAGATCACATGGAAAACAAACTCTTTTAATCGAAGTTTTTCCAATTGTACAATCTTGATTGAGAATAGATAGTCATGATAAGCAAACTCAAACAAAACTTATATAATTATAATTTAGGAATTTGAGCTCTTAATATATTTTGTAATTAATTAAACGTAAGGATAAGAATATTTCAATAATGAACAAAAATCTCTGTATTGAAAAGTTTTGGCATTCATGTGGTGGTGAGCGTGTTGCTTCCTTCGTGATTTAACACTTGACTCCATGAATTTAACATAAAATTCACGCAAAAGTTTGTGTAAACTCCTCGATGATCGAGGTTGCTAATATTTATCTTATATCATTTACACGAACAGTTTATTTTATTGATGACTCGATCGATAATGAGCCTTAATTCATACACTTTGTGGATAAGAAGTACAAAGTAGCATATAATACATGCCTTGGAAGTATACAAGCAATAACAGCTAGAAATTAAGCAAGTATTCATAGAGTATTTATTTTCTGAATAGTTTTGTTGTCTTATATATATATATATGACTGGAGAGAAATTGTCTCTAATTTCCTACTCCAGGACTTGGATTTGATGGTCCCAGAATCCTCTCAGTCTCAGAAAGAATTGGAATCGGATTACCTCCTCCACTAGGAGTGGACGGCGGTGCTGGGCCCTTAGGAAGCACATTCAACACCAAGTTTTCGGGAAGGAGGACGCCACCCTTCTCTTGGCATGGAATCTTCCTAGCATCCGATGAACCGTGGCTAAACGAAAGAAGAACGAGAATGAGTGGCAATGTGATCAAACGAGCCATGTAGATTGATCTTGACTGATAAAGGAATTAAACCAGGCAAGGTTGAATCTCGAAAGCAGAGCAATGAAAGATGGTGTTCTATCGTCGGAGTAATTTAAGGTGTGTATATATAGATAAATAGATTACGTGAGGCTCAAGAACTTTGCAAATCATGGATTTGAAACACAGAAGAATATTAATCTTGCAAGCATGGATGTTTTTGGAAGTTGGGTTAGGTATATATGAACTAAGAAGCCGTCAACCCTTGTTGTTGCAGCCATGCCAGCCGGTGTTTTCAATCCCAGTACGTATTCTGCCATAGCAATGGACTCAAGGGGAAAACACTGGATGAGGGGCAAATCTGCTCAAAGTCTCAGTTCTCGATCATGTTTTCTATTTGAAGAATATTCTGAGCACTGAGAAAGTTCAAATCATGTTCTTTTAGCTGGTTCCAGTCGTTTTCCTAGTGTTGGTAACGCAAGTGAGCAGCAAATAGTGGAATCGGGAGTGATTGAACAGGAAGAACACTGTGGCAAGTATGGAGGGGACAGCCAAGTTTCACTGTTGAGGGCTGCATGAGGGCATTTCATGCATGAATCTGCAGAAATAATATTCAGGATCTTCCTCATTCAATGGATTCATTTTAAGTGAAAGCTGAATGCGACGTCATTTTGACATCACTCTCACTGGTGGAAGTGTCTTGTGCCATAATTGTTCGTTAGGCTTGCATAAAAGATAAGGTTCAATGATCCAAATCATCCCATCACCCGGGTCAATAATTTTTGATAGAAAAAAATAAATATATTGTCGATCTAATTACATTTTAATGGAAACCGATTAGGTCAATGGGTTTTTTTTGTGGATAAATGTTATTTTCATTCAAACTTGAAATTTAATTTATATAAATCATAACAAAAAAATTCAAGTTAACCCGCAAGGAATTTATACTCTAGGATTGTTTTTTTAAATAATGATTGTTTATTTTTGAAGATCTTATTTCTCCAGACATTTTAACCAATTTTGAGAAATATTTAAATCATTTCCCAATATAAGTCAATGACAATTTTAAATTTTTTTAAAAAATTATTTATCAATTTTGATTAAGAAACTTTATTAAATTACGTATTGTACAATTGGGTATCTACAAATAATTAATATGTATAATTAAAAATATTAAAACATATTAAAGACTCATTCAATCATATATAAGGCAAATTAAGGTATATATTCTAAATAAAAAATAATGAATTTTCTATGATAAAAGGAGTTCCTCTATGTGTTTGTATGAGAAACAATCACATGAATTGTTTGTTTGTACAACACTGCTGGTAAGAGTTCATATTTTTTTTAAAATAAAAAATTAGAAAATTTTCAAAAACCTTGGTTTAAACAGTATATAAATAGTATATTTTAATAAAATTAGAAAATAAAGGTTCAGCATTGAGATTCTATTCATAAATAGTATATAACGTATTTTAATTTTATTAGGTTGTTTATGTCGAAGCACTAATTTTAAGTTTTTTCTTTAATTATTTTGGAATACAAATATTTGTTAAATTACAATGCATTTATTTTTCATTAATAATTCAATAGAAAATATTTATTTATGAAACTCCTTTATAGATACTTATATATTTTTTTAAATACATCATTTTTTTTAATTATATAGAATGTATTATAATTATCAAAATTAACAGGGATGATTTAGAGACTGAAAAATCTCAAACCTTAACCTAAAAAATCTTTGAACCATTAGAACCTAACAGGGAAGGCAGAAGTCTGGGTTTGAGGCCCATTATCAAATTAGTATAAATTTAGAAATAAAATCGAGCCCATTTCTGTATTCTATTTGTTTCTCTAAAATGTTTGCAAAAAATAAAATAAAACCGATGAAGAACATAAAATAAATAAATAAACATTTTCCAATAATAATAATCATGAAAAAAGAAGAAGCTTATCAGGTCAACAAAATTGATCTCAAATATACATATCAAATAATACACAAACCTAACAGTAGGATAGTGAATTTTATTATTTATTTTTTAAAGCTTTAAATTAAATTTTTGTATGTGTTTTTATATTTTTTTGATGTGTTGATATATATATATATATATATATATATATATATATATATATATATATATATATATATTGATGTTTTTTCAAATAAAAGCCAACTGCCCAGAGCCTCCATATTGTCCTGATATTTTTATTTTTCTGCTGATTTTGATTTTTATATATATATAAAAACACCTAGCTAAAGTTATCTTCATCACTGTCCATATATGTTCACTAACATGACTTTATCGATAATTAATCACATGTTACAATTAGGAATGACCAATCATAAAAATGGTAATTTATAAAGTGTAGTCCAGAGATAATAATTAAAAGTGAAAAAACTAAAATGGCTAGGTTTAACCTTTAACCAAGGGTTTAACTCACAACATTAGACTTATTATTACCTTATAGATAGACCATCAGTAGATTAGACATAACAAATTATTAAGAATAAAAGACAAGATTAGCGATGCATCATGTTTCATGCAGGATCTCTTGGGTGAACTCGCAAATATAATGACAATGACTATAAGATTAGAATAATTTTATAAAAACAAAAGCAAGAAAAAAATGTATGAATGATGAAATTAAAATATATCAATTTAAAAAAAAAAGAAAATAAAAAACAACACTGACCGTTGAGATCAGTGGTTCTAGTCATAAATATAAGTTTAACCCTATAAAAGCCAAACCATAAAAAATAACAAAGCAAAATTAAAAACAAAAAAAAATGCTTAAAAGAGAGAAAATCAAGCAAATTTGGGGAAATCTTTTAAACCTATCATAATCTCTAAAACTCTCAACTCTCAACTAGTGAAATTTTAGATTCGGGTTCAATCAAAACTTTTAATTCTCGACTATTTTAATTTAAAAGAATTAAATTGTAAAAATATATTAATAAAAAAAACTTAAAGCAAAAAGATATGGAAACCAAAATAACTAGAATACAAATTGATATATAAAAAAACCAAAAAGGATAAAATTATAATAAAAAATATTCTCTTAAATTATCCCAAACAAAACAAAAAATATCAAATTTAAAAAAGGTTAAATAATTGATGACTAAGGAGTAATTAATATTGTTGCGAGTCTCGATGATAGGAGAATAATCATTTTTAATTTAATATGACGAATCTCTGAATGGATTTGTCGTGACAAATCATCCTGTCAGTAAGGGTACTGCACTTTTTTTTTTATCTCAAATATACATATCAAATAATACACAAACCTAACAGTAGATAGCATGCAAGAGGTCAGATTTGCGGTCTCAATAGATTCCAAAATAACTATGAGATTACGATTAGACTATACTCTTAAAATGTCTTGAATTTTATTATTTATTTCTTAAAGCTTTAAATTAAATTTTTGTATGTGTTTTTATATTTTTTTTTTATGTGTTGATGTTAAAAAAATATATATATATTGATGTTTTTTCAAATAAAAGTCAATTGCCCAGAGCCTCCATATTGTCCTGATCTTTTTATTTTTCTACTGATTTTGATTTATATATATATATATATATATATATATATATATATATATATATATATAAGAAAACACCTAGCTAAAGTTATCTTCATCACTGTCCATATATGTTCCTCGAGAGTCCCTCTCCTCTAGATGAGTAAAATATTAGGCTCTTAACAATTCTAGGTCATATTATAAGGTTTTAGTCAAGTGCTTTATTTGCAAGCTTATTTGAACTTGACCCAAATTAAAAAGCTCAATGGGCTGACAAACCCGAATATTTTAAAAGCTTGCTTTGTTTTGTAAAATCATATTTCTAAAAATATCATGTTATTCACTTTTAGCAGGGTTATCAATATCGTTTTGTTGTGGTTGAAACAGCCGGAATATTCTGTGTCATTAAAAAAATCAAGACAAAACAGGAGTATCAATTAAATTCATAGCCTAATATTCACAAATAATATAATCATTGATATTAATAAATATCAATATAAAATTCACCAATGTAAGAATCAAGAGCATTATTTTTTGTCTCATATTAGTTTAACTCAACAATATTACAAGTGAAAACCGAGTACCATACGAGAGGTGAACCTCATTGAGACGTCTTTTATAAGCAATTATTGGGACTTAGAATTGGTTTAATGAGTTTAATATAGGTTTATGGATCATTCACTAACATGACTTTATCGATAATTAATCACATGTTAAATTAGGAATGACCAATCAAAAAAATGTTAATTTATCAAGTGTAGTAAAAAAATATTATATTATAAAAGCACCAATAATTAAAAGTTAGAAAACTAAAATGGCTAGGTTTAACCTTTAACCAAGGGTTTAACTCACGACATTAGACCTATTATTACCTTATTGATAAACCATCAGTAAATTAGACATAACAAATTATTAAGAATAAAAGACAAGATTAGCAATGCATCATGTTTCATGCCGGATCTCTTGGGTGAACTCGTAAACATCATGACTATGACTATAAGATTAGAGTAATTTTATAGAAACAAAAGCAAGAAAAAAATGTACGAATGATGAAATTAAAATATATCAATTTAAAAAAGAAAAAGAAAATAAAAAACAACACGAACCTTTGAGATCAGTGATTCTAGTCATAAATATAAGTTTAACCCTATAAAAGCCAAACCATAAAAAATAACATAAGCAAAATTAAAAACAAAAAAAAAATGCTTAAAAGAGAGAGAAAATCAAGCAAATCTGGGGAAATCTTTCAAACCTAGCCTAATCTCTAAAACTCTCATCTAGTGAAATTTTAGATTCGGGTTCAATCAAAACTTTTAATTCTCGACTATTTTAATTTAAAAGAATTAAATTGTAAAAATATATTAATAAAAAAAACTTGTCAAAGCAAAAAGATATAGGAACCAAAATAACTAGAATACAAATTGATATTAAAAAAAAAGGATAAAATTATAATAAAAAATATTCCTAAAAATTATCCCAAACAAAACAAATAATATCAAATTTAAAAAAGGTTAAATAATTGATGACTAAGGAGTAATTAATGCTGTTACGAGTCTCGATGATAGGAGAATAATAGTTTTTAATTTAATATGACGAATCTCTGAATGGATTTGTCGTGACAAATCATCCTGTCAGTTAGGGTACTGCACTTTTTTTTTGAAAAAGAGAGAAAAGGAAGGAACATAAAATCACGGGCGTACGATATTCTTGTCAGCATTCTCTACATGCAGGACCATATGGCTCTGAAGAATCTTTCTTTCATCAATGGCTTTTGGACACTGTTTTTTGTTCGCTCATGAACTTCGCACGTATGTGGTGGTGGTGGTGGAAATATCACGAGTTCTCTGTAACACATTCACTGTCTAGCTTATATAATAATATAAACTAGAGGCAAAGAGATTGATTATCTGTGGAAGTTCTTATTTTTAATCCTCCCTCTTTCTCATCTATCTTCTTCTGTAATTTTACAGCAGCTTCATAAAAATTAATGCAGATCTCCAAATCAGATGCATCTCAGAATCCTGAAAGTCATGAATCCCAAGACGTTATCCGCTTCGAAAAGTCTCTTCGGGTATGTTTTTGTTTATGTTTTTCCTTCATGATTCTTTAATTTCCAGAGAAATCATATACAAATGTTGGATTTCGTAAATCATTTCAGGAACTTCGAGACCTGCGTTCTCAGCTCCATAACGCAGCCAATCACTGTGAAACAACTTTCTTGAACACCACCCAGAAACATATGTGAGCTCTCAACCTCTTTTATTTCTTTTTCAAAAGTAGAGTTACTTCTCAAGTTCTGTCTGAGAAAACCAGTTCCTGTTCATGGTGATAAAAGCTGATAATTATATGCATGATTTTGCAGGGTTGTGGAGAGCACAAAAGAGTATCTCTGCAGGGCAGTTGTTTCAGTTGTTGATCATCTTGGATGCGTCTCTGCTAATCTTAACAGCAGCATTTCTAACAGCTGTGCGTTTTCCGAGGCTGAGCTCAGAATTAATTGCCTGAAACAAGTTAGTATTAATATTAATCCATTTTCAGCCACTTAATCACCTTCTAAACACCCCATTTCATTCATTTATGGCCTCTGATACATCGATTTTTCATATAAATTAATTAACCCTCTTCTTTTTTCTGTGTTTTTTTCTCTGTTAGAGACTACTTTCATGTGAAAAATATGCTCACAGGGTTGCTCTCACAAGAGTAAGGTGGGCAGCATATTTACCGAAACATCACCTCCGCTATTTGTCAAAACGTAAACACTAATTTACTCTTCTTTTATTATCTTATTTAAATATTTAAGCTTTTAAATAAAATATAAGAATAAATTTATATTATTCTTGAATATATTTCTTTAAATTAAAATTTTTTGACTTAAAATTTGCACGCAATCCTACACTATTTTATACTTGATTTTTATTGAATAAATTGAATTTATTTCGCTGATTTACTGGTGGGTCTCTCATGAGCAGCAATTACGAGTGTCGAGAAATCAAATGAAGATATTGTAAGGTACATGCTGCCTATTTATATGCTTCATGACAAAAATCAACAGAGAAAACCTAGAAAACAAGAACTTTGATGGCATGATGTATTTTATTGTATATATATGCAGAGATTCGAATCCTGAAGCTTCCACAAAAATATTGATGGCCAGGCATGAATCTGCGGCAGCGCAGTTGCCTCTTTCCTTTCACACCTGCACCGATCAGAAATCAACCTCAGCCAAGAATCTATGGTCGGGAACTTCCGCCGAGAAAGGAGACCCTCATTCAGGTGATGACATATATATCTAGCTATTGAGTTGGATTAAAACACAATTTACTTAAAATATAGCGTTGACTTGGATTGCAGTGGCTGTTCGTGATGGCCTTTCAGTGGTCTCAAGGATTTCAAATATTCCCAGTTTTCAATTTCAGGTCAGGATTACGTGCTATATATCGATTATTCTATCTGTCACTTGACATTGAATTAGGTTTACTAAACCAGTTCGATCGTCTTGCTGCAGCAATGTTCATCGAGGCGTGGACGGAGCACCCTTTTTAGAAAACCATCAGCACACAGTAAAGACTTCTTATCGCTCATTCGTCGGGCAAAACGAACTCCATAATGCCGTCGAGGTTGTTTTCACTTTTCAGAGTCATTAATTTTGTTGTAAAGGCCTTGGAATGCCTCTAGAGATGACTGGTGGTAAGAAAAATCAACGGTCCAGATGGTTTGTATATTTTTTTATATGCCATGACTTTCAGGTATTTCTTATATTCTGGTTGAGATCCTACGAGTTATATTTAATTAATACAATTTAATTAATTTTTGTGTTTTTTACTCTTTTAAAAATATTAGTTTTAATTCCAGATTGAATTCAATTTATAAAACTAAACCAGAAGGAAACTCTTTGATTTAGTGGAATAATCTCTCCCTCTTGAGATTAACATTGAAAATAATATTTCAAAAATATCCACATGTTAATACACAATTTATTTATTTTTTCTTTATTTCTCTCATACGCCTCTTTCTTTTCTCTCAAAAATCCTTGACAGAACATTATTATTTCTTTCTCGACTTGGCATCAATCATCATCAAGATGTTCCTGTTCCTTATAAAATGTGTTGTTATTATCCTTTCTTTTGCATGAATCCCTGAGTTAAATCAACTTTTTTTTTAAAAAAAATAAAAATAAATCTAGGCTTGCGACTAAGTTTGATGCAATAATAACTAGTACATGGACATTAAAACTATAAAAATCAAACACTATGAAGAAATGTAAATAAAAAGTACTACAAACCTTGGTTAATTCCTTGAAAAGTTATAGTACTTTATTAAAAAAATCAAATTAAGATAATCCTTTCACCATCACAATAGATTATTATGAAATCAAAGTCTCTAAAAAAATGTAAATATGAGTTGAACATGGTTAGATAATGAAAATATTATAAATAAATAGTTTTTTTAGCACCTTTGATTATTTGGACATCAATGGAAAGGATTAATATCCTTATTATCATTACTATAAGAATTTTTTTTGGAATAAATAAATAAATCATTCTTATCATCATCATCATCATCCATATGATTCTTCTAGAATTCAAAATGTTCTTAAAGTTGTTAATTTTTTCTCTCATTTCATCCATATCAAAAGTCCCTCTTAAATTAATGTATATGATAGCCATAAACAAGCATTATACAAAAAAAATCAAAGTTCTAATATCGATTTGATATCAAGATAGTGACACCAAATAAAAAATAGTCCATACATATAACTTACTCATATAAGAATAGTTTATGCTCATCATCAATTGCATAAAATCAAAGATGTACAAATCCAGATAACATGTCACTCTAAAGATACATGCTAGATCATCATTTTAAAGTTAAATAGTTAGCAATAATTCACTACACATATGGAGATAAAGAATTAGAAATGGAGCTAAAAGGCTAGGTCAAATACATTACACATGGTTAAATGTTCAATATTTACTAAGAACCCTTGAAGTATAGAAAATAGTAATATTGACATTAACTTTATCAAGGCTCACATAAATGCATTTTTTATATGAAATATACTCAAATTAGATTACACACATCTTTGACTTACTGAGAGTGTAAACATATATTTCAAATGCTTGAATTTGCACACTACATAATAAAATTAAAACAACCATAACTCTTACTACATAGATTTAATGTATGCAAGGTTAGATAAATTGAAAAGATTATTTTCCTGAACTTAAAATCCACATACAATAAGTATAATTTTCCATGTATTCAAGGAAAGCAAATTCGAGCTCAAAGTTGGTCTATATATAGTAAAAGATAATAACATCCAAGTCTAACACACTTGTTTTACTAAGACAAACTAAATTAATTTTATATCTTTTAGATTAATTAATTAAAGACATTTCCGTATATTCTCATTAAGGGATGAAAGATTAGTATTTGAGTCATATGTATCATCACCATAATAAGGAGATAAGCTAGAGATATTAAAGTTGATAAAACCTTCAAATTTCTTGTAGGTTATTTTGTATGCATTTTCATCAATCTATATTAAAAACTTTAAATGGACCATTACCTCTAAGCTTGAGCTTTGTGAACCGGCCTAGTAGGAGCATTTTATTGCAATATAACCTAAACTAGATCTTTTTATTTGAATTAGACATTCTTATGATGTTTATTAACTTGAGTTCAATACTTCTGATTTTACTTGATAATCTTGTCATAGAATTATTCATATAACTTCTTTAGTGTTTTTAGTTCTATATTCAATATCCTTATTAAAACAATATATTGTGGGAAGAAGAATCAAATACAAAATATTTAAAAATTATGACCATAAACAATGTTAATAATAGAGAAACTAAAATAAGTTAATATAACTTCTTAATAATCATAGTTATCCTAGAGTGAGTAAAATCATTACCTAGAAATGTAAGGAATAATTAGATCATCTAATGATTTAGTTTTTTTTCCCCCTTAATTCTTATGAAATAACATTCTGTATCTCATAGTTTATAAGTTGCATAACACACTACATCCTCATTGACGTACATAAAAAAATAAAAAAAAAACATTTAAATTATTTATAAGATTGTTATTATATTCCAATTAATGACTAATGAATTTTTATATTAAATAGTACAACTTTTCCATTATTATTTTTAAACCTAGTCATACTTCTTCTTTTGTCTCTTGAATTATCTAAAGACTTTGCCATCAATTTTAGCACCATTAATCTTCAGCATACCTTCTAATTCTGGATATTTTTATCATCCTCTATTGCTCATCGATTGTTTATTGGATGACATATAAAATGTTAATCTTCTAATTATTTTTTATGAATTGATTTTTTAGGTTGTTTGATGGTTTCAACTGCTTAAGGAGTCATGATAAAGG
This sequence comes from Salix viminalis, assembly GCA_029228465.1. Classification (NCBI taxonomy): domain Eukaryota; kingdom Viridiplantae; phylum Streptophyta; class Magnoliopsida; order Malpighiales; family Salicaceae; genus Salix; species Salix viminalis. The sequence goes on from CM055443.1 coordinate 4,568,616, forward strand.
TAGTTTTGAAGGGACACATGCATGCCTAATAGTTTGCTTGTTGTTTTATGCACCAAAATATCTTTGTTTTTTCATCTCTATGATTCTAACATTTTCCCGCTACCACTTGAGGACACTACTCTTGCTATCTAACTAATGGATACCATTATCTCATACATTAGAATTCAAACTTTTTTTTTCATGTTTGAAAGTGTATTTGTTTTTTCATTTAAAAAACACTCTTGAAAAATATTGAGTTTTCTTGTTTCAAATTATTTTTTTATGATTTTGAATTATTTTTATATGCTGATGTAAAAAATAAAATTTA